>CAVLGL010000024.1:45993857-46593857 GCA_963668995.1 Parnassius mnemosyne | reverse complement strand
GAGGACTATGTGGGCGGTATCGAGGAGCACCGCCTTCTGCATTTGAGCTTGGAGCGGTCCGTCACGGAGTCCCAGTCGCCTCAGTTGACCCGAGAGGCTGACTGGGATTAACCCGTTCGCAGAAACGACTACAGGTATAATTTCGGCCGGCAGTCCACCCCACATGTCGGTCACCTCGTGAGCCGATATGTGGGGTGAATGTGATATATATTATTATTATTATTAATATTACTTAAAGTTAGCCCGCTGCGTTTTTAATAGTTCTTTAAAAGATTTAGTTAAAACTTCTAAAGGAGACTAAGGCAAAAGTGTTAAGGTACAATTCCGTAGCCAACTGCAGGCAGCAGCAGCAGTCGACGTGTCGTCGCGACACTACTGGTTTATATGTAGTTCTATGAAATACATAGCTAGCGACACGTCGTTTGCCGTTACGGGCCGAGCAGCAGACGACACTGTCACCCGACCGCAGATCAATAGTGGTGCCAACTCCCAAGCGACACGTTGATTTTTTCTCAAAAATTTAGTTTCACCGACTCCGTGGAAGAGAAACTGATAAACCAGGTGGCCCGATATTCGGCACTGTACGATGCATCTCAAAATAATTATTTAAACAGTGTGACAGAAGATAATATTTGAAAAATATAGGAAAGGAGTTAAATAAAAGCGGTAATTAAGTATATATAGTCAGTCAGGTCATAAATTCTGTCACATGTTTAATGTAAAATAATTGAAACAAGTTTATTCATTATGTAACCATTTATATACAAAAATGAACTTAACAAAACATAGATTCTTATGACACTAAAGTATATTCAAAATGACCTCCGTGATTTTGAATACAGGCCTTCAATCTGCGCGGCCAGTCATCTATCGCAGCACGAACGAAGTCCATGTCAATATCGGCGGCTGCCTTAATCAAGGATGTCTTGAGTAACTCCAAATTGGGATGAGGCTTTGAGCACGCCTTTTCCTCTAAGTGTTGCCATATCTTGTAATCTAACGGATTCAAATCTGGACTGGAGGAGGGCCAGTCTTCGTGCCGGATGAAGTCGATTTCACGCGCCGCCAGCCAGTCTTGTGTGCTCTTCGCTCTATGAGCTGGCGCCGAATCTTGTTGGAATACCCAGTGCCTGTTATTGGACATGGTATGAGAAACAGGTTCCACAAGGTTCGTCAGGACTGTATTTTGATACACAACTGCATTCGTTTTTACACCTTTCTCACAAAAATGTACCTCTGTTAAGCCCCAATAAGAAACTCCCAACCATACTATGAGCGAGGATGGAAAATGACCTCGTTGGACATGCGGAATACGGTTGCTCGCTTCTTCACTACTGTGTGCGTACACCTTATCATTTTGTTTGGTGTAGCTCTCTTCTCTGTTACTTGCCTAGCGTGTCGTAAAAGGCGACTGATGGGGTATTGGGTTTATGATTGCGTAGGCAATGGGCTCTAGGTAAAGATGGAAAATGGTGGATGAAGTTATCCTTCCACCATTTTTCATCTTTACCTAGTTTTTGGACCTGTTCCGAGTAGCTAGCTGCTTTATGGTATCTCCTTAACCCCGAAAATTAATAAAATATATACGTGGTAGAGCCATGCTTCAGCTATATTATGGCAAATGGGTCGGCTCGACTGAGGTAAGACCACGCCCTTATAAAATACCAGCATAAAATAGCTTAATGCTACTGTTTATTTTATGGTGACCTTTTACTGCAAACCAGGCATTCCATCTTAGTCTCGTGTGCTAGTATGTTAACCTCATTCTATTACAAAAAGTTGTAACGAATAACTCGTCCTGTTTGATTTTGATCAATAAATATTATTGTCTATATTAGACTACGAAATATTTAAAAAAAAACACTATTAAAGCAATTACCATTTACAATAATAAAAAAATGTAGGACTATGAGTTTGCGCGCCACATTCTGGACCAATGTTGTTTCAAATATTGAAATTAATTACTTCTTTTATGACTAATTAAAAACCTTAAAGGTACTAGGGTACCTTAAAGGTAAAGGTAATTCCGTAGCCGACCGCAGGCAACAGCAGCAGGCGACGAGTCGTCGCGACATGTCGCTGCGACAAGTCGTGGCGTCATGTCGCTGCAGTAATGATTCCGAACCCGACTGCAGGCAGCAGCAGCCCGTGTTCCAATCTGTTTCAAATGTTCTGTGGGTACTCAAACATATATATTCCTTTTTTGTTTGAGTACCCACAGAAAATTCACCACAGGGACATAGACAATTATTTATAATAGATATTTATGTAATTGATTATATTGACGTGTCGTCTCAACCTTGTTATTGTGTCTATTTATGAAACGGTCTAACCTTTTACTCGTATAATAGGACATATTATATAATAATAATAATGTATTCCAGACCGAATTTTGGTCACGGCAGTCAGTCTTAACGGAAACTGCCCATCTACGCAGGACAGTGCGGCGTACCTTTACTATCCTGGATTCTCCCTGGAGCACAAATTCCATCAACGTGCCGGAGTATGTTTGTACGTCCGCAATGACATCTGCTTCCAGCGTCTCTGTCACCTTGAAGACCCCACTTTTATGACAATCTGGGTGATGGTAGATACAGGTATTGATAAAATCCTTTATGTTTGTGTCTATCGATCGCACAGCGGGGACCAGGAAACAACACGATTATTTTATCACCTTAGTGAGGCTGCTGACTTGGCGCTAAATCGGTATCCTACTGCACAGTTGGTCTTTCTGGAGGACTTTAACGCTTGTCACCAAGACTGGCTGTTCCCATACCAAAAGAACGACCATGCTGGAAGAGAAGCGTGGAATTTTGCTTTGACGCTAGGTCTTTCACAGATGAAAATGTAAAGGTGGCGACTAGGGTACCGGATGTAGACGATCACACAGCAAATTGCTTGTACCTTCTGCTGACTACCAAACCAGACAGATATGAAGTACAGGTTACTTCTCCTTTGGGTACAACTGACCACTGTCTGGTGAAATCTGTATCGTCATATTCTCCACCTGATTACGAGTCCCAAGGTGTTCGACGAATATAGCAGTATAAGTCAGCTGATTGGGATGAGATGTGACACTTTTTCGCATCTTATCCTTGGCGGGAGATCTGTTTCTCTTCTGCCAATCCGTCAAACTGCACGGATAACGGATGTGTTGCGTCAGGCTATGGAGTATTTTATCCCCTTGTCTGACGCTCCCACCGGTAGCAAAGCTCGCCCATGGTTTAACGCTGAATGCGCCCAAGTTGAAAAGCGCAAGCATTTAGCTAACGCTCTAGCTTCGGATATTAGCTCCAGGAAGAGAACTTTCAACCAGACCGCCAAGTCCTACAAAAAAGCATTACGGAAAGCTAGTCTCAATCGCATTAAACATATTGCCGCAAAACTCTCTGCCAGGCCATCTGGCACTAGAGCTTTTTGATCTCTCGCCAAAGCGGTCGAGACAAACTTCTGTCGGCCTACACTGCCTCCGCTAGTAAAACCGGATGGCACACTGGCGCATACGGCTAAAGAGAAAACGGACTTGTTCGCGTCTCTCTTTGCTTACAATTCACGTCTGGACAGTGTCAACAACGTTCCACCCAAATAACCTCACTGAGGGACTTCTATGTCGGAGATTCGTATAACAAATAAGGAGGTTCTTAAAACCTTGCAGTGTTTAGACGTGAATAAAGCTAGTGGACCAGACGGTATACCAGCTATAGTTCTAAAGGCTTGTGCACTTGAATTGTCTCCTGTGTGGGCACGCTTGTTTCGCCTCTCATTTACGACTGGAATAGTGGCAAAATTCTGGAAGCTGGCTAACGTGCAGCCTGTTCCAAAAAAAGGCATCCGTGCCGACCCTGCCAATTATCGGCCAATCTCAATTACCTCCATACTCTGCAAGATTATGGAGCGTATATTGAAATCCCGCTTAATAGCATACCTAGAACAGAATGATCTTCTTAGTGACCGGCAATATGGGTTTTGCCAAAATCGGTCAGCTGGGGACCTTCTAGCATATGCTACACACGTATGGGGCGAGTCATTCGAGAACAGTGGGGAAGCACTTGCTGTTTCCGTTGATGTCTCGAAGGCCTTTGAGAGAGTTTGGCATACACACAAGTTTTTAACAGTGGCAGAGCCACGCGGCAGCTTTTGCTCGTTTGTCACCCTTATCCTATAAAAAAAAAAAAAAAACACTCGCCTTTTGGGTAAGCTTTCAGCGTACGGTTTATCGCCTAGTCTGATTGAATGGGTAAAGGACTTTCTGAGTGAACGGTCTCTCCGGGTCGTCGTCGATGGCTGCTAATCCGAGCCTATGGCGATTAATGCCGGTTTCTCAGGGGTCCGTTCTTTCCACAACTTTCGTCCTGCTGCATATTAATGATCTGCTTATGCCAGGTATCTATGGGTATGCAGACGATAGCACAGTTGTTGAGAGATACCAAGTCCTCCGGCCAGTCGAGATCAAATCCAGTCCGAAAGAGACCATAGCTTCTCTTTCGGACTGGATTTGATCTCGACTGGCCCGACTGGCAAAAGCGTGTGAATCTCACACTAAAGGCAGTCTCCGAATGGGGCGATGCCAATCTTCTGAATTTCACCGCCTCCAAAACACAAGCGTATCTTTTGACTGCAAAAAAGAGCCAGCTTACCTTGGCTCCTTCTTTCCGAAACGTATCACTGAAATATACCGACCGCCTTCAGTTGTTAGGGCTTAAAATATCCTCAAATTTGAATTTTAGGCGAATCATTGAGTCCAAGGCCAAAGCAACTGCAAGGAAGCTGGAATTCCTTGTAAAGGTGCGACGATACTTCACGCCGGGACAGCTGCTTACTTTATATAAAACGCAAGTCCGGTCGTGCATGGAGTATTGCTGCCATATATGGGTTGGTGCTGCAAAATGCCACCTAGCAGCGTTGGACTCAATGAAAAGGCGTGCGAAGAGGCTTATTGGTAGCACGAATTTTGTTAAAACCAATCTTTACAGCCTCGAACACAGACGTAAAGTAGCCTGCCTTTCGATTTTCTACAGGATGCATTTCGGAGAGTGTGCGCAGGAACTGCATAATTAAATTCCTCCCTCTGCCTTCCACTATCGGACAACCAGACGTTTGGCCAGTCTCCACCCTTTCATTATTGACTTACCATGCATTCGAACCAAACAGTTCGCCACGCCGTTCATCATGCGTACAACAAAGGAGTGGAATAAGTTGCCAGCATCTGTCTTTCAATCCGATTACAGTGTGGGTATCATCAAGGTAAGAGTGAATAGGCTTTTATTAAGTCAGTGCGCTTCACTATCTTAGACTACATCACCACTTACCATCAAGTGGGATCGTAGATAAGCGCTGGCTTAGTAGAATGTTAAATATTATTTACTTCTAGCGCTTTCACCCTGGCTACGTACGAGTGATTTCTGGATCTTAACAACAGCACCACCTTCCGGATCCAAATGTGAATATAACCCTTATAGAGGCCCTTTTAACACACACAAAAATTTTCATCAAAATCGGTCGAGCCGTTTTTAAGTTTTAGCTAGACTTACGACGACGACGAAAACGAAGTTTTAGCAATCCATTTTTATATACATATAGAGATTTATAGTACCACTTCCATCATCGTGAATATGGACAATTAATAAAAGTTTATAAGCTGAAGTGATAATCATATTGAAAAATATTTATATTATATAAACCCCATCATTAAAGGTTTTTAGTTTTAAAAATATGCCAGAATGTGAAAACAAACATTGTTTGCTTGAGTGTTAGTGTACCACAAAACATATAGAAAAAAGAAAGAAAATATTTATTGGAAGCTAAAAAACAATACGCACAGCATCTGACTCAGCATTGTCATGTAGTGGCAAACCATAGCGGTGCCCTTTTCTTTAACGTCCAAATAGTACATAGTCAAATAAATATAAGTTTTATCTATGAAACATTATTTAATTTGGAATACAGTGAAATAAGAAAAAGTCACATATTTGTAAATTATAGAGACAAAAAATAACAAAGATAACTCTGCCACCTTGAGTTTTTTCTATGAATTAAATTTCTTTGTTACATCGATACAACATTTATGAAATTCTTGTTTTTTTATAGTCTCTTAAATACGTTTCTGTATCACATATATTTTTAAAAATTTAAAAAGTTTACTCACCTTTCTTTTAATTGTAAAACATCATGCCTTCTATATTTATTTATTTATTTGTTCAGTAAACACAAAAATCCATAGGAGTTTAGCATATCATGAACTAAGTGATTCATCGCTGAATGTGCCATAGAACTGTCTACTCCTCTTTGTTTTATATATAACAAATCCTTACAAACAGGATGCTTTCCAGATATATGGAAGCTCGCAAAAGTTGTCCCTATACATAAGGCGGATGATGATACTTTAGTTAGCAATTATAGACCGATCTCAATATTATCAACCTTTCCCAAAATATTTGAATCATTAGTATGTCCCTATATCCAAAATTATACAAAACAGTTTATTACAGATGATCAGCATGGATTTGTCAAATCTCGTTCGACTTGCTCTAATTTGGTTACGTTTGTTGAAACGTTGGTGAAAACTGTAGACATGCAACAGCAAATAGATGTAATATATACCGATTTCAGTAAGGCTTTCGACCGAGTATCACATGTTATGCTTTTAAGAAAGTTAGAAACTTATGGTTTTTCTGACCCTATCCTCGCGTGGTTAAGGTCTTATCTAAAAGGTCGAAATTATTATGTTGTTGTTAATGGATTCAGTTCTGACATATTTCCCATCACATCCGGAGTTCCCCAGGGATCACATTTGGGGCCAATTTTATTTAACATATTTGTTAACGATATTCCTAATTGTTTCTTACATTCCAATTGCTTTATGTATGCTGATGACTTAAAATTTTGTAAAATTGTTAATAAATCGTCAGATATGATACTTCTTCAGGAGGATTTAACTAGACTTTCTAAATGGTGTGATGTTTATGGAATGACTCTTAATCTAAAAAAATGTGCACATATTAAATTCACTCGCAAAAATAATATTTTCCCATCAGTTTATACCCTCAATGGTGTAGTTATCCAGGAAGTGGAAACAGTTAAGGACCTGGGTGTAGTATTTGATAAAAAGCTTACATTTATACCACAACTAGAAAATGTAATTAAAAGATCATCTCAAGCATTAGGTTTTGTTATAAGAAATAGTAAAGAATTCCGTAATGTTACCACAAAAAAACTTTTATACTTCTCAATTGTTAGAAGTATATTAGAATATTGTAGCACAGTCTGGCGTCCCCATTATTCTACCCATAACCTTCGCCTTGAGCGCGTACAAAAAAGATTTTTATGGCATCTTGCCTTTTCAACACGAAAAGCATATAAAAATGCATCATATGTAGATAGATTAAAGTCATTTAAAATGGTATCACTATCAAAACGCCGGGACATTCTGGATTTGCAACTTTTATATAAAATATTTAGAAATAACTTAGATTGCCCTTTATTACTACGTAAATTTAATTTTCGTATCCCAAGTAGATATCCTCGTAAAATCATTACTCCTCTTTCGCCGCCTCTTCGTAGAACTGTACTAGGATTTAATTCCCCAATATCCAGACTTTCCAGACTTTTAAATACCTATAATAATGTAGTAGATATTCACCACGACTCTTTTAATGATTTTCGGCACAAAATTTATCAAAATATTAATGATTCTTTGTAAAAAAAAAAAATATTTTTTTTTTGTATTAATTTTATAATTTTGTTTATTTTCTTTTATTTTAAGTTTGTATCGTATATTTTTAGCTATTTGGTAACGGCTTGTAGGAGATGCTGTGAACACTAAGCATGCGGTGTTCACCTATTATTGAATGTGCACTTAGTTTATATTACTATATTAGAATTAAGCATATATATCAGTGTAACATTTGTTGGTGAACCAAATAAATAAATAAAAAAAAAAAGTGATTGATCAGGGCACCGTTTATAATACCCGGACAATATGAATAATGACAAGACAAATCGGCATATCCAATTTAAACTGATTTAAACTTAATAACTTATCACATTGTCTATTCAGTAATAAGTAACGGACATTATTCATAAAGCATGATAAATTAGTTGAGATATAGATAATAATAGAGTTAGATAATAGAGTTGATCACTCGGTCCACAACAAATACATATAATGCTTATGTTCAGCACTGGACCGTAACAACGAACAATAAGATCATTTCATATGAGTGCGTGAACTGATAACAATACTACAAGTACATGTAATGCGAGCAACAATGTCTCGAGTAGCGCAATGTGCGGTTGTCATACGAGTACGTTTATTTGTCACACAGAGTAAATTCATTTTAGCAGCTGTGTGGCAAAAAGGAATTAAAAATCAATGTTGGTTTAATTTTTTTTAAATACTAGTAATTCAATTAAACATTACAAATATTCCCTTAAATCACTTCTGGTAAGCTTAAATTGCTTGTGTTATAAGTGGTTCACGACAGTAGTCGAATGGCGGATTCGAACCCACGGCCTTTCGAGTCCGCGATCCGCGCCCTGCCATTAGGCTACTGACGCTTATAAATTTAATTTGTTTCTTCATTTAATTATGTAAAAATTATTTTGTTTATTCATTTCATTAAAGCCTATCAAACCCCACAGATGAATATATATCTTCACATAATTTGCCTCACAAAGGTTTTTTTTGTCATAGTCGACAAAATTATATGTGGTAGTGCCATGCTGCAGATAGATTATGGTTGCTTCACGACTAGGTCGACTCGAAGAAATACGAGGGGAAACAAGACAATCCATCTTAGTCTTCAGAGGTGACAAATAATCTACATTTTAATTATCTCCGTCGATGTGATTAAATGTAGAGAAAGAAAATACCAATGAATTCACATTCGTGTCACAGCGACTCATTTTCAAGCCAAATTTAAACGGTCCTTATCAAAGCTACTTTATAAAAGGTTTATTTTGGTTATATATTGGGACATTATTAAAAAGAAGTCACGGGTGAGGAGCGTACACCATTAATCTTATATAATAAAAGTGTCATTGTAAACGTAACGCGGGAATATAAGTGATAAATACGGAACGTCGAATAAATGGCGTGTGACCGACTGTTGGCGATGTTTTCAGGAATGAGGTTTATATTGCTTTCCTTTTGTTTAAGCGAAAATAAAATATTTTTTTCGAATTTTGAAATAGTTTTCATTATCCTTCATCACGTTATTTTAATATATCTAATTCCGCGGTGTTTGTCTGTAGTTATTGTAATAGTAAATAAAATAATTGTACCGTAATAACCGATTTAAAGTATGTAATATAAATATAAATGTGTCGTAGAATATTGTTGCCATTAAATAAATTAAACTGTGGTAATATAATTAAACGAATTATAAGTATTATTACTAAATATTTACCATATGTAAAGTCAATTACCCTAAGTTAAATAAAGGCCTACCCAAAATATTATAAATAGTTTATATAGATATATAATATACACGCCCCTAGCTGCCCCAATCAAGGATGACGGGATTAGGGCCCATGAGTAATCCCATCGACGAGCAGCAGAGGGACGGGGCCAGAATATGGCCACGTGGAATTTCATAATTACAATAAATAATATGGGAGGAAGCTAGAAACACGTAGTACTTACCATTATCCGAAGCTAACTTCGCACCAAGGCTTGGCCAGGCCGTGAGTATGTGTAATAGTGGATGGCGAGTAGTGTACAGTGAGGTGTGAAATGTGGGGCCTTGGCAAGCATAGGCGGCTAGCAGCGGCCGAGTTCCAGGCTGCTCCAAAATGCTGCACCGCTTCAGACAGCTTCGGCGCCGGAACACTTCTTCTTTCGTCACGATGACAGTCCATTAACTCTACCGTACGAATAACTAACTTACAGAAGCCACTCACTCACGTTTGTTATAAGGTTAACGCACAAAACGAACACGGAGTGTCCGGATCAAAGGTCACTACCGTTTCGCGTAGCAACAGTTATTTCTAGAATATCAAAGGCCGCACTAGCTAATATTGTCGAATGCACTTATACAGATTCTGAGTCGGACCCAATACGTCTCGGGAAAGGAATGCGCGTTATAAATCCTAGACAGGATGTTTACTAGACGTCTAAACTATTCCGCGGTTCCCGAGCAAAAATGACAGTGTGCTAGCGTTAGCACAGCTGGTAGACGACTGCTTTCGCCTTTACTGGTTCTCAACACCCACCGCTCGGCCAAGGTCAAAACCGGTATGGCACCGAGCCGCGCGAATTAAGATAATGAACCCAACTTCAATAAAAAATATATTTATTTATTTTGACAGAGTTACAGTAAGAAGTTTATTACTACAATATTCAATATTAAATGATTACAATTGTCTATTTATACTTAAGTTATATGCTACAAAACTATTTACTAAGCTTATTTACTGCATACGCTTGACCCAGATGGGATTGCTGATGATGTGCAAATGAAAGAGATTTGGCAGGGGTGCTCAGCCTTAACTCCTCCCCCCTCAAGAGAGAAATTATCCGAAGGTGGCTCAAACGACTTCGGAGAATTTCGACAACATAATTTGAATTTAATTAAAATGCTACATACTATACAGATTACTATAATGAGATATAAACTTATGGTCCATACACTGATTTCACTTGTTACTAAGAATTTTGTATTTATTTCGTTATCACTGAATTTAGCACTATTTATTAGTTCTTTTATATCACTAAGTCCACGTTTCTTAAATCTAACTGTTTTGCTTCTTTCTTGATGTCATCCTCTCGTCCGGTTGGCATCTCGATTGTGGGAAGCTGAAGTTTGATATTCGCAAAGTACCTCGGAGCGTTGATGAATGTGTCTCCAACCTGTGTTCTGCATTCTTGATTAGGTATCATTACATATGTGCCTTGCACTTGGTATTTTTGTACATGTTCTGGACAGTGTTCAGTTATTATGAAGTCCTTAGTGGTATACAGTAGCCAATAGTTCTTGAAGATCCTCTGGATTTTCAAATTCTCCAATCGTATATTATGTTGCTGGCAGCTACTGTGGTTGGTTTTCATCTGCATTATTTGCTCAATACATGTTTCAGCTGGATACTCTGCGAGACTTTCCTCTGGGCATAAGAACTTTTCATCGTCGATTTCTTCACAGGGACTCACCGCTGATCGGTATTTCAATCTTTTCACCAATAGGTAAGGATATGATGGGATTATGATATGGGTAACATCGGAATTAGATATGGGAATTGGTATTAATTTGTAGTATGTAAATATGTCTGGTTCAATTAGTGGGATATCTAATACAAAAACTAAGTTATTCCTATTGACATACGATTTAACTACTATATTTCTTTCTAACTTAATTAAATTTTCGTTATTTGCTGAGTAAATCAATTTGGCATATTTTTCTATATTTATTAACATATTTAATAGTTCTGTTGAATTTATGATTGATTGAAGTAAAGTATGTAATTTACTAAAAGCAATAGCTGTTTCTATTTCTTGTATTACATCTAAAATTGTTCGAAAATTGTTCGAAATTTGATATAAAGTATTTAATATTGTTACAACATTTTTTAGAGACCTTTCCTTATGAAGTATAGAATCTATTTCCTGATTTTGTAAACGATTGAGATTCGAATTTATGTCTTCCGACGCATTAACAAGCTTGTTAAATGCTTGTTGTAGCAAAGTGACTCGGTGTTCGACCAAATGTTCTCTATTATTCACCTGACTTATTTGTGAGTCGCAGTGCCTAGCGTCTTCTTCGTCTAAGTTGCCTGAGATAACTTTAACTAAGGAACCTAAAGGACTAAATATGGCTCGTTTACTTATTTTAGATATAGGTAAAATCTGATGTATTTTATTATTTGTTAAATCTATGGATGTTTCTATTTGCTTAATTAACCCCCTAAATTCATCTCCAACTTCACTATTATTACTAATAATCTTACTTACGCAATTATATTGTTCAGTATTAATATCTATTTGTTCAACTACGAACTTTAAATCTAATGTTTTCAAAATGGTCCACGAGTTATTCCTGATCACTGCCATCCCAACTTTCAGAGGAGCTATCCCCGGATTGGTGTTCCGGTTCTGTAGATCTAGGCCGTTGGACAGTTTTGCCAATGCCAGAAGTACTAGCCACGACCTGTGGAGGACGTTTAATATTTTTTATAGCTACTCTAGTTTGTCTCTTATTAAGTTTAACGGGTATTATATTATGATCCGGTTTCCCTATGACTTTGGCTTTTTCAAAACGTGGCTTATCTTTTGCTTTTCTTGTCCTAGTAGTTTTCATAAAAATATCGTCCCCTTCTTTAATTTCTGGGACTTCCTCACCTCCTCTTTTTTCTCTAACCTTAATCTTATCTGTCTGTAATTTCTAGGCTACATATTCATAAAGAACTTTAAGACATTTTCTATGATCTTGTAAGAGCTTTTGCATCAAATTACGTTCTCTATCTATATCGAAGACGTTACCTGAATCGGTGGTACCGAAAACAATTTCAAATGGTGTAAAGGTTGTTGCGGAATGAATACTATTATTATAAGCCATTATCGCATATGTCATCACAGAGCAGGCATCAAGATCTATTTTATCGTACTTAGCTAATCTATATATTTCGTTAATGGTGGAGTGGAATCTTTCAACTATTGCCATGGAACTAGGGTTATTTGGTGTTCCTATGTGGAGCTCTATTTTATAAAGATTTAAAAGTTCTTTTATTAATTCGTTATTAAATTCTGTACCCGAGTCGCTATTTATTTTCTGTGGTAAACCATACATACTAAAGTATTTAATTAAGGCTCTTACAACTTCAGGGGTACTGCGATTTGGGATGTTTATTGCTTGCCCTAACTTACTGAAAGCATCAACAATTGTCAAATAATATTTACTTTCTATGAATAGTAGATCTATGAAAACTTCTTGGAACGGTGTGCTTTGACTCTGTGTTAATTGAATATGAGGTTTCATAGGTTTCCTTTCATATTTCATCTTTTTGCATTGTTGGCAAGAATTTATTAAAGCTGTTATTGTTTCTTTCATATTTTGCCACCAATAATGCCGTTTTAATTTATTAAATGTTTCTTGGATCCCCCTATGACAAGTTTTACCCTCGTGATATTTTATCACTATCTCTCGTTGTCCTGCTCAGAATCGGTTAAGTTAATAATTCTTTCGGTACATTCAACAAGTTTGCAAGCTCCTTTCTTATATAATTGAATTAATACGTTTGAAAAATTTATCCTAAAAGCTGGGTCTTCGAAATAGATGAAATATTTGTTTTTAAAGTCTACATATTCTTTCAGAAAGTCTTTAACTAATGTTTCATTATTTATTGGCATATGGACTTCTAAAATGCGCTGCTTTTTGTTAGACATGTCCTTGACCGAAAATTTATCAGAGAACCACGAATAAACTAGTATTTGACGCAGTTTTGAGTCTACTGCTTCGTTTAAAATCGGAATGCCTTCGTGTTCCCTATTAGCTACGGAGTTCGCTGTAACACCATCGTCTGAGATTTCCATCAATTCATGTTGTTTTTCACTTTCCGTATCTGAGATTGAAACAACTGGTCCCGTCGAGGCTAATATGTGAAAATTCTCAATTCCAGTCAATTCCGAATTACTATACTGATTTGATTCAATACATTGTTGCGAATTGCAAGGTTGATTTATTTCGCTATTGGTATAGTTTATTCTCCTTAAGTTAGCAGTTCGCATTGTTACATCGGCGTTCGAACTCGACGCCACAGGTGGCGATTGATATTGCGTTAAACGTTGAGTATGCGCAGGGGCATTGTCCGCGAAATACTGACTACGCTGTATCGGGCCCGGCGCCGACGGTACTGGTGACCTAGTGGTCGATTGTTGTTGATAATTATTGCGATGGCTATTGTTATGATTGTTATTTTGCCTAAATTGGAATGAATTATTTGACGAGTTAAAACAGCGATTATTATTAACGTAGGGTGACAAATTATTTTGATTATTAAATGTATTTGCACTAGATTGCTCTGTATGGGAAACATTTCAAGGTGCATAAGTGTAATTATTGTTAGGACTCGGCCTAAAGTTTGTTCGATTAGACCGTGAATTTTTACTTTCATAAACTGACTGAAAGTTTTGTTCTTATAAGACAATTTTCAAAGCGTCTTCTAGAGTAGTCACGTTCCGTAATCTCACAAGTCTAACTAAATATGCCGATAAATTATAAAGAAACGCATTTAGTGAACTATGGTTATAAATAGATTGTTTCGCTAGACGTAAGTTCGGATCGTCAATCGTTTCGCTAATCTTAGAAAATAAGACACTTCTCAAATGTTGTATCCTGTGACAAAATTCCTGGTAATTTTCATTACGGTTTAATTTTAAGGATTCGATTTTCAAAGCCAAACATTCCTCGGATCTCGGGTCACCAAAATGTTGGCTTAGTAATGTTTTTAATTCGCCCCAATTATTAATATGATCCCGTTCTCCAACTAGGTTCGCAGCTTCCCCGGATAACCTACTTGTAATAACGTGGAATAAATATTCGTATTGTAACTGGCTTCCTCGGAATGAATGGAGTATGTACTCGCATTTTTTTATAAAGAGTGGTAAAAGTCTAGTATCACCATCGAAATTAGGGATAATTTTAACCATTTCCATAGGAACTCTCACTAAATTTTCCATTTTTCTTTTTTGTTACAGAATACACTACCAATAAAAAATTAAAAAAATACTCTTCGGTTATTATTAAATGAATTTCTAAGGAAATTAAATGAAATAATTTAAATTCCTCAATTACTTAACTAATTAGAATAATTAACTAAGTGTGAATTTATCTAGTAATTAGGCGTAATTAATCCCACAAAACCAGAATTTAAACACACACAAAATAGGAGAATAAGAAGGGTAGGAAAATACAGATTGGTGAAGAAGATCTACTCACAGTGCTGCAGTTTTCCCCATGCTCCTTCTGGAATATTGGTGCTCCGTCCTTGAAGTTGGTCTGTTCCTTAATAAATTTGTTTGTTCCTTTTTTCCCGATTAAAACGTTGAGACGTACGACCGATTTTTCTGCAAAAACTTTTATTCGCCACGAATAATACTTGGTCTTACGGGTCCCTACCGACTGCGCCAATTAAGATAATGAACCCAACATCAATAAAAAATATATTTATTTATTTTGACAGAGTTACAGTAAGAAGTTTATTACTACAATATTCGATTTTAAATGATTACAATTGCCTATTTATACTTAAGTTATATGCTACAAAACTATTTACTAAGCTTATTTACTGCATACGCTTGACCCAGATGGGATTGCTGATGATGTGCAAATGAAAGAGATTTGGCAGGGGTGCTCAGCCTTAACTCGCGCCCTCTCGCGTTAGTTCCTGAAATTAGTTTTGCGCGAACATATAATATTTTGTCGATTATTGTAACTAATACGTACACTAAACTGTGGTAATAGAATTAAGGAAATTATTAATATTATCAATAATATCAATATTTAAAAAGTTTAAAATTAAATTGTCCAGAGTTAAAAATATTCCCGAATTACGTCAATCTCAAAATATTTTAATTATATATACATATATATAACTTTTTAAATATTGATATTATTGATAATATTAATAATTTATTTTATACCATTACCACAGTTTAGTGTACGTATTAATTACAATAATCGACAAAATATTATATATCTATATAAACTATTTATAATATTTTAGGTAGGCCTTTATTTAACTTAGGATAATTGACTTTCCGAGGAGTACAATTTGCCACTATGTCTGGCGTATGTGGACTATGAGAAAGCCTTTGATTCCGTCGAAATTTGGGCGGTGCTGCAGTCCCTTCAGCGATGCCAAGTTGACTGTCGGTATATCGAAGTGTTGAAGTGCTTCTACAGTAGGGCTACGATGGCTATCCGAGTACAGAACCAGAGTACGAAACCTATCCAATTGCAGAGAGGTGTAAGACAGGGTGACGTCATATCCCCGAAACTCTTTACCGCTGCATTGGAAGATGTTTTCAAGCTTCTGGACTGGAAAGGATACGGTATCAACATCAATGGCGAGTACATCACTCACCTTCGATTTGCCGACGATATAGTCCTTATGGCAGAATCGCTGGAGGACCTAAGCACTATGCTCAATGACCTCAATAGTGTTTCCCAACGGATAGGTCTTAAGATGAACATGGACAAAACAAAGATCATGTTTAATGTCCATGTCACACCTATGCCGGTAGTTGTTGGGAACACTAAGCTCGAAGTTGTTGATGAGTATGTTTACCTAGGACAAATAGTCCGACTAGGTAAGTCCAACTTCGACCGAGAGGTCAATCGGCGGATTCAACTCGGTTGGGCAGCGTTCGGGAAATTACGGCACATCTTCTCGTCAGGTATACCTCAAAACTTGAAAACGAGACTGTACACCCAGTGCGTGTTGCCAGTGATGACATACGGAACTGAGACGTGGTCCTTCACTGCTGGCCATATGAGGAAGCTCAAGGTCGCTCAGAGAGCTATGGAGAGGGCTATGCTCGGAGTTTCTCTGCGTGATAAACTCAGAAATGAGGATATCCGCAGTAGAACTAGAGTGACCGACATAGCCCAACGGATTAGTAAGCTGAAGTGGCAATGGGCCGGCCATATAGCTCGAAGAACCGACAACCGATGGGGAAGAAAGGTTCTCGAGTGGCAGCCTCGTACCGGCAGGCGAAGTGTAGGGCGTCCCCCCACTAGATGGAGTGACGACCTGGTAAGATATGCAGGAAGTCGATGGATGCAGGTGGCTCAGGACCGTGCTTTGTGGCATTCTTTGGGGGAGGCCTATGTTCAGCAGTGGACTTGTGAAGGGCTGTAATGATGATGATGATGAATTGACTTTACATATGGTAAATATTTAGTAATAAAATTAATAATTTGTTTACCTAATTATATTACCACAGTTTATTTATAACTAATTACTTTTAAATCAGGACAATTTAATTTTAAACTTTTAAAATATTGATATTATTGATAATATTAATAATTTATTTAATACTATTACCTCAGTTTAATTTACTTATATATATATATATATGATGAAAAGTTATATATATGATGGCACGTGCACCATTGCACGTGCGGCGGCGTCGGTGTAGCTAGACAGAATTCTTGAAAATAACACGTGCTCTGCACACCTGCACTATTGCACCTACGGTGGCGCCCGTTTTGCTTGTATAAAACGGACGGAGCGGCCACCGTTAAGACAGTATTAGCTCTAACGTGGACCGGTGCGCTTGTCGTATTCCGTTACTTGTTTATCCATGACTCGTTGGATAATTAAATGAATTAATTATTATTCCTAACTACAAAATTAAACTATGTACTATACTCAATTACCCTTTCTACATATATGTATATATAATTATATTATTTTGAGATTGACTTAATTCGGGAATACTTTTAAATCTGGACAATTAAATTTTAAACTTTTTAAGTGTTGACATTATTGATAATATTAATAATTTCTTTAATGCTATAAGCACAGTTTAGTGTACGTATTAGTTACAATAATCGACAAAATATTATTTATCTATATTAACTATTTATAATATTTTGGGTAGGCTTTTATTTAACTTAGGATAATTGACTTTGCATATGATAAATATTTAGTAATAATATTTATAATTTGTTTAATTATATTACCACAGTTTAATTTATTTAATGGTAACAATATTATACGACACATTTATATTTATATTACATACTTTAAATCGGTTATTACGGTTCAATTATTTTATTTATTATTACAATAACCACAGACAAACACAGCGGAATTAGATATATTAAAATAACGTGATGAAGGATAACGAAAACTATTTCAAAATTCGAAAAAAATATTTTATTTTCGTTTAAACAAAAGGAAAACAATATAAACCTCATTCCTGAAAACATCGCCAACAGTCGGTCACACGCCATTTATTCGACGTTCCGTATTTATCACTTATATTCCCGCGTTACGTTTACAATGACACTTTTATTATATAAGATTAATGGTGTACGCTCCTCACCCGTGACTTCTTTTTAATAATGTCCCAATATATAACCAAAATAAACCTTTTATAAAGTAGCTTTGATAAGGACCGTTTAAATTTGGCTTGAAAATGAGTCGCTGTGACACGAATGTGAATTCATTGGTATTTTCTTTCTCTACATTTAATCACATCGACGAAGATAATTAAAATGTAGATTATTTGTCACCTCTAAAGACTAAGATGGATTGTCTTGTTTCCCCTCGTATTTCTTCGAGTCGACCTAGTCGTGAAGCAACCATAATCTATCTGCAGCATGGCACTACCACATATAATTTTGTCGACTATGACAAAAAAAACCTTTGTGAGGCAAATTATGTGAAGATATATATTCACCTGTGGGGTTTGATAGGCTTTAATGAAATGAATAAACAAAATAATTTTTACATAATTAAATGAAGAAACAAATTAACTTTATAAGCGTCAGTAGCCTAATGGCAGGGCGCGGACCGCGGACTCGAAAGGCCGTGGGTTCGAATCCGCCATTCGACTACTGTCGTGAACCACTTATAACACAAGCAATTTAAGCTTACCAGAAGTGGTTTAAGGGAATATTTGTAATGTTTAATTGAATTACTAGTATTTAAAAAAAATTAAACCAACATTGATTTTTAATTCCTTTTTGCCACACAGCTGCTAAAATGAATTTACTCTGTGTGACAAATAAACGTACTCGTATGACAACCGCACATTGCGCTACTCGAGACATTGTTGCTCGCATTACACGTACTTGTGGTATTGTTATCTTCACGCACTCATATGAAATGATCTTATTGTTCGTTGTTACGGTCCAGTGCTGAACATAAGCTTTATATGAATATGTTGTGGACCAAGTGATCAACAGGGCATTATTCATAATGTCCAGACAGTTTAAAAATTCCAATATGATGAAAACTCTTAAAATAATTGAATTTATCATGCTTTATGAATAATGTCCGATACTTATTACTTAATAGACAATGTGATAAATTATTAATTTTAATCAGTTTTAATTGGCTAAGCCGATTTGTCTTGTCATTATTCATATTGTCCGGGTATTATAGACGGTGCCCTGATCAATCACTTAGTTCATAACATATCCTAAACTCCTATGGATTTTTGTGTTTACTGAACAAATAAATAAATAAATATAAAAGGCATGATGGTACAATTAAAAGAAAGGTGAGTAAACTTTTTAAATTTTTAAAAATATATATGATCCAGAAACGTGTTTAAGAGACTATAAAAAAACAAGAATTTCATAAATTTTGTATCGATGTAACAAAGAAATTTAATTCATAGAAAAAACCCAAGATGGCAGAGTTACCTTTGTTATTTTTTTGTCTCTATAATTTACAAATATTTGACTTTTTCTTATTTCACTGTGTTCCAAATTAAATAATGTTTCATAGATAAAACTTATATTTATTTGACTATGTACTATTTGGACGTTTAAGAAAAGGGCACCGTTATTTTTAGCTTCCAATAAACATTTTCTTTCTTTTTTCTATATGTTTTGTGGTACACTAACACACACTCAAACAATGTTTGTTTTCTTTTTTTGTAAAATTAGAATATTGCCAACTTAACTAAAAAAGAATATTTTGTCACATTCTGGCATATTTTTAAAACTAAAAATCTTTAATGATGGGGTTTATATAATAAATATTTTTCAATATGATTATCATTTCAGCTTATAAGCTTTTATTAATTGTCCACGATGATGGAAGTGGTACTATAAATCTCTATATGTATATAAAAATGGATTGCTAAAACTTCGTCTTCGTCGTCGTCGTAAGTCTAGCTAAAACTTAAAAACGGCTCGACTCGGCTATATAACTTTTTAAATATTTATATTATTGATAATATTAATAATTTCTTTTATACCATTACCACAGTTTAGTGTACGTATTAATTACAATAATCGACAAAATATTATATATCTATATAAACCATTTATAATATTTTAGGTAGGCCTTTATTGTCTATATTTTATAATTTGTTTACCTAACTATATTACCACAGTTGATTTATAACTCAATACTTTTACAGGACAATTTAATTTTAAACTTTTAAAATATTGATATTATTGATAATATTAATAATTTATTTAATACTATTACCACAGTTTAATTTACTTATATATATATATATATATATATATATATATATATATATATATATATATATATATATATATATATATCTGTAACTAAACTGACATAACATTGACATAGAGATTTATTGTATAACTAAATATATATAATATGTTAATCTAACTGTGTTAATATCAGTAAATAAATTACAATTTTCTTAAGCGTACTGAGTTTGACAGACGTCATTAAATATAGTAATTGAAGAATAATAGATAGCTCTAGTGTATTATATAAAACATAAAAGATTCAATTTGTATTGACCACCATCTTTTCGTTCTGAATTGTGACCATACAAAGAGCGTCTAAGTGGTTTCTCGTAATGTAAAGGGATATGATATAATTGCTACTCGTATCTTCAACAAGGAAAAAGCTCAGAGTTGTTATTATAAATAACTGTATTTAACGAATATAAACTTAAAGCTCTTTTAATTAATAACAGTTTTTGTTGTCTAAAACTACGTTGCAAACAACACAATTTCACTCTGAGAAATGTTGTACCTACGAATATATTAATTTATTTACTCGTATTATAGCTCATCAAAAGTACTTTGCGCAGACTGCCCTAGAGTTTCCACTGTTGGCATGTGGTATTGCATTTTCTAAGCCGCCACTACACGGCTGAAAATAAAAATTTAATTTTATATTACTCATAATTTTTATTCTATTTCTTAGTCAGTTTTGTTAATGATTTAATAAATAAATCCTTTTATAAGTTGATCTAGTTTTAAATTTGACACAAAACATAATTTAAGTACAGATACAAAACTTTTAAATTGGATGAAAATTAATTTTAATCTTCTTAAAACATTTAAATGTTTTAATAATTAATATTTTAATTTTTCTTCTTGAAATAGCCACCAAAGGCACGAAAGAAAAAGGAATATCGCAATCTCCATGTCGTCTAAATGGTTACATACAAAATATCACCCCTATTTTGCTGCCTTTAGAGGTACAACTTTTTCTCCAAATTTATATGCAACTGTCCACGAAGTATTCATTTAATAAAAAAGAGTTATCAAAATCGGATCATAATGAGCAAATATATTCCGTTACATTCCTGACCGCTATATAGGTATACAACAAATATGGAGGTCAGAGCGTAACATCAATACATGAAAAAAATATAGGCAAGTTGTAAATCTCCTATTTTTTGAAGTCGGCTAAAATAAAAAGATGTGAGTTAATTTTTATTTATTTTATTTTAAAGGATTAGATGATAAACAAGCATATAGTCCTTAAGATGGTAAGTAGATGCTGTGACCCATATTCATCTACATCCAACCTTGATTAAGAATCGAAATACAGATGCGTTATTAAGTGGCGAAGCTTGCGAAGTCACTTATTGATTTCAAGATGTCTGTCCGTCTGTCCGTCTGTCCGTCTGTCCGTCTGTCCGTCTGTCTGTCTGTCTGTCCGTCTGTCCCACGATTATCTCGAGAACGGTTTCGAATTTTCAAATTCTGTTATAGCAATCGATTACTGATCACCCAGGCATCTGAACCTCCTATTTTGAAACTGATTGCTCAACGGCAACCGTTAGAAACCGCTACAAAGCTGATTGCTTCGCCACTTTGCTATGCTGTTAGCTTGCTAGGTTTAATATCCTTGAGGACTAAAATGGAATGCTTCGTTTCCAGTAAAAAGAGTCTACGGTACTATATTTGAAAAAAATCAGCATTAAGCTGTTTTTTCACGCTGGTAATCTGAGAGTCCGTCCTTCGCCGGTCAAGCCAACCTATTTGTGCTACAACCATAATATATCTGCAGTGTGGCTCTACCAAGTATAATACAGAGTCAGTAATTCATTCATGGAGCAATGTATACGCTATTACAACAAGGTCCCGGAAAGTGTACAGGTTCTCTCTATTACCAAGTTTAAATGTTTTATTAAGCTGAAACTGTATAAAAAGGGTTATTATAGTATAAATGAATACATGGTTGATAATAACCCCTGGGAATGAGGTGGTCGCTTCCAAGCAGTTTCTAAAATACATTTTGTAAATAGTTCGTAATCATTTATATTGTAAAATTTATTTTAAAAAAAAGTCCCGCTGGGTTTCTTGCTGGTTCTTTCCAGGACAGAGGGTTTTTTTCGAACCAGTGGTAAAGTAAAAAATGACTCTCAATAAGAATTACACATGTAATGTATATTGAATAAAAATATTCTATTCTATTCTATTCTATTCTAATACTAGTAGGATCATATAGCTTGAAATATGGAAATTAACATACTGTCTGTCCTTAAACTCCTGTTATACTAAAATAACTAACAGTGCTCGTTGATATGAAATAATTTAATAGAGCTTAAGTTGTTAAGCGCTAATATTGTTGATATCTACTTTATATAGAGTTAAAGTTACTCAACTGTAAACCGGAACAGCGTCATACAAATATTTTATTCCCAATTGGAACTGATGTTGTGGTACTTTTGTAAGATTTCGATGTAATATTTAATGTATTTGCAAACGTAATTTGCTAACTTCTACTTAAAAATCCCGTTGGATGAGAAATACAATAAAGTCGGGTCAGCTCGATCGGAAAATGACCAAGTTCTAACAGATTATCATCAAAAAATAGCAGCTTAATTTTGCTGTGCTTCGTATAGTGAGAGTGGAGAACCGGAGCCCCTTTTACCGCTAACGAAGCATTCTATATTTGTCCTCAGGGTGATAATGCATCCACATTAATTTAAATTACTATTCGAGGATAAAGAATGGTGTCTAAGGCAACAGCATCCACTTAACATTACGTGGACTGTGTGCTTGTTTGTCACCATGGTATTGAAACAAGATTGACACGTTTAGGATTATTCAGAAAAAAAGTGAAGAGTATCATAATATCATTAATGTCTAGAATTAGGGACAGGTAAAGCAAGACAGAATAGTTCTAGCTATTTTTTCTGATTTTTTTATAATCTGAGGAAAGACAATTTATAAATTGTGAGTTCAGTGTAGTTGGATGGTATTTTATTACATGCCTTAAGCGCAAAGCGCGTATATATGTTCTACTAGCAAAACTCAAGATTACAACGTTTTGTCGCATAAAATCGTACAATTATACATAATAAACAATATATACCTTCTAATTACCAAGATGCTCAAAGTTACCGTAATTAACGAAATTATTCTCGAGTCAAATTATAATGAACGGTTCACAACGTTAATTAGTTCGATGATCAGGGTAGTGTAATTAAATTACTAAGGTTTCCACTTCCCAAGTGAATAAATTTTTATCCCTAAGATCTTATTAGGTATCGACTGAAGTAATTATTCGCGTTCTACGTTTTTTTCCCTACTTTCGTAAAAAACGTAATATATACGTACGTTTAAATAATGGATCATCATTTTTATTAGCCTGTTATAAAGTTCACTGCTTGATGAAGGTCTTCTTTCAAGGCCAGTTATCTATCTATTATTATTATCCTATCTATTATTCTTCAATTACTATATTATATCAATATATATATCAATAATAAAAGATTTAAAATTAAATTGTCCTGATTTAAAAGTATTTAGTGCATCAATAAAACAAAAATCAAGAATCAAATAGAATTCTTTAGAATTTCTATATACGCGAACAACACGGGCACATGAGTAATGTGCCACGGGTTCAATCCCCGCCGGTACATATAAATTCTAATTGCAAGTTTATTTATTTATTTAATATTTTTTATTGCACCTCATCCATAAATTACAGAAATTATATATATAAAAGAAGTATGCAATGGGCCATATTGCTGACAGCAATTTCTTCAAGACAACCAATGAATGAACAGGATTGCACGAATATGAAAAGGGGAGGGCAAATGGGTGCGATAGAAAAAATATATATATATATATTTATAGGATAAGGGTGACAAACGAGCACACAGTCCACCTGATGGTAAGTGGTCGCTGTGGCCCATAGACATCTACATCTATCTTCGATTAAGAGTCAAAATGCAGATGCGTTGTCACCCGTGAGGACTAAGATGGAATGCCTCGTTTCCAGTAAAAAGGGTCTCCGGTTCTCTACACTCACCATACGAAACACAGCAGCGTTAAACTGCTATTTTACGCTGGTATTCTGTGAGAGCGTGGTCCTTCCCCGGTCGAGCCGACCCATTCGTGCTACAACCATAATATATATGCAGCATGGATCTAACACGTATATATATATATATATATATATATATATATATATATATATCATCATCATTACAGCCCTTCACAAGTCCACTGCTGAACATAGGCCTCCCCCAAAGAATGCCACAACGCACGGTTTTGAGCCACCTGCATCCACATCGACTTCCTGCATATCTTAAGAGGTCGTCACTCCATCTAATGGGGGGACGCCCTACACTTCGCCTGCCAGTACGAGGCTGCCACTCGAGAACCTTTCTTCGCCATCGGTTGTCGGTTCTTCGAACTATATGGCCGGCCCATTGCCACTTCAGCTTACTAATCCGTTGGGCTATGTCGGTCACTCTGGTTCTACTGCGGATATCCTCATTTCTGAGTTTACCACGCAGACAAACTCCAAGCATAGCCCTCTCCATAGCTCGCTGAGCGACCTAGAGCTTCCTCATCCGGCCAGCAGTGAAGGACCACGTCTCAGTTCCGCATGTCATCACTGGCAACATGCATTGAATGTACAGTCTCGTTTTCAAGTTTTGAGGTATACCTGACGAGTAGATGTGCCGTAATTTCCGGAACGCTGTCCAACCGAGTTGAATCCGTCGATTGACCTCTCGGTCGAAGTTGGACTTACCTAGTCGGACTATTTGTCCCAGGTAAACATACTCGTCAACAACTTCGAGCTTAGTGTTCCCAACAACTACCGGCATAGGTGTGATATGGACATTAAACAAGATGTTTGATTTGTCCATGTTCATCTTAAGACCTATCTGTTGGGAAACACTATTTAGGTTATTGAGCATAGTGCTTAGGTCCTCCAGCGATTCTGCCATAAGGACTATATCGTCCGCAAATCGAAGGTGAGTGATGTACTCGCCATTGATGTTGATACCGTATCCTTTCCAGTCCAGAAGCTTGAAAACATCTTCCAATGCAGTGGTAAAGAGTTTCGGGGATATGACGTCACCCTGTCTTACACCTCTCTGAAAATGGATAGGTTTCGTGCTCTAGTTCTGTACTTGGATAGCCATCGTAGCCCTACTGTACAAGCACTTCAACACTTCGATATACCGACAGTCAACTTGGCATCGCTGAAGGGACTGCAGTATCACCCAAATTTCGACGGAATCAAAGGCTTTCTCATAGTCCACATACGCCAGACATAGTGGCAAATTGTACTCCTCGGACTTCTGTACAATTTTCCGAAGGGTATGTATGTGGTCTATGGTGCTAAAGCCTTTTCGGAAACCGGCTTGTTCGGGAGGCTGGAAGTTGTCAAGTCTGCGCGCGAGACGATTTGTAATGACTCTCGAAAACAGCACGTAGACGCGGCTCAGAAGGGAAATCGGTCTGTAGTTCTTCAAGAGAGCGTGGTCGCCTTTCTTGAAGAACAAGACCACCTCACTTCTGTTCCACGCCTCCGGTGTAATGTCACCATGGAGGACGGAATTAAAGAGACTTCAAGTACCGGTTTTCCACCCGCTTTCAGAAGCTCCGCTGTAATTCCATCCTCGCCTGGGGCCTTCCGTTTTTAAGGTGCTGGAGAGCCATTCTAATCTCGCTCAGACTGACGTCCGGGATATCATCGGAATAATGTCGGATAAGACTCGCTCTTGGATCGTTACTCACACTTGCGTGCGGCTCCAACGATGAGGTGTACAGCTGCGCATAGAACCTCTCAATCTCACTCAAAATCTCAGGTGCCCCGAAAACGATGCTGCCACATTCGGTCTTCAGCTTTGACAGTTGGCTCTTTCTGGAAGACAGATCTCTGGCAAAGACTTTGGAGCCTTGGTCCCGCTCTATCGCTTCTTCAATACGAGCTGTATTGAAGTTGCGTAAGTCCCGCCGCATGCATTTGGAGATCTGTCTGTTCTGTCTTTCTGTCAAATCTGTTGAAGAATGTAGCTTCATCTCCCGTCTAACAGCCATGACATTAAGAGTGTGATCGGAGAGTTTTTGTGTTCTTCTGCGGCGGGTCTTGCAGAATTTAGCTCCGACCGCATGGACAGTTTCCACGAGATTGTCATTCAAATCGTCCACTTCATTGCAGTCTTCTAGGCACTGAAAACGGTTTTGTAACTCGAGCTGAAAGTTTTCGGGACTTTGGATTAGATAACGAGGGGGACGGAGCGTTGACTTCATTAGACGAGACCTCTCCAACTTAACGTTTAGGTTCAGTGTGCCTCTAACCATTCGGTGATCGCTACCAATTGTATGTAACCTGTATGACCATCAGCGAATACCGTTTGGTGATTCTGAGTATAAGGTACGCAACCCTCGTCGACACACTCTCAATCTTTACAACGTTGTTAACGAGAGACTTGTGGACAATAAATCCGACACCTCCATGGGACAGATGGTCGCCCTCCCGGTAATAGAGCAAGTTGCTGTATTCGAGGATGCCGTGTCCTCCCCCTCTCTTCGAACTTCGGATAGTCCTATAATATGCCAGCGTACCTTGTCTATCTCTTCTTCCAGCTCCACAATCTTCTCGTCAGTCCTCAGGGTGCGTGCGTTGTATGTTGCCAGGTCGAGTCGTCGTAGGTGGCAACCGAAACTCCACCGGAGATTCTTAGCACCCCCTGCCCCGCTGTTACTATGGTCGCCACTAGGGACTGGGGGCCGTCGCTTCATAACTTCCATTATGGGGGGTATATTGCCATAGTTGCCACGCTTGGCGAGCGGGTTGGCAACCGCAGTTTTTTATTGTATATTTGCCGTTACCAGGAAGATGCTGCTGCCCATCTCCTGCATGTTTCCCTTTGTCGCCTTTTACGACACCCACGGGCAGTTATGGGGTAGTGGATATTCTTAACTGCCACTACACGGCAATAATATATAATTATTTAATTGCTGATTTGCCGCTTTCTCACCAGTGAAGGAAAATATTATTAGGAAACATTGTTGTTGAGTACATGGCTCTACAACGTAAAAATTTATTATTATTACCATAGGCAACGACTTCTATAAATACATAAATGGCTTTGCTAACCCTCTAACAGACTACTTTTTTAATGTTTCAAATATTCACAATCGAGCTGTGGTCGATTTGACTGTTTCATTTTGGCTATACAGACAGCCATAACATCCTAGTGACATACTGACCATGTAGTGGTGGTGTAATAATCATAATAATAATAATGCACTACCATAAATCTCCCCGTAGGTGTGGAAAGAGGAAAGAGGCGGTGGAAAACAAATCAGGAGGCACCTTTCTAATGATAAATAGAAAATATAAAACTGTGGTTCTCAGCTCGCCTGCCAAGCGTGACAACTATAGAAAATATGTACAGCAGTGAACGTTTGATAGATTGTAATGAATAAATAAATGAATAACGTCATTATGCTGCAGCACGGTGTCATGAAATTTTGTTTATTTTGTACAAGTTTAGTTTTTTAGTTTTTAAAACTAAATAACTCGATAAAGTTACACATTTATCTCGACCGTAAAAAGCTGAAGTATAAATAAATAAAAACAAACGTGTGTCGGTCTATTTTATATGTCTATTTGCATTCCGTGTAACCGCTCGGTTTTTCCAGTGTAGCATGGAGTGGTGCAATTTAACTGGACTTGTTACTTCCTTTTTGTAGTATGGCTCAGTGAGCTTTTGAACTTTGTTAAATGTACTTCGATTTCCATATTTAAGTCCATTTTAAAACTTTACCTTTACCGTTTTGAGTATTGAATTTCGTTTTGAAACTGTCTACTTGATGATTTCTTATATTAACGCAAACACTACACATTTAATAAGGCTACATTAACGGATTCTATCACCTTTAATTAACTTATTTTTTTCATTAATTCCCGACGCTTCAGGTGCTTTACAGCACCCATGGTCACGGATGACTGAGGTGATTGACGTGTTAACCCGGAGTACCTTCAGTTTCTATAATTATTAATTTTGGTCCGATCTACGCAGAATGAACTTACTGTGTCTTGAAGTCTTACAGTGGTTTGCTTGGGTTTAGTTTTAACTTTATTAATTACAGGATCCCAAGCAGGTGGTAGTACCTAGCCCTACTTACTTTGGAAATTAGGAAGTTTTTTAATTTTTTCGCGAGAATTTGTGGTTTATCAAATCTAATCTAATATAATGTAGGGGGCTGTCTAGAATATGATCACAAACATCAGACTTCTCGGAACGTTGGTATTTCACGTCAGCTATGTGTTCTTTTACGCGGGTTTTGATAGATTACCAAGATTTGCCCACGGTAGCTAACTGTGAAGGATGATGGTGGGATTCGCCGTTTAAATATCAGTTCGTATGGGTCTTTTTTCAATACACAGTGTGACCTATGGTGTTATTAGGATTTCGAATGACTAACACATCTAGGAAAGCTAAAAAAATATTTGCTTATTGCTCCATAGAAAATTTAATTTTAGAGTTTATGGAATTAAGACATTCTAAAAATGCTGTTACATTGTCTGATGGTAAAATTGTGAAAGTATTGTCTACTCCGCTTGTGAAACCTTAGAGTTACAGGTGTATTAAGTAGGGCGTTCTCGTCAAGATCCTCCATGAAAATATCAGCGACAATGGGAAATACCGATTAACCCATCGCAAGACTATTTGAGGGGTCCGAGATTGAAAGACTAAATTTCAACATAATGTTTATTCAATGCTTTTATTAAATTTAAATATATAAATAAAATCGTTGTTATAATATCCAAAAAACTGCTTTTTATAGTTCCGTACCCCAAGGGTAACCAACTGGACCCTATTACTAAGCATCCGCAATCCGTCCGTCCGTCCGTCTACCTAGTCAGAGGGCTGTGTGTCATGATCCGTAACAGGTAGACAGTTGAAAGTTTCACAAAATTTGTTTTTCTGTTGCCGCAATAACATCAAAAATAATGAAAATAAAAATAATTGAAAATTAAAGGGGGCTCCCCTACTGGAAACGTGATTAACGATGGTACGGAACCCTTCATGCGCGAGTTCCACTCGCACTTGGCCGTTTATTATTGGGCTCAGTGGTTTATTCGCATGTAATTTAGGGTGCGTACAGATTAAGTAACATGTTGTGTAACTTTTGTTTTATAACACGTCCACATTATGTACTTAACATTGTTTTTCAAAATAGCAACATATAACAATACTGTACACATTAGAATAACAATACAATATAACAATGTTATATGACATTTTCGTTTGTCGTTGCCCCGCGCGACGCCTCTGTTGTATATTGAGTTATATAACATTCGTTTTATAACATTCAACCTCCACATTACTGAAACATGTTATGTAACAACGTTTTATATTATATGTGTTATGTTGTATAATGTGTACGCACCGTAAGATATAAATCACTATTTTAAATTTTTTGTTTTTCTGTCTGTACGCGCCAATATTTGGAATGGCTGGACCGATTGTGATAAAACTTCACGGAGAGATAGAGGGCAACAAATAAATATATTTCATCTAAAAATTTTGGCGATTTTTTTTTTTGAAATCGTAACTATTATGAAATCAATGGCATCTGATGATATCTGAAATCAAAAAAAATATTTAAAAAGCAAATTAATAGAATATTATTAAATATTACACAAACTAATACATCCTACCCCGGTGAAGCGAGAGCAGGTGACAAATATGAACTAGAAAGAAGGACTTGTTTTCTCTTCTCTATCGCCGTAGAAAGGATATGACTTAAATGGAATAATGCTTGACACGTGGATGGACTATAGCAATACCAGACGTTCTGATTTCTATTACCGAATTTGGTTACGTTGACGTAAACTACCACCTATCGGAAGTCATGAGAATTATCTTATAGTATAGCCCAAAGTCGCCTCTTACAATACCCACGAGACGAAATGGGGTGATGAATTCTCTTACGTTGTCACCTCATTATTCGAAGGGTAATATTTTTTTTAGAATAAAAGTGGCATATGAGCACATTTTCATCTGATGATGTGTGGATGTTGTGTTAACATAGGTACTTTATTTTATAGGATAAGTGTTTCAAACGTGCACAGATTCCAGTATTTTTTATTTTTTAAGTTACTTGTGTATTCTTTTATAACTTTTATTTTTTTTAGGTTGACTGTATTAAATTCAATTAAAAATTGAAGTCATGCTGGCGGAACAGATATATCATTTAATACAGTTTTTCTGTATTCTGAGAGTTAAACAATTTTAAATAAAGGTAAAATGCGACCGTTTCTAAGACCTTTATATCTCAGTACTTGAAAAGAGAATATAAAAGTCTAAGCTTTTATCAATCTTTAACGTGAATATGTAAGCGATCCTTGACGTTTTTATGTATCTGAAAAGTCTTAAAGGCGCTTCGAAATTACTTATGACAATTTAAAATTAAAAATTTTGTACAGCCGACTTCAATATAAGTTATTAAGAATAACTCAAAAACGATTGGTCTGACCTTGATCAAATTCATATGGGACCACACGACAAGTATCAACTTTCATATAAAAAAGAGAATCTTCGAAAACGGTTCACCCAGTAAAAAATTATGAGGTAGCACACATAAAAAAACATACAGTCGAATTGAGTACCGTCTCCTTTTTGGAAGTCGCCAGAAAACCGTCTTCTAATTAGAACACAAATATAGGATAATATATATGTTAAACTCTTGCACGTACGGGGGTTAGTCTACTCCTAATTCTCACATTTTTACATTATCAATAGGACTAGATTAACAACTATTCTGCTCTCCTGTCCAGCGAGCAGTTTGAAGAATGGCTTTGAGGGAGAGCGCAGGACGTGTTGAACCCCAGGGCAAGTCTGAGGAGTTCTTCCTTCACGTGGTTGCCGCCTGTTATTTTGTCTGGTTCAATAGGAAACAGACAGAACAGAAACACTTAGACGATCCTGATTTTCTTTTCATTTTATCCCACCTCCTTTTTTCCTACCTTAACTCAATCCAAGGTGTTAAGCGTACCGTGCCGATGGATGCGTGGCTGGGGGGGTGGGGAAGTCCAGTCGCAAACGGTGCCTATCCGAGACCAGGGCGATTAGGGTAGTATTTTAGCCCTTCTCCCGGGATGCGGGGCTCTGCCGGGGAGTGACCGAATTTTTCTCTAGCTAATCGTGGGACCAAAATGGACGAAGATCGACATTTGGAAAAATCAATTCTCCTTTAATGTAACTGTCTGTAGGCCTGGGAGTGTCTCTTTTAGCCTCACCAACACCCTGCAACCCTACGTCCCAATCTGGAACGAGCCGAGAAGTGAAGGGCATGTCTTCAACCGAACCACAGTTGGAAACGAACCAGGGAGAGGAAAATAAAGCGTAGCTGTCTCCGCGCGTGTAGGAATTTGCAATACGAATCCTATGATCGCAGAGCAGATGCGGCTGGTCCACCGGGCACTAACGCAGGCTATTTCTAACACGGCCGTGGAGCGCAGCCAGGTTGGATTCTGATAACGTGCCTCAATAAAACAAGCCAGCATTGGATTGTGGGTGAGTTTAGAGAAATGAAACCCTAGCCGGAGGTAGAGCTCTCAATAATACCCGAGAAAAACTTCCTAAACCTCAACTGGGCATTACCTATCTGCCCCACAGTTAAGCTGACTCTCCAGAGGAGGCGACTGTGCTGTTGAGGGCATAAAATGAAGGGCTCCATACAGAGCTCTGCAAAATCCTCCACCGTAGGGACGAGCAGAATAGGTTACTAGTAACCTTCTCTCTGGACAACCCATCGGCGGAGGCTCTCCGGGCGGCGGGCGGCATATGGGTTACCGCTACTAGCGTCAACCCATTTCCCAGGGTCACGTATGACTCTAGCCTCAAACTCTTTCAGAGCCCTACGAAGGCCTTGTAATGAGAATTTGTGTAGGACTACAAAGATAATAAGGCCAAACCTGGTGCAACCATAATCCCCACTTGTCTTATATGGTTAAACTATAAGACAAGTGGGGATGATGGAATAATGCCCATCCATCTACAGAGGGCTATCGATATCTTCCTTATCTGGTGAGAATCTTCAGAGCAAAGTTCGCATAGGGATATATTCCAGAACGATGGACAATTGTCAAAGTTCTATTTATACCTGAGGCTGGTAGAAAGGACTACGCTTTACGAAAGTCCTTTCGACCTATAAGCCTTTCTTCCCTTCTTTTTACGACTTTGAAAAATGTTAAAGATAGATATATTAGGGATGTACCTCTAGCTGTGAGACCTATACACTACAACCAGCATGCTTACCGCAGAGGCAAACTAACGGAAACAGCACTGATCAGTGTTATTGAGAGTGTGGAAAAAGCGCTAGAGTATAATGAAACAGATAATTGTGTCTTTCTGGACATTGAGGGCGCTTTCGAAAGTAGCCCTACATCAATGCTGGTGGGCCTGACATCTAAAAATGTTGACCCCACAATCATCATGTGAGTGAAGTCGATGCTCTCAAACAGAAAGGCAAAATAGAGCTGTTTCAAACTTTGATTGAGCTTACAACTACAAGAGGCTGTCCACAAGGTGGTGTTTTGCCACCCCTCCTTTGGACTCTTGCTGGTTCTTCACGGGATATATGTTGGAAGATACATATATACCGCCAGTGATAAATAAAAAAATACTTTTAATAAGTATTATGTAATAATCTATATTGAAACAACAATATTGTAAACGCAGTTTAAATTTATTTTAAGAAATTTTAGTTTATCACTTCTTAGATTCTTGGATGGTTTAGATTCACAATTCAACCCGGTAGGTGACGCTGTTTTCGAGATTTAGAAATTACCCCTGCTAATCTGGGACTGACCGCTAATTATAGATAAACTAAAAGTACCTATATCTTTTAGTAAATTCGTAACTAGAAGTATCTAAGATTACTTTGTGGTAGACACTCATAGTCTGCCTAGGGTTCTGTCTAAGTAGTTACTGCTCTCTACTAGATATTAATTCTGAATTTAAAATACCTGATATATACAACACTAACAGTTGGAGATATCTAGCATTGCAATCATCAGTTTGCGACGAAAAGCTCGAGGCAAAGTGTTTTGTTAGAAGAAAAATAAGAAAGAATTTTACATACGGGGCAGAGCCACACTGCAGCTCTCTTATGGTTGAAGCACGTAATGGTCAGCTCGACCGGAACAGTACCGTGCTCTCACAACAATACCAGCGTAAGAATAGGGAGAACTATTTTACTAGTAACAAAGCATTCTTTCATATCGAGGGTAGATGTGGATATATTTGTGCCACAGTATCCACTTACAATTAGGTAGACTGTGTGCTCGTTTGTCACACTCATTTTATAAAACATAAGAATTCTGTTTGTTTTTCGTTTACGCGATAGACGGTACTCCAACTTCAGTCGTAACGAATATAACTCCAAGAAATAAGTTTTATTTTTCATATAATAAGTTGGACAAGTAGTTCATTAGTCTGCTCAAACAGGTGATTTGAACAGGGAAATAAAGTTTTTACGTGAAGTTCCAGCGAACGGGATGAGTTCAAGTCGGATGCGAAAGTGAAGCGGTATAGAAATGTTTTCAAACTTTAGCCGGAAATGTTCACTTTAAATCTTTATTTTTGATGATTCTTTTTTTTCGTAAAATACATACTGTAAGATGCTTCTGTATAAATTTGGAGGAAAACTTCACTTCCAAGTTTTTAATGTAACTATTTAGACTTTATTGAGATTAAAGTAAAAAAAACGTTTAATAATAACTAAACCACGACATTTTTTGTGGTTGATTCTATAATTCAGACCGATTTAAGCTAACTTTCTACAATGAATTGTCTAACCAAGTACTTATGTATGTAAATATTTTTTGATTATTAACTAGCTGTTCCCCGCGACTTCGCTCGCGTGTAATGTAGGGTTTTAATTATTTTGCGCGGAACTCTAATACTTTTTCTAAAATAAAATTAGCCTAAGTTACTCCTTATCACATCAGTTATCTGCCAGTGAAAGTCACGTCAAAATCAGTCCAGTTTTTTCGGAGATTAGCCAGAACAAACAGACACATAAACACTCAGGCTTGTCACCCACAGGGGTAGGCAGAAACTATGGACTTCCGTTTGGCACGATCCCTACACACCTCTCTTGCTTCCTCCACATCCGTATACCTACGCATACACGCTCGTCGTTTAAAGATACTCTTGATTTGGCCCATTTTCACTATATCGACAAACAGAAAGACAAAAAATTTATAAATTGTGTTTTGTTGTAAGCACCGTATATACTTCCATATGCATTTAGTAAAAAGCTGTAATTTTGACATTACCAGCAGTCACATCAATTTAATTTATTTGTATAGATATAGACTAGCGATGTGACCCAACTTCACCTGCATATGATCTATTAATGTGGCATTAATTTGAGATAACCAAAGATCATTTTGTTAAATTTTCGTATATTCCATCTGTCCCAAGGAGGTGTCGCAGTTACCGTTCACAAGTCTCACGTTAACAACTTTGTAAAGATTGGGAGTGTGTCGATGAGGGTTGCGTACCTTATACTCAAAATCACCAAATGGTATTTGCTGAAGGTTATACAGGTTTACGCAATAACTTCAGCATATCCCAATGAGCAGGGGGAGGAAATGTATGAGGATATATCTAGAGTCATGCATTCCTACGAAATCTACTATTCGGTGATAATAGGAGACTTCAACGCAAAGGTGGGTACAATAGAGAACGGTGAAATAAAGGTAGGAAACTTTGAAACAGGGCAACGAAACCCAAAGGGTCATCAGCTGGTCGACTTTACGGACAAATAAGAACTCTTTATGATGAACTTTTTCTTCCAGAAGAAAGTTGGTCGATCCCCAAAATTTCGACATAAAATAAATTTACTTCATTACAGCCATCAGACGATAACGGTTCAGTAACGTCTCAGTAACCGCAAGGGTGAAACCGGCAGCGATCACTGAATGGTGAGAGGCACACTGAACCTAAACACTAAGTTGGAGAGGTCATGTCTAAGAAGTCAAGCTAGGTCGTCCCCCTCATGCTCTAATCTAAAGTCCCGAAAACTTCCAGATCTAGTTACAAAATCGTTTCATTGTCTAGAAGGTTGCATTACAGTGGACAATATGAATAACAAGCTCTTGGAAACTATCCATGCGGTTGCAAGATCCGCCACAGAAGAAAACAAAAACTCTCCGATCACACTATCAGTCTGGTTTGTGTGCAGTGGAGCAGAAGTGCAAGCGTGTGGCTTTAACTATAACGTGTACAGCTGCCCATAGAACCTCTCAATCTCACTCAAAATCTCAAGTGTCCCAGAAACGATGCTGCCACACTCAGTCTTCAGCTTTGACAGTTGGCTGTTTCTGGCAGACAGATCTCTGGCCAAGAATTTGAAGCCTTGGTTCCGCTGGATCGTTTCTTAAATACAAACTGTATTGAAGTAGCGCAAGTCCGGCCGCATTCATTTGGAGATCTGTCTGTTTAGTTGCCTGTATGCTGTCAAATCTATTGAAGAATGTATCTTCATCTCCCGTCTAACAGCCATGAGATTAAGAGTGTGATCTGTGAGTTTTTGTGTTCTTCTGCGGCGGGTCTTGCAGAACTTAGCTCCGACCGCATGGACAGTTTCCAAGAGCTTGTCATTCATATTGTCCACTACATTGCAGTCTCCTAGGCACTGAAAACGGTTTTGTAATTCAAGCTGAAAGGTTTTGGACTTTGGGATAGAACACGAGGGGGACGGAGTGTTGACTTCATTAGACGAGACCTCTCCAACTTAATGTTAGGGTTTAATATGCCTCTAACTATTCGGTGATCGCTACCAATTTTCACCCTCGCGATCACGGAGACATCACTGAACAGTTGTCATCTGGTCGTCATAATAAAGTCAATGTCATTTTTTGTCGAACCGTCGGGGCTCGACCAGGTCCACTTCCTGTGGGGCCGCTTCTAGAAGAAAGAGTTCATCATAAAGAGTCGCTCTTTCTCCATGAAGTCGGCCAGCTGCTGGCCCCTTAGGTTCCGTTGCCCTATTCCAAATTTCCCTACTTTCAGCTCACCGTTCTCTCTTGTGCCTAGTTTTGCATTGAAGTCTCCCATTAACACCGTATAGTGGGTTTTGGAGGAATGCATGGCTCTAGATATATCCTCATACATTTCCTTCACTTCCTCATCGGGATGGGCCGAGGTTGGTGCTTAAACCTGTATGACCTTCAGTGAATACCGCTTGGTGATTCTGAATATAAGGTACGCAACCCTCATCGACTCACTCTAAATCTTTACAACGTTGTTAACGAGAGACTTGCGGACGATAAATCCCACACCTCCTTGGGACAGATGGTCGCCCTCCCGGTGATAGAGCAAGTTACCGGATTCGAGGATTACCGTGTCCTCCCCTTCTCCTCGGACCTCGGATAATCCTATAATATGCCAGCGTAACTTGTCTATCTCTTCTTCCAGCTCCACGATCTTCTCGTCAGTCCTCAGGGTGTGTGCGTTGTATGTTGCCAGGTCGAGTTGTCTTAGGTAGCAAACGAACCTCCACCGGAGATTCTTAGCACCCCCTGCCCCGCCGTTACCATGATCGCCACCGTAACGAGGAATAGCGGGGCCGCCGGGGACTGGGGGCCGCCTCTTTGTTGCTTTAATCATTGGCAGGTATTTGCCACGCTTGTCGAGCGGGTTGGTTATCAGGAAGATGCTGCTGCCCATCTCCTGCCTGTTTCGCTTTGTCGCCTTTTACGACACCCACGGGAATATATGGGGTAGTGGATATTCTTAACCGCCACTACACGGCACAATTAGTCTCGAGTATATATTTAACAAAAGCACTCTACCTCTATGAGTGACAAAACATGATGAAATTTGTAATCTAACTATTAAAATTATTTTATCATCTAGTCCTTACGTCGAATTTATGATATTCTTAAGTCTACGTAAAAGGGTAAAATAGGTAGTTAAACGTTTCATGTAATGTAATAACCGACTTCAAAATATACGTCCAAATAACAGCTACTAAAGTTAAAACCCCGTTTAATTCTTCGATACCCTTTTGCCTTAGCACCGACTTCAGAAGCTATAACGTGTTTTTGTTTTTAGTTTTTGAATAACAATAGGTTTTATTGTTTATTAAATTAAATAAAAATTAACAGTCTCGATATTATATTAATATTATGTACAATTTACTTATATTATATTTATCTCTTAAAACTTCGTTAACATATCTCGACTAAAAAGGATTTAAATCAAAGTTGTGTGCGATTTCAATTAAACTTTTAATAAAACTGTACTTAAAGCGAATCTCAGTGTGTCCCACAACAAACAGAAATCATTCCTTACTGTTCTCTAACAGAACGGTTGGAGAACATTTGTAAATCGAAGAATGACAGCCCTGATTTCAGAAGCTTTTATGTGGAAAATATTATAATCTTTCTAGTTGTTAAAATCGGTTCTTATTTTTCCTGAATTTTATTTTATAATGATACAGTCAAGGAATTCACCGGACGTGTAAGTTTATGTATGAGTTGGAAGAAGACAAATGATCAGTAAAAGTAACTTGTATTACATGTTTCATCATTCATTCATTCCTTACAATCCGTCAAAAGTCCACTGCATGAGCATGCTGTAGGTCTCGTCCACTGATTGCCTCATATGTGTGATATTTGTGATATTTCTCGATAAGAGGCAACCAACCAGATCTCATATTTTTTTAGAGAAAAATTTAATTTTCGAATATTAACCTGTTATTTATTTTTTTATTGCTTGAATGAAATAAGAAGAAAAAAGAACTAAAATACGAGCACATTTCATAATTTGTTATTTTTTCATAAAATGAATTGAAAAACCATCTTACAGTCCACTTGATATTATGAGTCTACTGACTGCGGCACCAATCAACTGAACCGCTGCATCAATTGGAAACAATAGGTTCATTAATTAAAAGCGTAAATTCTCTATATTCTTAATTCCGTAGTGAAATTTTATTTTTTAAATAATTATTTATTATATTTTTAACGCCATAGTGAAATGCGGCAAAAAAGAACTTCAAATTACTTCACATACGAAATAAAAGAATAACGTTTCTCCAGGATTAATCCAGATGTAGGGCTTACAATTTTTAATAAATTCGGTCAAAACCACAGTAAAAGACAGTTTGTAACAATTATAATTAAACTGATTTGTTCCAAACATCAAACGACCGTATCTCAAAAGTGACTTTTTGTGAAATGGATTCTATTTGCGTAACAACATCAAATTTATTACGATTTCAAACAATCTGACTTAAACTCGAAAACGGTAGCTGATGTAACGGCTTTACTTATAATCGTTGATCATGTATATACCAATCTTTTTCTATTGTCATTCAGTGAAGGGAGAGAGATAGAAAGAGTGCAACTGTAAGCATTTTTCACGTGACTACGTCTTTAAATTTGTTTCCATAGTGGAAGGCAATTCAAATTTTATACGTGGTAGAGCCATGTTGCAACTGTATTTTTGGTATAGTTGTAACACGAATGGGTCGGCTCGGGAAGGACCACGCTCTCACAGAATACCAGCGTAAAATAGCAGCTTAATGCTGCTGTGTTTCGTATGGTGAGTGTAAAGAATCGGAGACCCTTTTTACTGGAAACGAAGCATTCCATCATAGTCCTCACGGGTGACAACGTATCTGCATTTGGATTCGTAATCAAGGATAAATGTAGATGTCTATGGGCCACAGCAACCACTTACCATCAGGTGGACTGTGTGCTCGTTTGTCACCCTTATCCTGTAAAAAAATTGATGATAACAAAATCGGGGGATACATTTTGGTGTAGCAGCTACATGTCTATCATCTACATCCAAAACATAATGACAACATTTCTAGCTAAAGGACCAAAGAATTAGTTACTTTAAGTAAGCACTGTGAGCCATCGCGTGCAGGGGAGGGGGAAGCGCCGTCGTTTTGAGATCGTTTCGTAGCGTCACATAATTACCGTTTGATATAAATTTTGACTTGGAGAAGCTACGACGTTAGTTTGAGTTCCAGTCGTCAGGTATCGTCAAGATCTATCGATTGCATATAAAAATCATTTGTATACAATAGGTATAGTGAATATATTTGATATTGAAGTAAGAAATTTAAATAAATAATGCAATATCGGTCTATACTCGTCAAAAAGCCAAATCAAAATATATAAATCGTATATGGTTGAAAAGGGCTTATCAATACCAATCTAGTGATACCCATTAAACACCATATGATAAAGAATAGCGGTGTAGGAAACGTTAAATAATGAAGGCTTCCGAGCGGATCAATGGCACCGCCAGTACAACTGCATATGTGGCAGCCGAGCTTTTGCAAGTGGATGATGTCTTCTATATCAACTTCTATATCAACGCCGGACTGTATAGACATCGATTGTGTGCGATTGCCGATTATGAAGACACATCGGGCAGCTAGTGTAAATTTTACTACTAACTATGTCAACAATCTACTCGGATATAAGTGTGATGTGTGTGACCATTTATGGTTTCTGCGCTCATTGAAGCCACTAAAGAAAAAACACTTACCGCTGCTTAGTAATTCCTTCCTAGAAGAGGCAGTGGCTGACTTTAAACTGTGCGGTACGTGCAAGAAATCACTGGACTTTGACATAATCTCCACGTTGTCACGTTCAAACGGATTTGTGTGTCCACCTAAGCAACATGGGTTGCCTACATTTTATCCAATCAGTGCCAGTCTAGTATCACTGCGTCTACTATTCATGGAGATACGTTGGTTGCGTTACGGTGGCAGCTACGCAATCATCGAAGTAATTAGTGTACCCATCGAGGTGGACACTATAGTGCATCAGCTACCGCGTCAATTGGACGATGATTGGGCGTTCACTGTTAACATTAATCACAGCGTGGACTCATACAACAGCAGTGCTATCATGACAGAGATATGCAGCTTCGCCGACGACGTTTTAATCGGCTACAAGAATCACATTGGAGCTGCTAAACTCCGGAAAAGCTTCACAAAATGAGTGTCATCGAGTTTGGTAGACTGTCTTATAAAATTCTGCTTGCAGTGGCCTACCCTTACATTATTACGACTAACATTGATGTTGAGGATGGCAAAGTTAACGGCGCGATTGGTGTGTTAAATTAAGTGGAGTTGCTCAGTGAAGACGATCTATTTGCGGAGTCAGAGTGTAGGCAAAGTTATGTAGTTATGTTTCTGACCAACATTTTTTATACTTATCACCGCCATTAAAGCACAAAACTTGGTTGCGCACTCAGAAGACATCTACACCGATTCGATCATCAACTGATCAGATTACTTGGCAATTAACGTGATGTGGATGGAAGATTTCAAACCAGTGCTGGCATTGATCTGAGATCATCTCGTTACAACGCTAAGCGCACACAAATTGTGACTACATCATCGGCGACGGTATCATCATCACCAAATTACCCATTACGTATACGTATTAACCCAAAAAACACGGTCGTGTCGACGACACAGCCTTTCCCCAATTTTAAATGGACTTTGATTTTTATGAGTAAGATTACTTATATTACCTGTCTAATTTTTTATAGAATAAGCGTGACAAATAGGCACAGTCCGCAAGATGGTAAGTAGATGCTTAGGCCTATAGATATCTACATCAATCCTCGATTAAGAATCAAAATTCAGATGCGTTGTCACCCCTAAGGACAAAGAATGAATGCTTCGTTTCTAGTAATTGTCTCTGGTTCTCTGCACTCACCATACGAAACACAGCAGCATTGAGCTGCTATTTTACGCTGGTATTTTGTGATAGCGTGGTTCTTTCTCAGTCGAGCCGACCCATTCATGCTAGAACTATATTGCTGCAACTTAGCTCTATCACGTTTAAAACTATTACTATATTACCTACTACCATTATACTAACTATCGTAGTCGATTAAATAATAAAAGTGTTGTATTATCAAATCAATCTATAAAAATTATGAAGGAATTAAATATAAATAGATATAATAATAACGACGCCAGTTAGTGAATGCAGTTCAAATTCCTCGAACGGTTATTACTACGAGATGAATGCTGCAGCAATGATTCGAATGGTTATATCCGTAATAAAGATAGTACTTATCGTAAAATTTAAATGTAGTCGGACTTGGCGTTTTTAAAAATGTTAAAATCCAATAAATATACACGGTGGAGCCACGATGCAGCTATATTATGGTTGTGGCACGAATGGGTCGGCACAACCCGGAAAGGACCACGCTCACACAGAATGGCAGCGTTAAATAGTAGCTTAATACTACTGTTTCGTATAGTGAGTTTAAAGAATCGGAGACCTGAGACAAGGCATTGCACCGAAGTCCTCCTTAAATACAATATGTATAAGACTAACGTTAAATAATTCAGTAAAATTTAATCTTTAATTATCTGTTTAATGTATATCTATTCAAAAATCAGAGAACCTCATATTTAATTTAAAACCTTTCCACGATACCAGTAGACTATTAAAACTTGTTTGTTTCGTCACTGACTGGAATATGCGACAAAAACAAAAAAGTTGTAATCAAGCCTACGGTCTTTGGTCCTTAGTACGCGAATCGCAGGTACGCCTCATGTAAATTTAGAATTAGGTCTACAATACAGTATGCGAAACTGATAACGAATTAACCGTATTGTAAATAATGCGGATCACGTACACGTATTTCATCTAATTTGTTACTGTCCTCAGCATTTTTTTTCTTTTCTTTAAAAAACGTTACCCCCACACTAGGATTTTCTCCTGTGTCTTGGAGGCAGTTTACAAACATAAATTGCACAAGGACAAACATCCAGACCCGAAACAATTATTTGTAGGCCATACAAATACTTTTTTCTTGCGGGATTCGAACCCGCGGCCCCCAGCGCAACAACTGATTGCTAAGTCACTGCGCTATGGAGCCGTCAACCCGTAGTTTGAGATGTATTATAATATAGAATTAGCAATGAAAAAACTATTGGTAAATCCAATTGTGCATGCCTTAAGCGCATTAAAGAAATAACGTACAAAAAGATTATATGTAAATTTTTAAAGAAGGTCAATTACACACAAGTTTTCACTAAAAATCTCATAATTATACTATACTTCGAATTTTCCGATAATTTAATGTCAAATTTTAATTAAAAAAAGCTTGTAAAATTCAAAAGTGCACGAGTCATAATGCACAAAAAAATGTAAATAGTAGTTCTATTCGTCAATGAGCTCCAGTAGCAGTCACCTAAATACATCTTCAAGTCACTCCATCAAGTCCGGAGGTAAAGTCTATTCATAACTAACAAAATGAGGCCAAACTCGACATACTTAGTCCTACACTTCGAGGATTTACAGTAGCATTCACCGAAGTACACCTTCTAGTCGTAATATCAGGTCCGGAGGAGGTACGTGTGGACGTGTAATAAAACACAAGTTACATAACATTTAACATAAAATTAATCATTACGCACCCTAAGAAATAATGCTCTTAAATTTATTGTTTCATATTTAAGTGACAGAACGCAAAAAGTTGTCGTATTAGTATGAACTCTTCCGGGTCGATAGTACCAATGGGCGTAGCTCACGGCTCAATTCTCGGCCGCTTTCTGTTTCTTAACCATAATATAGTATTATTTGCTAAAGACACTTATTATGTTGAATAATAATTGTTGAACATGTTGAAGTAAATAATACCAAATATAAATTGGTAAATTAATTTAATGTTAAATGTTAATTTAATGTTAAATTCATGACTTCAAATGTTAAAAAATTTAATCCTAATGTAATTTGAAATGGGGAGGAACTGAGTCTTGTCGACACCACCATTCTTCTTGGAATCACACTAGACTCGAAGCTTCAATGGAGCCCCATTTATCTAAATTAGCATGCAGATTTAATTCTTTAAAAAATTAGAAATCTTACCAGTGTGGAAACAGCTAGACTTGTTTAATTTTGCTATTTCCATAACATGATGTCGTATGGCATTTTGCTACAGGGACATGCGACTGATACTGAAATTATATATGTTGTACAGAAGAGTACCATAAGAGCAATCTACAATTCAAATCCTAAAGAGTCGCTCTGACAAAAATTTAAGGAAATGAATATATTAACTTTGGCCTCTCAATACATTTATGAAAATGTAATGTATGTACACAAAAATAAAAGTAGTTATGCAAAAATAAGTGATATTCATTCTGTAAATACTAGGAACAGACACAAGCTAGTAGTATCTGTTACTCGACTCCAACGAGTGAGTAATTCATACTTGGGGCGATGTATACGCTATTACAACAAAATCCTAGAAATATATACAAAATGTGACCTGATCAAAGTTCAAAAACTTTATTAAACTAAGTTTGTATAAAAAGGGTTATTATAATATTAAGGAATTTATGGATGATAATAACCCCTGGAAATGAGGTGATCGCTACCAAGCTATTTCTAATTTGTTGTGTTGTTAATTTGTGTAACATCATGATTGTAAGCTGTTATTTAAAAAAAAAAGTCCCGTTGGGTTTCTTGCTGGTTCTTCCCAGGACAGAGGTTTTTTTCCGAACCAGTGGTAATCAAACAAAAGAGTGACTTTCAATAAGTATTATTTATAATCTATATTGAATAAAACAGTTTCTGTTCTGTTCTGTTATATTCTGTTCTATTCACCGAAGTACACGTTCAGATCACTTTATAGAGTTCAAGACTTAACATCATCATCATCATCATTACAGCTCTTCACAATTCCACTACTGAACATAGGGTGGCCAAGGAATGCCACAAAGCACGGTCAAGAGACACCGGCATCCATTGACTTCCTGCATGTCTTATCAGGTCGTCACTCAATCTAGTGGGACGTCCCCCCACTTCCCCTACACTTCGCCTGCCGGTACGTATAAATATTATCATCATCATCATTACAGCCCTTCACAAGTCCACTGCTGAACATAGGCCTCCCCCAAAGAATGCCACAAAGCACGGTCCTGAGCCACCTGCATCCATCGACTTCCCGCATGTCTTACCAGGTCGTCACTCCATCTCGTGGGGGGACGCCCTACACTTCGCCTACCGGTACGAGGCCGCCACTCGAGAACCTTTCTTACCCATCGGTTGTCGGTTCTTCGAACTATATGGCCGGCCCACTGCCACTTAAGCTTACTAATCCGTTGGGCTATGTCGGTCACTCTAGTTCTACTGCGGATATCCTCATTTCTGAGTTAATCACGCAGAGAAACTCCGAGCATAGCCCTCTCCATAGCTCGCTGAGCGACCTCGAGCTTCCTCATCCGGCCAGCAGTAAAGGACCACGTCTCAGTTCCGTATGTCATCACTGGCAACACGCACTGGGTGTACAGTCTTGTTTTCGAGTTTTTAGGTATACCTGACGAGAAGATGTGCCGTAATTTCCCGAACGCTGCCCAACCGAGTTGAATCCGTCGATTGACCTCTCGGTCGAAGTTGGACTTACCTAGTCGGACTATTTGTCCCAGGTAAACATACTCGTCAACAACTTCGAGCTTAGTGTTCCCAACAACTACCGGAATAGGTGTGACATGGACATTAAATATGATCTTTGTTTTGTACATGTTCATCTTAAGACCTATCCGTTGGGAAACACTACTGAGGTCATTGAGCATAGTGCTTAGGTCCTCCAGCGACTCTGCCATAAGGACTATATCGTCGGCAAATCGAAGGTGAGTGATGTACTCGCCATTGATGTTGATACCGTATCCTTTCCAGTCCAGAAGCTTGAAAACATCTTCCAATGCAGCGGTAAAGAGTTTCGGGGATATGACGTCACCCTGTCTTACACCTCTCTGCAATGGCATAGGTTTCGTACTCTGGTTCTGTACTCGGATAGCCATCGTAGTCCTACTGTACAAGCACTTCAACACTTCGATACACCGACAGTCAACTTGGCATCGCTGAAGGGACTGCAGCACCGCCCAAATTTCGATGGAATCAAAGGCTTTCTCATAGTCCACATACGCCAGACATAGTGGCAAATTGTACTCCTCGGACTTCTGTATAATTTGCCGTAGGGTATGTATGTGGTCTATGGTGCTAAAGCCTTTTCGGAAACCGGTTTGTTCGGGAGGCTGGAAGTCGTCAAGTCTGCGTGCGAGATGATTCGCAATGACTCTAGAAAACAGCACGTAGATGCGGCTCAGAAGGGAAATCGGTCTGTAGTTCTTCAAGAGAGCGTTGTCGCCTTTCTTGAAGAATAAGACCACCGCACTTCTGCTCCACGCCTCCGGTGTAATGCCACCATGGAGGACGGAATTAAAGAGCTTCTGAAGGACTTCAAGTACCGGTTTTCCACCCGCTTTCAGAAGCTCCGCTGTAATTCCATACTCGCCTGGGGCCTTGCCGTTTTTAAGGTGCTGCAGATCCATTCTTATCTCGCTCAGACTGACGTCCGCGATATCATCGGAATAATGTCGGATAAGACTCACTCTTGGATCGTTACTCACACTTGCGTGCGGCTCCAACGATGACGTGTACAGCTGCCCATAGAACATATTTATATATAAATATATTAATATATAAATATATTTATATATAAATCCTACGTACTTTTAACGAAACAAAATATTGCAATAAAATCCCGACGGTATGACATTAGTCCCTTGGGAGAGAGATAAATCCCTAGTGTGGGATGCTACTTGCGTAGAGACCTTTCATTTCAGGGGTACCCTTTAGAGCCGGGCCGGCATCAGAGGCAGCTGGACTGAGTTAAACGCGCAAATATGATTCTCTGAGAGATGACTACATATTTGTGCAATTTGCTGTAGAGACTATCGGTCTGTGATGTCCACGTGCGGCGAAGTTCCTAAAGGCACTCCATCCGCAACTGTTCGTTGCTGCTGGTGATAAGAGGGCTGATTTCTCGCTCAAAGGCTAAGTATAGCCTTTGAGCGTGGAAACGCAGCCAGCGTTCTTGGCACGATACCGCGGTGAGTAGGACTGTATCTTAATTAAGTTACTAGTTTTAGTTTTAAGCTTTTATTATAGTTTTTAACAAGAATTACATGTAATCAATAAAAATCTGTGATTATAAAAATAATAACCTTGGTCAAGTATGTATCAAATTTGGTTTTTGGAATATTTTGTATTTCTACAGCGATCGATATTTTTGCTACCTATTGCCGCTGCTATACGCAAACGATTCAGTAATTCACTCATGATGGCGGCCAAGCGCGGATTAAGGCAGAGCAAAGTGTATTTAGTAAAATAAATTATTAGAAGGCTGCTCAAAACTGTCCCGGCCTGCATACCAATACCATTGACATATATTGGGGTTCCCGCAGGGATGGTAAGGTATGCATCAATTTTATAATCCTTGGATGCGATTCTATGTAACCTACCCATTGTTGCATATTTTCTTAATATTTCTGAAACGTTATATCAAGATATAAGTATGGCTTTGATACATTAATTTTTTTCATCGTCTTCATTATATCTTATCACCAGTCCATCATTGAACATAGGCTACCCTAAAAGCTACCACACAACACCATCCTGATCAACTTGCATTCGTTTTCTTCTTTCATGCTATATGAAGTGGTCGTTTCACGAGGAGTCGCTCTACACTGCTCTTCCCGATACGAGTCTGCTATTCGAAAACCTTTTCTGTCAAACAATAGTCAGTTTTAATAGCTACATGGTCAGCTCTTTTCCCACCGAGTAACCCACTTGCAGCGCAATCATGTAACTGTACCGGGAAACTATGTCTTTTTATAATAATTTCTTATTTTAGGTTAAAACTTTATAGACACTTAACATCCAACATGTAACGAGGACCTTGAAGTGGCGGAATAAGAATCCACTTAACCGTATCTTTTCGTGGGCTTAGTACGAGGCGAGAGAATAAAACAAACCAGGAGATGGGAAGCATCGTCTTCCTAATAACAACTAGAAAAAAAAAACTGCGGTTGCCACTCGCTCGCCAAGCGTAACAATAATGGAACATATCCCTTTCATAAAGCAATCTATGGGGAAGCCTATGTTCAACAATGAACACATAGGCTATCAAAGCTACAACTAAGATTTAAATTTTATATTATCACAATGTCGTAATCCAGTTGCGGACTAATTTTCAATGCCAAACGATTACACCAAAGTTACACAATATACTGAAGTGGCCAATTAGTTATCTTTAAACATTCTTTTGCCTATGTTGGTTACTACGATTCTCAACATGAATTATTCGTCGTATTTTACAGAGAACTTCACTCACTCACTCTACGTATGCATTAGCCACAGTTGCTTTTTGTCGTGATTTTAACACACAACACAGATAGTTTAGTATAAATGGTTTCTAAAATTATCAATTAAAATAAATCATTTGCAGCGAAATATTTTTCTTTTATAATTTATTTCATTTGAAGATTTCAATTCTACCGCGTGTAAACTGCGTACATGCTTTTTTCTTTAATTTTATGCTTATTCCTTTATTTTTATTAAACTGCCTCTTTTTTATCGTGTACATTCACGGTCTTATAGAATGACAATATACAGGTAGTCCTATGTTTACGAATACGGTGTTATAATATAGTGTTCCATATTAAAGCAGCTTTCATTATTGAACCGCAAATATTAGTAACGTTGATTTGAGCTGGCGTTTGATTTTGAATTCAAACGTATTTGCAATATTCATGGAAGCTCAAAATTCGATATTAGCATTGAATTTCTGCGGCATTAAAATCGGCTGCGATTATGAAATATTTCAAACATACGTGTTATTATAATTTACTGAAATAAATTAAGTGATAATATTTTGTATTTAGAAGCGACACGCGACGCGATAGGATAGGACCTATAAGATTAATAATAATCAAAGAACATTGATTTTATCAATTTTTCGTTTTCTCTAAAATAATATCCAAGATTTTCGGGTTCAATTTTAAAGTTGGTAAAATTTGTTTCGCCTACACCCACTCAATGAAATGATGATGTGTCTTACCTAGTTTGAAGAACACGCCCCGCCCTCCCTCAGTTGCGTGCACTATCCCCGTCACCCCTTATCCCAGCACAACTACACTAGGAAAGACACTCCACCGTTGACAACACAACACGTGTTTCGCCTCTACACGAGGCATCCCCAGGTGAAGTATATCTTGCGATGGCTGACTGCTAAGTGAGCGGCCAGCCTAAACACCTGATATTTATACAATATAATATATTTTATGATACAAACGCTTATATGTTATATAAAAACTTAAGTAGTGAGCGACTGCGTCATAAAAAAATGCGAGCAATCACCACCTGATGTACGCAGCCGCTTGTAAAATTAATAGTAAACCGCTGCGAAACGCCCGCAACTTGTTTACCAACTTTAATATAACTAATTTTCGCAAAGTAACGCCTGATTCTATTAATAATGGATAACATTTTGCCAAGATCTATATCTTTTGGTAATGTTTCATCACAATCGATTCAACCATTTTGACGAACTGAACAGACACACTACCACAGTCTAGTCTAGTCTCTACACCTACCATACTAAGCACATCAGTATTAAGCTGCTATTTTACGCTAGTATTCTGTGGGATATTTTTAATGACAATAAATACGACACATGTGGAGTTACTTTCATTTTTTCTTCTCCGTGCAGAGAAACATTTGAAACGATCGTATATTAAAAAAAATCTGTTACAAATACCGTATATTTTCTTGTCTACCTCTTCATAGTATAATGATGTTGATACCTATAATATTTTGCCAAAGGCATGATATAGAGAAGTGGTTTTTCAGTACTGGCCGTATGAGGAAACTCAAGTTTGCTTTGAGAGCTATGGAGCGGGCTATACTCGAATTTTCTCTACGTAATATACTTCCAAATATCAATCTTCGAAATAGAATATTCACAGTAAAACCAGAATAATGACATGGCCCAACGGATAGTAAGCTAAAGTGGCAACGAGTCGGCCATACAGTTTGAAGAATCAACAATGGATAGGGAAGAAAGATTCTTGAGTGGAAGCCTCGTGACGGTAAGCGGAGTATATAGCCGCTGCCCACTAAATGGAGGGAAGACCTGGTAAGAAATGCTAGAATTCAATGGATGCAGGTGGCTGAAGACCGTGTTTGGTTGCATTCTTTGGAATACTAATATCATTCTAAGGAAGAAAACCCCTAGCGTTATCGATCAACGTTATCGTTCAACAAAAGGAGTTTTCGTATGCTTCAGTTGGGTTGGTATTAAGTTTTCTGTTATATAATAAGGGGACATATGAGCACATAGTCAACCTGAAAGTAAGTTGATGCTGTGGCTCGTAAACATCTACATCTATTCTCGATTATGGATCAAAATACAGAATGCGATGTCACCCCTGAGGCGGAGATGAAATACCTCGTATTCAATGAAAAGTGAGCTCTGTAACACATCTTTCAAGATAACCGCATTTCCCATTATCTAAAATGTGTTTTTATGACCATATCTACATACTCAATAGCAAAATAAAATGTTGAATGCATTAATATATATATTGTAGGTTGAACATTTTTAAATCCTTAAGATCTTTGATTTTAATCCACATATCAACAAACTATGTTTTTTTTTTATAAAACTGAACTGACATACGAACTTACAGTCCACATTAGGGTAGGTGGCTTTTTTATAAAATAATGGTTACAAACGAACATACACACACCAACGGATGGTAAGTGAATGATGTGGCTCATAAACATCTAGATCTATCTTTGGTTAAAAACTAAATGCGCATCTGCGTTTTCACACCTGAGGACTAAGATGGAATGCTTCATTTCCAGTAAAAAGGGTCTCCGGTTCTCTAAACTCACCATACGAATAACACACATCAGCATTAAGCTCCTATTTTACGCATGTATTCTTCAAGAGTATGCTCCTTACCCAGTAAAGCTGACCCTTTCATGCTACAACTACATTAGCTGAAGCATGGTATTAAATAAATACCACGTACTGAGGACTAAGATAAAATGCCTCACAGTCTGTATTTATAATGCTTTAAATAATTTTCCAACCGGAACGCAGCAGTGCAAGCTCTGCTGTTTGGCGGTAGAAATATGTTACACAATGATACTCAGTGATACAGACTCCTAGGTAATAATTTAAAATTAAAAACTTTGTACAACCGATTTCAATATAAATTATTAAGAATAACTCAAAAACTATTGGTTAATCCTTGATAAAATTAAAAATTATATGGGACCACATGTTTAGTACCTGCTTACAAATAAAAAAAAGAATCATCGAAATCGGTTCACCCAGTAAGAAGTAATGAGGTACTTAACACACATAAAAAACACAGTCAAAATGAGTACCGGCTCCTTTTTAAAGTCGTTAGAAAAGAAGTCCTACCACTTAAAAAAAAAGACATTCAGACAAAATCTTTTTCATTCAGTCACGAAATTACCGACCCTGTGAATCAATTCGAAAAATTTAAACACTTCTAGCAATAAATCCTCTCACTAGAAAATGGGTAAAGAGTCGCTAAGTCTCGTACATAAATCCGCACCGTAGTCGCAATCTCATCAATCCTATTACACCGCATTGATTCAATAAGGAATGCTACGAAATGGATTTATTTTTTCTATTTATTATATTTCAACTTTGTTTTAATATGGAAAACACGATTAGTTTAAATTTGTAATCCTGTGTGTATAAAAAAAGGCGGACTGAATTTTGTTATGATAGGACTGATGCACTGCAATGACGGCACTGCAATTATGTTTGTTTACTAAAATTTTATGTATGTCCACAAGAACAAACATATGACATAACATAATATTATTTGAATTGGAAAAGATACTGCGTAATATAAACAAAATATTTTCGAATTAAAACCCACTTCCTTTTTGAAGTTAAATAATAAAACGCGCTATTTTTGTAAATTAATTCCTATAAGGCTCAAATAAATATCCTAAAGCGACGCCGGGTTCCTTGACTTATTTTTATAATTCGGGTTCAAAACTCGTGTTATTTGTTTGTACGAAGAAACAAGCGAAATTTGTCTTAAAAGTGTAGGCAGTAAAGGAATGATTTAATGTTCAAAGTTAAATTAAAATCGAGAGTTACGAAATTACAGTTTTCTACAACAAACGATTATAAGTCCTACAAATAATTTCGTTCTCTTCTCTCTTCTCTTTTAATTTCCTTCCCCCACTCTTTAGTTAATTTTAGTCAGAATAAGAATAATTTATTTCTTGGATTATAGTAATATTACATGTTGATACATCTACACATATAAATTAAATTGAAGTGTCTGTAATATCTGTCCGTTATTTCCAAATCATTAAGTCATGAACAACCACTTTCAAAATATTTGACTGTCTGTCTGTCGATACGGGCTAATCCTTAGAATGAATGAATCGATTTTAATGAAACTGTAGAACAAATAGAGATCAATACCAGGAGAGATCTAGGTTATATTTTATCCAAAAAAAAATTGACATTAATACATGGTATCAAGGCAAAGTCGGGTAAGTATGTAATAAAGTCCAACCATGTCCTACCCTGTGGGTATACGAAGCACAATGTTTTTTGCATACTAATTAAAGTATATACCTAAAAATAAATGTATCAAATGCGAATGCAATAAACTATACGACTTTATTTGCCTTATAATTTATTTTGGTTACATTAGTTCCTATCAGTAGACCTTGTTGCATATTAATTATTAATTAAATTATCATTTCGCCAACATTATATATATATATATATATATATATATATATATATATATATATATATATATATAAAGGGTTTTTCAAAAAGAAATTTGTTTTTCAATTGGGGCAACACAAAAATATGACAGTTTTGACATTTAGTTTTTTGACCTATTCGTAGTAGATGCTTTGGCAATTGCTACAATGAATTCAATTTCGCTCGAAAATCGCATTAAAATAATTAAAATCCACTATGAAAATGGTGGTTCTGTTAAAGTTACGTTTCGTAAAATTCGTGATATTTTCGGACAACATAATCGTCCTTCTGAGACCGCTATTAAGAATTTGGTCGCTAAATTTGAATCGACAGGCTCGGTACAAAATGCGCCAACACCAACGCGTGTTCGACCGGGTCGTTCAACCGAAAACATCGCAGCCGTGAGCCACAGTGTTGAAGAAGATCCAAATTTGTCAATTCCTCGACGTTCTCAACAATTGGGGTTATCCAAAACCACCACATGACGAATTTTGCGTAAGGATTTGGCTTTGAAGCCTTACAAGGTTCAACTAGTGCAGGAATTGAAGCTGACCGACCATTAAAATCGCCGTAGATTCGCTCAATTCATTCAGGAACAGCCCGCTGGTTTTTCTGAAAAAATCATTTTTTCAGGCGAAGCCCATTTTCACTTGTCAGGGTACAAGCAAAATTGCCGCATTTGGGCTTCTGAAAATCCTAAAGCGATTATTGAGAAGCCTTTGCATGCTCAATGTGTCACTGTATGGTGCGCTATGTGGTCTGGAGGCGTGATTGGGCCGTTTTTTTCGAAGATGAGGCTGGAAATGCGGTAACGGTCAATGGATTACGCTATCGCGAGATGTTAACATCTCAATTTTGGCCTATTATTGATGACATCGATATCACAAACATGTGGTTTCAACAGGACGGTGCTACGTGTCACACAGCCAACGAAACGATCAATTTATTGCAAACCAAATTTCCCGATCGCATAATTTCACGAAATCCAGCTGTTAAATGGCCAGCCAGATCGTGTGATTTAACACCACTGGATTATTTTTTGTGGGGCTATGTTAAGGACAGAGTCTGTACGGAGCCAATCGAATCGATCGCGGTTTAAAACTCAAAATCCGTGACGTGATTAACGAAATAGACCCGCCATTTTGCCAAAAAGTGATTAAAAACTTTGATGAAAGAATCGACATCTGTCAGCGTGGTCGTGGTGGACATTTGCCAGATATCATTTTTCATTCATAATTGCCAAACTTTTCTCTTCGTAATACAATAAAAATTTGAATCATCTTCATCTAAACTCTTTGTTTTATTTTGTTTTAGAAAACAAAGTTCTTGTTGAAAAACCCATTATATATATATATATATATATATATATATATATATATTATATATATCATTTTCATTTATATAGTTGTACGGCCCAACCAGATTTTCCATTCTTGTATTTATGTTTATAAAAATATACTTTTATTCATTATCATAAATAAAATAACAATGAGTGGTGATACACACTGAAAAAACAACGAAATGAGATAGTGTAATAATGAATACTTAACTGGCTGTGTAGTGGCGGTTGAGAATATACACTACCCCATATCTTCCCGTGGGTGTCGTAAGAGGCGAGAGTGGGAAACAGGCAGGAGATGGGCAGGAGCTTCTTCCTGATAACAGCAATATCACAATTAAACGGTTGGTTGGTAACCCGCTCGCCAAGCGTGGCAACAATGGCAATGTACCCCCCAATGGGTAAAGCTACGAAGAGACGGCCCCCAGTCCCCGGCGGACCCGCTATCCCTGGCTACGGTGGCGACCATGGTAACGGCGGGGCAGGAGGTGCTAAGAAACTCCGGTGGAGGTTCGGTTGCCACCTACGACGACTCGACCTGGCAACTTATAACGCACGCACCCTGAGGATTGACGAGAAGATCCTGGAGCTGGAACTTCTTTTAAACGGAAAGGCCCCAGACGAGGATGGTATTACAGCGTGGAGTTTCTGAAATCCTGTGTGACACAAAATAATTAAGTAGGAGTATACTAACATACAGCATATAATATGTTGTTTTATGTATATTATCGTATGATTATTAATAATGGTATTGACATTATCACACAATTTTTACATTAACTGTCATTTTCCACAAAAGGCTAAAATCAATTAAATTAAATTAAAGCAAGATTTTTTTGTAACTTCGTATGCAGAATGTTTAGTGAAAAATATTTTTATGAGACTCAGGCCAGTTATAATTTATTTAGAAAAACGATAATTTAATAACAAGTTTAGATACGAATGTTCCAATTCAAAATTTCCCTCCACGTTTTTTTACGAGTCATATTGAAATGACCATTGGGAATATTTTTGCGCATTTCGATAGCTTTTACGATATCGAATTTCTCCAGTGTAGAACCGGTGGTTAATTAAGCATAAGAGTGACTTTCAAAAAGTATTATAATAATCTATGTTATAAAAAAGTTTTCTCCTTCTGTTTCTATTGTGCCACAAAACCTCACCGATGCTCAAAAGCATGCCCACTTGGAATAGTGACTGTGACATAATTACTAAATTTAAAGCAGACATCGTCTTTGTGTGTTTACGATATCATCATCACCATTACAGCATTTCACAAGTCCACTGCTAAACATAGGCCTCTCCTAAGGTATGTTACAAAGCACGGTCCTGAGGCACCTACTTCCATCGACATTCTGCATGACTTAGCAGGTGGTCACTCCATATAGGGATATTATTGCAGGTGTCAAATATTGGATTACCAACACGATCCAGAAACGTAACACTTTGAATCGTTTCTTGATAGAATCGAAAGAGTATTAATACCAACTGGTTGAATGGTATACGTCCAAATGCTTGCTTAAAGTTTTTACAAACGACCAAACACGGAGTGCCGTGGGCTACTGCTTCACAATGACTACGATTCCACATACTCAGAACTTAAAGTTAGGAAATTACTGTACAGAAAACTGGTAAAATTATTGGGTTACCCACCCTACAACTCTACCTAAACTCCGACATCTTTGCGAAATATTTTGCGACATTTTTTATTCCCCCATTTATTCTTTCAAGGGATATAGGTTTTATCCCCGGGAGATGCACTAGCAGCGTTTGAGCAGGCTCTTGAAGAGATATCTAAGACGGACTGGAAAAAGTGTATCGGAATTTGGTGAGAACACATTAAATTTTTTATAGATGCTTGTAAACAGTTTATTGAAAATATTTATTACTAAAAACTTTAACCATAAAAGTGTTTTAATTTCACATAACTTTCTAAGTAAGTGGTTTAGGTGGTCATAATGCCTACTTTTGATGAGTACAAATATAAAAATATGAAGGCGCAAAAAGAATTCCCAAAATAAAGCGTTACGCTGCAACTACATTTTGGTTGTAGCGCGAATAATTCGTGGGTCTCCGGTTCTCTAAACTCACCATGCGAAACACACTGAAAAAAATATTAAATGTATGCTTAAACAGTATTTTATCAAAAAAATTTTAACGACATCTACTAATAATTTATACTAAAATATAAAACTGTATCCACTAACACACATCAAAATATACATAAATATAAATATACTAATAAATTTTAAAAATAGATACACACAATTATAACATTATTATCTTAATTACTAATTTTTTTTATAGGAGACAAACTATAACCGCCGCCCATGAACAACTGTAACACCAGGGAGGGAATTGCAGATTCGTTGCCGGCCTTTTAAAAAGGAGTACGCTCTTTTCTTGAAGGTCCCTAAGTCGTATCGGTCCGGAAAAATCGCTGATGGTAATCGATTCCACAAGGAAATCGTGCGAGGAAGAAAACATCTTCTAAATCGCACAGTGGTGGACCGCCAATCATCCAGATGGTGTGGATGGTATCGGGAGTTCTGCCGCGATGTGCGTTCGTGAAATTTGGCGGCTGGCATTAATCCGAACAATTCCTCAGAGCACTCCCCATGGTAGATGCGAAAGAAAATGCAAAGGGGTGCAACATCTCTTCGCAGTGCCAATGAATCGAGCCGATCGGAAAGGACTCGGTCGTCGACGATTCGAGCCGCTCTGCGCTGGATGCGGTCAAGTGGAAGGAGCTGGCACTGGGTAGCCCTAGCCCAGAGATAGGAACAGTATTCTATGTGAGGCCGAACCTGCGCCTTGTGAAGTTGCAGGCGGTGTAACATACAAACAAGTGGAATGCGACAAGTAAAGGCTGTGTAAGAACCTCCGAAGGAGGCGGAGTTATAACCGAAATTAGAATTTTAATTTTTTTGATTTTCCGCCATTTTGACCCCCTAGGAGTGCAATGAGAACTTTTTACCCCTATTCAACCATTACTCCCATGACATCATCTACATGATAGGCTATTCAAACTGACTATGCCTAAAGTTCGAGCCACCCTCCAATTTTTTGATTTTTGACCATTTTGACCACCTAGTAGCGTAATAAGAACTTTTTGCCCCTATTCAGCCATGATCCCCCCTGACATCCTCTACATGATAGGCTATTCAAACTGTCTAGACCTACAGTTCGAGTCACCCCCTATAGATACTCATTTCTAGTGTTTACTTCCAATTTCTTTCAACTTACTATATTTTGCTTTGGTACACACCTAGTTAATTTAATTTTTATAATTATAATTAATATTTAATAATTTTGGTATTTTTTCACACCATTTATATACGTCATAAAATAAGTTGAGACAACACAAACCGATTAAACATGATTGAAGTTACGAATCCAGTAATTTATCTACATACTGGATGTACATAATGTAAAAAGGTAACCATTTGGACATGCTGTGTTAATTATTTTAAAACGTAAAATGAAGGATTTCAACTTTGATTTAATTTAACATTTAATTTGTATTAAATTTAATAACGCAACTTAGAATTTTGATTCGTCTGTAATTTAATTATAACAGCAAATATACATTTAATAAATTGTAAAATTATTTTTGCAATTTAAATGAAGATAATTTAAGTATTCGGTTTCTAGCTTAATTTTTTTTGTAGACGTTAGGGTAACAGACGTGCACTTAAGGTAAGTGGATTGTTTAACCGAGCATCTCTGATGTTTGAGGTAGAGAAAAAACAGGGAAGAGTCCTGTTTTTTTTAAAATAAAATAGGAGTAACAAACGAGCAAGCAGTCCACCTGATGGTGAGTGGATACTGTGTCCCATAGACAACTTTATATATAATATAGCTGCAGCGTGGCTCTACCACTTAAAATTCCTAAGATAATATTACATTTTACGGCTCGCTTTCATTTGCTTTTCCCCGTGGATCTGTAAAGACCGACCTATAAGAACGCCGATTCTAACTTGATGTTCATACTATTAAATAAAACGTGTTTTTGTTCAAAAACATAATTATTCTATCGTAAAAAAAGTATTCAATATTATGTATAGTCGAATTAGTAGACAAAATATGTTTCATTGAAAGATAAAACGCCTATTTTCGGATTAAAATAATGAAATATGATATTTTTATTTTCCGAAAATCTTATATTAATGTGTTAAGTCGAGGAAACAAGAAAGCATGAAAAGAATGATTTTTAATTACATGGTGATGGTTCATTGTTTTGTATTTGCGAAAATATAAGAAATCATTACCTTTAACAAAATGGCTATTATCTACACCATCATCAATACAGCCCTTCATAAGTCCACTGCTGAATATAGGCCTCCCCCAAGGAATACCACAAATCATGGTCCTGAGCCACCTGCATCCATCGACTTCCTGTATGTCTTACTAGGTCGTCACTCCATCTAGTGGGGGGTCGACCTAACTTCGCCTACCAATACGAGGCTGCCACTCGAGAACCTTTTTTCCCCATCGGTTGTCCGTTCTTCGAGCTATATGGCCGGCCTATTGCCACTTCAGCTTACTAATGCGTTGAACTATGTCGATCACTCTAGTTATACTGCACATATCCTCATTTCTTAGTTTATCACACAGAGAAACCCCAAGCAGAGCCCTTCCCATAGCTCGCTGAGCAACCTTGAGAGTCCTCATACCGCCAGCTGTGAAAATCCACATCTCAGTTCCATAAGTCGTCACTAGCAACACGCACTGGTTGTACAATCTAGTTTTCATGTTTTGAGGTTTACCAGACGAGAAGATGTGTCGTAATTTTCCGAACGCTGCCCAGCCGAGTTGAATCCGTCCATTGATCTCTCGGTCGAAGTTGGACTTACATAGTCAGACTATTTCTCCCATACTCTTCAACAATTTCGAGCTTAGTGCTCCCAACATCTACCGACATAGGTGTGACATAGACATTAAACTTGATCTTTGTTTTGTCCATGTTCATCTTAAGACCTGTCCGTTCAGAGACACTATTAAGATTATTGAGCATAGTGCTTAAGTCCTCCAGCGATTCGTAAGGACTTTATCGTCGGCAAATTGAAGGTGAGTGATGTACTCGCCATTGATGTTAATACCGTATACTTTCCAGTTCAGTAGCTTGCACGTCTTGCAATGCAGCGGTGAAGAGTTTTGGGGATATAACGTTGCCCTGTCTTACACATCTGTGCAGTTATATAGGTTCGTACTCTGGTTCTGTACTCGGATAGCCATCGTGGTTCTACTGTACAAACACTTCACACACTTCTTGTTTTCCCACTGATTACATTGTTATACCGTTACAGGCTTTTAAAATCAAAGTAAATAAAAAACTGTATTTTTAAATTTTCAATAGTTTGCATTCAGACCGTAAAGCTTTCACAGAACTACACTTACCTGTACACAATAAATGTAACGACTTCGAGTTTTCTGGGAACTACTTTCGAAGCAACATTCCTACTTTGTACGGAGTGACTACAACCACAGCAAAGTTTCTTCTAGGTAAATACAAGCAAAGTATAAACGAAGGCACTCTTCGGTATTCGTCGATATTTTTTTTATAGAATAAGGGTGACAAACGAGTACACAGTCCATCTGATAGTAAGTATTCCGTTACTGTTACACCATATCAATGTACAATATTGATTGTCTCATAGGGGGATATAAGAAACAGTTGCCACGCTTTTCAGGAAATTTGGTAACCGCAGTATTCTCCTATTTAGATGTCACTAGTAAAACGCTGCTGCCCGTCTGGTTCGTTTCCCTTTGTCGCCTCTTACGACAGTCATGGCACGATATAGGGTAGTGGATATTCTCACACCGCCACTACATGGTTAATAAAATTCGAACATTTTAATTTAAAAAAAACTTAACCCATAAGGAAATTCACTCTATCACGGAAGAGGACAATGTCCGGCATTGGATTTCGGCCAATAAAGAGGAAAAAGAAAACATTCGAAAAATAATCAACTGGATACTGAAAATGTTTGCTTTGTAAATTTTAAATGGAGTTTTTCATTGTTAGAAATTAAGTCCGCTTTTTGTATTGTTTTGTAACAGAGAAGACGAATTTAATTAATTATGCGCTTGTATAAAGTTATGGAGAATGAATTATTTGCGTCTGCTTATATTTTCATAATTGAGTAATATAGTAATAAATATTCTAGTGTTGTAAGAGGCGACAGAGGGAAACGAACAAGGTGATGGGCAGAAGCATCTTCCTAATAACAGCTGAGAAATAAAAAACTGCGTTTGCTAACCCTTCTGCCTAGCATGGCGCCTATGGAAAATAGCCCTCTATGAGGTAGTCTATGGATTAGGACTATGTTTAGCAGTAAGCTTTTGATAATAAGTTATAGTAACAGTAAAGCTTCTTTTATTCTTTGATCAAAAATCCACTGCTGAACATATCCCTGCCGAAGAGATTGCCTAATCCGAAGGATATTTGTGGTAGTTGCTTGGCACGCTTGGCACGCGGGTTATCTAACGCAGTTTTTATTATTTTGGTATGTTATCAGAAAGATCTTGCTGCACAACTCTGTCGTCTCTTTTAAAACCTACGGGTTGACATAGGATATTGCATTTTCCTACGACGCTAAAAGTGTTTCTGTATTATAACATATCGGGTAAATAGATGTTTAGTGATATTGACGTCACTGGATTGTGGTAAGACTTCTTTTCCGATATGTACTGATCTGATGGATGGTCAGTTTAAGTCCAGCCTGTGAGACTTTCCCTGTTAGTCTTCAGAGGTGACAACGCATCTGTAACCTTATTTACTTAATGGTGGTTGATGTCTTGGCATGGCATGGGCAACAGCGACTTACCATTACGTGCGCTGTTTGTATGTATGTCACTTTGGTTTTATAAAAAAAAAAACATTATGGCCACTAGTTTTCACTGGTATCCTGAGTATTTCTTGTGTTCTCTTTGAGCGTGGTTCTTCACTGGCTGACCCATTCGTGTCACAGCTATAAAATACAGTACCGTAGATCACCACATATGTAGTTTAAGGTTTATATTAAGTATTATATTTATATTGCATTTTAAGTTAAGACAAACAAAAAGAACTTTATTTTATTATGTGTGAATATATTAATATCGTTTTTTGTGAAACACGCGGAAAATTGTCTCGTATGTCTGGATTTTATCACTATAATAGAGCTATTTACGGCTATGAAAGAGGGATACAATTTCTCTTCAAAACAAAGAAAATGGAGTCGTTTAGAACAAAAACACTAAATTATATAAAATGTTCTAATGCGACAAAGACATATTTTAGTTGAGAAAACATTCAAACTTTTATGTCTTTTTTTCTTATAGCATGAAGAGCTTTTCTGTCTCTGTTTTTATAAGAAGAGAAGGCAAATAATGGTAAGTGTAATGATAGTTATAGGCGGTAGAGCCATGCTGCAGCTATATTAGTAGTATATTTATAACATGAATGGGTCGGCTCGACCGGGGAAGGACCACGCTCTCACAGAATACCAGCGTAAAACAGCAGCTTAACACTGCTGTGTTTCGTATGTTAAGTGTAGAGTACCATAGACCCTTTCTAGTGGAAAAGAGGCATTCCATATTAGTCCTCACGGGTGACAACGCATCTGCATTTTGATTCACAAACGAGGATAGATGTAGATGTCTATGGGCCACAGCAACCACTTACCATCAGGTGGACCGTGTGTTCGTTTGTCACCCTATCCTATAAAAAAGTGGTAAGATGGTAAATGACAGCCGTAGCCCATGAACATTCACATCATGAAGGCAGGCGCATTGCCGGCATTTTAGAAAGGAGTAAGCTTTTCTTGTCGACTTAGTAGTCGTATCGATCCGGAAAGAATTAGGAAGTCATTACGGTATCTGGCGTTAACCACGAGTCCATACTCTGACACAATTAATCTTGTTTCTTTTCACCAGAATATAAAATTTAACTATAATGTTTCCGTTTTGGATTTTACTTTCTACGCAGAAGAAATACGCTACTGTCTTGTAGTGGTTGTAGCACGAATGGGTCAGTTCGAACGAGAAGGGACGTTGCTCTCATAGATCCTATCACCATACAACACACAGCAATGCTGCTGTGTGTTGTATGGTGAGTGTATTCTTCGTGCAGCAGAGGATGTGCTGTAATGATGCTGATAATGTTTTTAAATTTGTTTTCGGTAAACAATTAATCACCAAAACCTTGTTCGTCTACCAAAGCGAATTTTTATAAAGTTATGTGATTAATGAACTTACAGTCCATCATAACTTAAGTGGCTACTTCATTGTACGTCTGCAGACAACTTCCGACAAAGAAGGATCAAGGTGCATTGCCATCTCTTTAAAACTAACTGAAGGTATGATCCAGTAATGCCACGTATAGCTTGTGTTATTTTACTTTATTATGTACAAATATATGATGCACGCTCTTACGAGACCCATTGAAATTACAGGCTGTGAGACTTTCCTACTTACTCCTGAAAGGTGCCAAAGCCTTCTTTGTTTACTTCCGTAGCCTTCTTTATTTGAAGTTGGCTAAAGGTTTCCATAGACTACAGTAGCCGCTTTCTATCAGGTAGCATGTGTAAGTTTATTTGTATTTAAATTTATATAAAAAAAATATACAAGAACGTACTGTCAATAATACAACGCTATAATAAAGCGTCCGGATAGCTCGAAATAAAAAAGTGGGATACAAGCAGTTTAATTCGATGAATTCCAATAAAAATATAGAAGATTTACCGATTATTATCGTATAAAACATCGCGTCAATTGATCAGTCGCTATGGAATATAACATTTCTGTTCTCTACTTTTTCTTTACACTTATTTGAAAATATCTTACTTTTCATTAGTAGAACGTTTATTTATTTATTTATTCTTTAATGCAGCCTTATCAAATAAAACACTATAAACGGTGGACTTAATCCCTATTGCCATTTCCTCTCTTGTTTCTGATTATTTTAATGCTATTTTATGGCTTTTACAGCTTTATTGGTCTAAGGGCTCGCGGACTTTCAGGCCGCGAGTTAAAAAGGAGCGACTTTATATTATACTGCATCGTTACTTGCGTAACGATGACTCTTAGGACAGTGTACGACAGTACATGTGAATGAGTTATCTAACGGCCGTCTAAACAGGGCGTAGCGGACCCCGACCCTGACGGCTTACTCGAATCGTTCGATACTCTGGGCGGTGAGAACCGCCCAGGGACGCGGTTGTACGGTATGTACGTTGTGTGAAGGGGTGTGCGTCGCGTCCATCTGCGGACTTGCTGCGTCCCAAACGTTGTTGGCCTGACAATGTTTGTGGCACTAGGTGAGTGTGTAGTGTTTATATGTAAATAACTGACGGCATTTAAGTCGTCGGAATTTAGTGGAACGGGGGATTCGATTAGAATGTTACGGGGCCGCGTTACGTTCGGAATCGGAGCGTAGGTGGCTGCATTTACCACTAGCTGTTTGGGATGTATCTCGGTGCTCTCGAAATAGCGTCGAGAAATTTTCTTTAAATACTCAGAGATCGTCGGAAGTTGATAGTCTCTGTGTAAGTTGGAGTTTTGCTGGTACAACCGAGCTCCGGTAGCTATGCGAATGAATCTATTTTGGACGACTTGGAGGTCATAGGAATTACTATGGACCGCGTGACCAAACATACTACGCTTGCGTAAGACATGATAGGACTTACGCACGCTTTGTAAAGACATTGTGCTCTTGCTGTTAATTAGCGGATGGAAGAGACTATATCGATCTCCTATCGAGTTTTAGTAAAAATACCACGGAAATAAGTGCCTTTACCTCAAGACAATTAAAGCTTATGCGGAAAAATATTATTTATCTTAAAATTCAACGTCTCTTATATCCTTGCAAGCTTTTTTGGTCTGTCCTGCATCGTGAATGCAGATGACATACATAAATTTCACAAAAACAAAGTTACAAATACATGTTCCGTGCGGGATTCAAACCCGATGCCCTCAGCGCTGCATCTCATTGCTATACCACTGCGCCCCCGATCGTTTTGTGTCACCATCAGTAGGAACAAAATTTCACAGCACAGCAGAACACATAATGACGTAATGAATATTTCAATTAACATAAATTAACACACGTCTGTATTAGAGATTGTAATCAAGATGCTCTCCTTTGCTCGCCCTATCGCAACCGCTCAGCCATACGGCAGCTGAAATACCTTCATTTTTTCACAAATCTCCAGATATTCTAGTCTGTATTTTGCAGGAAAGTCACGTTATAGGCTTTATTAAACTTACGATCGAATAATAGAGTATTGTTATGATTGTATAAGACAATATTTATATTTCTTAGATAATAAATGAAAAGCAAAATTTGTACGTGAATGTAATATATTATGACATTAAGATACAACAGAAAGTTTTTGTACGAAACAGATTCATCATCATCATCGTTATTTAAGCCGACAAGTGTACTGCTGAATATAGGCCTCCCCCAAGGAATGCCACAAAGCACGACCACATGCATCCATCGACTTCATGCATATCTTACCAGGTCGTCAATAAATCTAGTTGGTGGGGGGCCGCTCTACACTTTATGTCTAAGTATGTCGATTACTCTGGTTCTACTGCGTATATCCTCACTTTTAAGTCTATCGCGCAGTGAAACGTCGAGCATAGCCCTCTCCATAGCTCGCCGAGCAACCTTGAGCTAAATCATTCGGCTAGCAGTAGAGGACCACTTCTTAGATCCATAAGTCATCAATGGCGAGTGACAAAATAGATTATGAAATACACAGGAAGGCGATGGCTACCACATGAATGATACTTGTAAACAGGTGTTGCTTGTGGGGGCTGATCTGCTTGGGTTCTGGTTGGTGGCTGCATACACTAATATGTATATGTACATGGACAGCCTTGTTACAAAATTATAAATTATACCGTGGTTGCCAACCCTCTTGACAAAATTCCCCTACGAAACTATTTATGAGGGAGGCCTATGATCAGCAGTGGGCTTTTATAGACTGTAATAGATGGATGAAATTTCTTTGTTCGAAATTTAAAAAAAAACGATTATTAACTAGTTTTGTGTAGTGCTTGATAATGTATGTTATAATTCTTGCTGCTAAAGGAAAAGCAAGGAACCTTCACAAGTTTAAATATCTTTTAAGCACAATCGTAGTAAGTAAGAGAGGACTTTTTTTTGGAAAAGGTTACCCTCACACTAGGATTTTGTCCTGTATCGTGGAGGCATTTTGCAAACACAAATTGCACAAGGGTAAACATCCAGACCCGGAACAATTATTTGTAGGCCATACAAATACTTGTTCCGTGCAGGATTCGAACCCGCGGCCCCCAGCGCAGCAAGGCATTGCTAAGCCATTGTACCACGCAGCCGTCACCAACTGTAATTAGATCTGATAAAATGAAACATGAAAGGAGTTAATAATGCGGTGACTAATGAATAAACATACTCAATATGATTGTATCTGGTCTCTTATATTGCCCTTGTGATGACCTTCAGAGATGATGATTGATAATAAAAGAATTTTTTTTAATATGGCTGTTGCAAAAATAGGTCGGCTCGACCAGGGAATGAGGCAGAATAATGCTGTTGTGTTTCGTGTGGTGAGTGTAGCAAAACCGGATACCCATTTTACTGGCTACGGGGCATTTCATCTTAGTCGTCAAGAGTGACAATGCATCTGTATTTTGATTCCGAATTGAGGATAGGTACTGCGTGCTTGTTTGTCACCCTTAAACTATAAAATATAAAAATATAAAAAAAAGGGATGATGATGCTGCTCCTACTGAAAAGAAAATGCTCCGGTGCGCAGTGGCTTAGCAATGAGTTGCGGCACTCAGGGCCGCTGGTTCGAATAATAGAACAAGTATTTTATATGGCCTACAAATAATTGTTCCGGGTCTGTATATTTGTCCTTGTAAATTTCATGTATGTAAACTGCCTCCACGATACAAGAGAAAATTCTAGTGTGTGTTAACGTTAAAAACTATAAAAATTATCTAACAAAATAATAAATCCGGTTTTACGTTAAAATCTTTTACAAATTTGTCTTCGCTTGTGAAGTTGTTATGAATTCAATCTGATTTGCGACTGACATGTCTTTTAAGATATTTCTAACGTCAGCCGTCATTTATATCTTACTTTATTTTCCACGCCTGGTGACTTTATCTGAGTTGCAATCTAATTAAAATTCAAAGTTACAATTGGCCTTGTCTTTCAAGTTTATCATTTACGAGTTAAAATGTTCTTCAATAAGTTTTTATTTTGTGTATTTTTATTATTATTATAAAGTTATAGTATGTATGTAAATAATAATATGTTTTTCTTATTTTTATTGCTCATACATTTGATATTCATACATTGTAAATGACGACAGAGGGAAACAAATCCTGGAAATGGGCAACAGCGTCTTCCTAATAACAACTTAAAAGAAATTCCGGTTGCCAACCTGCCTAAGTGGGTCAACTATGGTAACTACAATCCTTATGAGACTTTCTATGGAGAGGTATTTGTTCAGCAGTGTACTTTTGATAGGCTGTGATGGTAACGCTCTGGTTAGATAGGTATTTTTATTCGTGCTTTTTATATAATTTTCTAACAATGCTTCTATATAACAGTACTGTATTCCTTTCATAACTCCAAATAGCTACTTACGCTAAGAGTAACAGATATTGTTGGATGGCGAAACCATACTTACCTTTAAGTTCGCGGTCTGTACCCCCAATCCATTACTTTCGCTTCATTTATGTGCAAATAAAAGAAGTTTTTCAATTAAAAACAACTTCCGAGTTTAGTTTCTTTTTGCGTTACATTTTTTTTCATAGAATAAGGCTGCTATTTTACGCTGGTATTCTGTGAGTGCGTGTTGCTTCCCTGGCAGAGTCGACCCATTCGTGCTACAACCATAATATTGCTACAGTATGGCTCTACGACGTGCATTCGTCCAAAATAGTATTATTAAATATCCAGATGTTACCACTGTACTGTACCAATTTGGTATGGTTATCGGAAGTTTGAAAATCTGAAGTTTTGCAAATATTGATCAAGATATCTATCTTTGTTATGGGAAAATATTAAAAACTGATCCAGCTTTGAATAACAAAAGTCAAGTCCTCGAGTTATTTCTTCTACAAATCTTTCTTGGTAAATTATGTTAGTAAAATTGAATAAATCTATATTATGACATTAATTTATATATTTTCCAGGATAGTATGAAGCACTTGTATATATGTATACCAAGTCTGGCTTACCACTAATGACTTTCAGAGTAGTGTTGGAGCTCTCTCGCACTCTACGCATAAGAGATGCGATTCATTGGCGTATTACAGCGAGAAAGCCAGAGACTACTGAGAGAAACAATTAAGAAACTCAGCGACATCATGTCGTCAGCGTAACTGATGCTATTGGCACAGTGTCCGTTAAGAGTTAGTGCGCTATTCTGAGACATGGCCATATTAATGAACCATATACAGAGATTTTGGAGTCGCTCAAGTTTGTTAAGTTGCTCCTCGGTGATATCAAGGCAACAAATGTCACCATAGTCGAGGACAGGGAGTAGTAAAGATTGTGCAAGCGTAATTTTGGTGGAAATATGTAGAAAGTAGTAAAGCCTCCGGAGTGAAACATATGCTGCAAACATTTTACGACTAACTGCATTAATTTGGGGAGTCCAAGAAAGACTGGAATCCAAAAGGATACCTAAATTTTCAACAACGTCATTATAAGCTATAGGAACATAAATATATAACCGGTTGTGCTTGAAATTTTTTTATTGTGAAAATCATTCTTGAACTCCCAATAATTATAGCTTGAAATTTGAAAGGATTCACCGTTAACCCATAAGAACGACTCTAGTCGAGAATACAAGTCAGATCCTTATTGATTCATTCCACTGCTTTGAGAAGATCTTCAATGGTTGTTTGTAAGTATATTTGGAGATCATCTGCATACAAGTAGTCTGATAACCATCATTATCATCATCATTATCATTACAACCCTTCACAAGTCCACTGCTCAACATAGGCCTCCCCCAAAGAATACCACAAAGCAAGGTACTGAGCCACCTGCATCTATCGGATTTCTGCATGTCTTACCAGTTCATCACTCTATCTAGTAGGGGGAGGGGGGGGTGTACCCCACACTTCCCCTACCAGTACGAAGCTGCCAAACGAGAACCTTGCTTCCCTATCGGTTGTCGGTTCTTCAAGGTATATGAGCGGCCCACTGCCATTTCGGCTTACTAATCCGTTGGGCTATGTCGGTTACTCTGGTTCTACTGCGGACAACCTCATTTCTAAGTTTATCACGTAGAGAAACCCCGTTCTCTTCATAGCTCGCTGAGCAACCTTGAGTTTCCTCATACGGCCAGCAGTGAAGGACCACGTATCAGATCCATAGGTCAACTCTGGCAATATACGCTCGTTGTACAATCTCGTTTTCAAGTTTTGAGGTATACTTGACAAGCAGATGTGTGTTAATCTCCCGAAAGATGCCCAGCCGAGTTGAATCCGTTGATTGACCTCTCGGTCGAAGTTGGATTTAGCTAGTCGGACTATTTGTACCAGATAAACATACTCGTCAACTATTTTGAACTTAGTGCTCACATCAAATACCATCGTAGGTGTAAAATGGACGTTGCATATGATCTTTGTTTTGTCCATGTTCATCTTAAGGCTTATATGTTGGAAAGAATACTTATTGAAAGTTATTTGTGCTTTACCACTGGTTTGATAAAATCTCAGTCCTGGGAAGAACCAGCAAGAAACCCGGTGGGACTATTTTTTTAAACAATTATTAACAATGTAATATGTTGTAAAATTAAATTGAATAATTTAAAATTAAAAATTTTATACAGCCGACTACAATATAAGTTATTAAGAATAACTCAAATTACTCAAAAACTATTGGTCTGACCTTGATCAAATTCATATATGACCACACGAGAAGTATCAACTGTTATATAAAAAAGAATCATCGAAATCGATCCACCCAGTAAAAAGTTATGAGGTAACACACATTTAAAAAAAAACATACGCGTCGAATTGAGTACCGTCTCCTTTTTGGAAGTCGGCAGAAAACATTTTGAAACTTCCTGGTAGGAGTCAGTCAAAAAAACTGAACAAGATAAATGAATAATAATGAAAATTTTCAATTACCTTAATCAACTGTTTCTACGTGGTAGGCCACGCATATAGTTGTACCAGGAATGGGTCGGCTCCACCGGGGAAGGTTCACGCTCATACAGAATACCAGCGTTATATAGCAGTTCAATGCTGTAGTGTTTTTTATGGTAAGTGTACAGAACCGGTACCCCTTTTAATGAAATCGAGGCATTCTATCTTAGTCATCAGGAGTGTCGACGCATTTGCAGTTTGATTCTTAATCAAAGAATGATATGGACCATGCACCTATGGGCCACAGTGTCCACTTATCATCGGGGGGAATATTAGCTCGTTTGTATTCTTTTACTTTAAATAAAATTCTACGAATATCCTATTTCATTACTTTATTTTATTTTTTACACTTTATAGTTAAAACAAACATTAAAAGACAACGTTACGTGGTAAAATCAATTTGCATTACTAGGTGGAAGGACTTCTTTTATGCATAGGGTTACATCTAGTTTATTATCACCTATTTCTGCCACCAAATAGTATTACATGCACTGTTGTATTCTGGTTTGTAATTTATAAAAAGTTCACATAATACTAGCGTGAATCACAAAATTATTTTACTCTAAATGAGGCTTGCAATGTTGATCCTTAGGAGTGACAACGCATCTGTATTCTCATTCTTAATTAAGGAAACATGTGACTTTGAGCCACATTTCATTAACTGTCAGGTGTATTGTGACATAAATACATGATAGGAAAACTTTGTATCCCTCTTTAAGCCTATAACGCGGGGAGTATTTTTTATAGATTAAGGGTGACAAACGAGCACACGGTGCACCTGAAGGTAAATGGATGCTGCGGCCCATAAATTATCTACATTTATCTTCAACTAAAATCAAAATTATTTCCAGTTCTCTACACTCACCATATAAAATACTGCACTGTGGAATACATTAGTTAATATATCATTATATATTTGGCATTGAGCTGCTATTTCACGCTGGCATTTTGTGAAAGTGTGGTCCTTCTCCGGTCAAGCCAACCCATTTATACTAGAATCATAATATGGCTGCAGCGTGGTTCTAGCACATACAAAAATTCAGTTTTATTAATGTTTTTTTTTTATAGGATTGGGTGACAAACGAGCACACAGTCCACCTGATGATAAGTGGTTGCTGTGGCCCATAGACATCTACATTTATCCTCATTCGCGAATCAAAATGCAGATGCGTTGTCACCCGTGAGGACTAAGATGGAATGCCTCTTTTCCAGGAAAAAAGGTCTCCGGTTCTCTACACTCACCATACGAAACACAGCAGTGTTAAGCTGCTATTTTACGCTGGTATTCTGTGAGAGCGTGGTCCTTCCCCGGTCGAGCCGACCCTTTCGTGCTACAACTATACTACTAATATAGCTGCAGCATGGCTCTACCACGTGTAAAATGTGTGTAATGTCTTTTTATGCCAAATATTATATAATGATATATTAACAAGTTTATTTCAAAAGAAGTGTGCGCGACGTATACAATGAGGATTTGACTGTCATCCTATAGTTACGGGACGTTGAATGGCAAGTTCAGTTGTTATGAACTGATTTCAAATTTGATTAGTTACAGAATAATGATCGTCTTCGAATTAATATCTGTTCAGTAAACATCTTTTACCAGAATGAACATCGGGTCGGTCAATTATTCAATCGCACATCGTCGCTCTTGTGGCTACAGAATTGCAATCAAATGTTGACTAATCACTGTTTACGTACGTATTAAGGATACCGTAATGTTTAATGAAATATTAACGTATAATGATAGAAACTAGGCACCCACCGTAAATGCGACAGCACTGTGGCGCTGTAGCTTAGTGAGGGCCGCGGTTTCGAATCCCGCACGGAACAAGTATTTGTATGGCCTATAAATAATTGTTTCGGGACTGGATGTTTGTTCTTGTGAAATTTATGTGTGTAAACTGCCTACACGATAAAGAAGAAATCCTAGTGTGGGGGTACACCTCATAACGCGTAGCGTTATTAAGTGTGCATAAGTCGACGCATCAAGGTCATGCAATTTTGTGGTTGTAAAATACCTCTATCATATCCATATTGCACTTATACGATAATATGAGTATCCGTATATCAAAAAACACTATTTAACCGATATTAAAAAAATCCTTTTATATTGCTACTTGGATAAAAAACGGTTAGAATAAAAAATTTTAAGTGGACGTCCGGATTTTGACTTTGTATGCGGTCACGATAATTCCTGAAAAACTTGACGTATCGAGACCGGGTTTTTTTATTAGCCTCAGAATTACGTCAACTGGTTCCCTATTTCATATCAATAGGCTAGTACGCGTCGTTTTTTAATAAAACTATTTTCAAGTTTTATATATACTTATTATTTAATAAAAAAATAATTATATTATATTTTTAATAAAATAAATAATTTATTGCTATTAAAAATTTAAAGGCGCTTTAATTTTTTTTCGCCCTTGATAGACAATAGACAAATTTACCATACAGCCTATATCGCTTTTTTACTTTGTGTAATCGATTTATTACAGTAATTTATTTTTGATCAAAATTAAATAAAACGTTCATGAGGCGTGCACTTTAGATGTTTACAAACTTTTTTAGAATCGTTGTGATTTGAAACTTGATGAATCGACAAAGCGACAATAAAAAGAGGCGGACATATTATACAGCTGTAGCATTTAGCCAACGAGAGAATGAGATAGAATATAGTATACAGTGTTTCCTATTATCTCGGTCTACTTTTCTGAAGGTTTCACTTCTATTTCGTGTGGACACACATGTTTTTTGTAATACGCGAGCCATTCGGGTTCGATCAACGTCGTCATCGAATAAAATGGTTTATTGCAGTTTTAAGTGCTGATTTACCACGTGCTTGGCGGGAAAAGAAAACGGCATGTCTGAGAAATTAAAAAAATAGAATGACACGTGAAGCTCATCTTTGCCAAGGATTAGTTTTTTTAATAAACATATTATAACTTCATGGCTTGTTCCAATGTCTATAATATTGGAATGGTCATTTGGGCAATACCACAAAAATAAATTGCTAAATATGTATGTAGTGCTAATTTAGTGCTGCAAAATTAAATTTCACGCCAAAATAGCTTGATAAAAATTTAGAAAACTACTAGCTTTTAGATAAGCTAGCAGTTCTATAACACTTAAACTGATAACTGCTTAATACAGCACCAAATAGAAGCATCAATAATTAAGTGCTCATCTTTAGCAGAGTATGTGATGAAATATTGACTTTCAAGTATGCTATCACCTAATTATATGAGATAATTATTAGTGCTCAGTTAGTGCTGCAAGCATATGCGAGAAATAAGCGCTAAAAATACTTTCATATATGTACCGTAAACTGCCAGTTTGACAGGTTCAGCAAAGTATGTGTTCCGAAATTGATATCGTGGTGAGTTATCACCTAGTTATATAGGATATTGATTCAGTGCTCATTTAGTGCTGTTGATATATGAAAAAGTACAAAAAGAATTTTTAAAAAAAATACAATGCCATAAAAAGCAAAGAAATTTCTTAAAAACGAAAATATTCAAAATTGTGTTTGTTTAGTTTTTGACTCTAAATAATACTTTCAATCTAATTTTTTATTAAACTATTCAATGAAAATTAATAAAATATTATATATTTATAAATTCAATAAAGTATATCAATTATTACTACAATAATTATTTAAATTCGAAAAAAGTTTGAATTTTTTCAATAACCATAATCTCCTTACTCAAAATAAATTTCTATAATGACAAATATAAATTTTCCTCATGTAGTGGGGGTAAGAATACCCACTACCCCACATCTTGTATTCGCTGATGATCATACAGGTTTACGCACTAAATTCGGCACATCCCGATTAGGAGGTGGAGGAAATGAATGAGGATATATCTAGATTCATGTACTCCTCCAAAAACCACTATACGGTGTTAATGAGAGTCTTCAACGCAATACTAGGCACAAGAGAGAACGGTGAGCTGAAGGTAGGGATATTTGGAATAGGTCAACGGAGCTCAAGGGGCCAGCAGCTAACAGAATTCATGGAGAAAGAGGGACTCTTTATGATGAACTCTTTCTTCCAGAAGCGGCCCCACAGGAAGTGGACCTGGTTGAGCCCCGATGGTTCGACAAAAAACGAGATTGACTTCATTATGACGACCAGACGACAACTGTTCAGTGATGTCTCAGTGATCGCGAGGGTGAAAACCGGCAGCAATCACCGAATGGTTCTCACCATTCGGTGATCGCTGCCAGCACACTGAACCTAAACGTTAAGTTGGAGAGGTCACGTCTGATGAAGTCAACGCTCCGTCCCCCTCGTGCTCTAATCCAAAGTCCCGAAACCTTTCAGCTCGAGCTACGAAACCGTTTTCAGTGCCTAGAAGATTGCAATGCAGTGGACGATATGAATGACAAGCTCAAGGAAACTGTCCATGCGGTCGGAGCTAAGCTTAGCAAGACCCGCCGCAGAAGAATACAAAAACTCTCTGATCACACTCTTCATCTTATAGCTGTTAGACAGGATATGAAGCTACAGTCTTCAGTAGATTTGACAGCATACAGGCAAATAAACAGACAGATCTTCAAATGCATGCGGCGGGACTTACGCAACTTTAATAATGCTCGTATTGAAGAAGCGATAGAGCGGAACCAGGGCTCCAAAGTCTTTGCCAGAGATCTGTCTGCCGGAAAGAGCCAACTGTCGAAGCTGAAGACCGAGTGTGGTAGCGTCGTTTCCGAGACACCTGAGATTTTGTGTGAGATTGAGAGGTTCTATGGGCAGCTGCAAACATCATCCTTGGGGACACACGCAAGTGTGAGTGAGTGATCAAAGAGCAAGTCTTATGCGACATTATTCCGATGATATTCCGGGCGTAAGTCTGAGCGAGATTAGAATGGCTCTCGAGCACCTTAAAAACGGCAATGTCGCAGGCGGGGATGGAATTACAGCGGAGCCTCTGAATGTGAGTAGAAAGCTGGTAGATGAAGTCCTTCAGAAGATCTTTAATTCCGTCCTCCACGGTGGCACTACAATGAAGACATGGAGTAGTAGTGCGGTGGTCTTGTTCTTCAAGAAAGGCGTCAACGCTCTCTTGAAGAACTGCAGGCCGATTTCCCTTCTGAGCCGCGTCTACGTGCTGTTTTATCTCGCATGCATAATGGACCACTTTCAGCCTCTCGAAAAAGCCGGTTTTCGAAAAGTTTTAGCGCCATAGACGACAAACCTATCCTACGACAATTTGTAGAGAAAACCGAGGAGTAAAGTTTGCCACTATGTCTGGCGTTTGTGGACTGTGAGAAAGCAATTGATTTCGTCGAAATGTGGGTGGTGCTGCAGTCCTTTCAGCGATGCCAAGTTGACTGTCGGTATATCGAAGTGCTGAAGTGCTTGTACAGTAGGGCTACGATGGCTATCCGAGTACATAATCAGAGTACGAAACATATCCAATTGCAGAGGGGTGTAAGACAGGGTGACGTTATATCCCCGAAACACTTCACCGCTGCATTGGAAGATGTTTTCAAGCTTCTAGACTGGAAATGATACGGTATTAACATCAATGGCGAGTACATCACTCACCTTCGCTTTGCCGACTATATAGTCCTTATGGCAGAATCGCTGGATAATCTAAGCACTATGCTGAATGACCTCAAAAGTGTTTCCCAATGGATAGGTCTTAAGATGAACATGGACAAAAGAAAGATCATGTTTAATGTCCATGTCACACCTATGCCGGTAGTTGTTGGGAGCAATAAGCTCGAAGTTGTTGACGATTATGTTTACCTGGGACAACAGAAGAGAGAGGAATGATATCCCAATAATCAACCCAAATTGTTTTAATATAGTAAATATCCCTAAAACTTTATTTTACTTCTTTCTCTGTTTTAAAGATTAACTGGTTAAGAAAATATTTTCTTTTAAAAGTTTATTTCGAGGCAATTTTGGAGCGTTTGCCCGGTCAAGCGAGACTCCAGGGGATTTATCTCACCTCATTTAGGAAAAAAAGGAAGAGTATTACCTTTTACAATATAGTTATAAACTCACTGAAGATGTATTCAAGTGATCAGGAAACAAAAGAGTAAAATGTAAAGTATAAAATATTTAAAAAGCGATGCTTGTGTTTTTAAAGATACTTTTGGTAATTGTTACCTCATTATAATATTATTTCAATAAAATTGATTATACAAATCTATTATACAAGTGTGACACAGAGAGTTCTTAGAAAGTCAAATACTTAACCAACTATCAACTTATTAGTCTTACTATATCTTTTCAAAATTTACATCAATGCATCCTTGCATCCGATGGAACCACTGAGAAAAGCACTTTGCCCACTCCTCCTTAGTCTCTTCGACGGCATTTTGAAACGAGGCCACTGCTTCGTTGGCGTCCATAAAACGTTTTCCTCGAAGTTTTCGGTCGGGGCTATAGGGCGGGTGACCCAGTAATTCCACGTCTGACGTTAACAAGTAGTCGATTATTTACTTGGCAGTGTGCGATCAGGTTTCTTATTGCTTTGCAAAAAGTTTTTCGTTAATCACACTTGATGATATAGGGTAATGCAATTGTAGCAACACTACGTGGTAAATTTACGTGGCGGAGCCATCCTGCAGTTATGTTATGGTTGTAGTACGAATCGGTCGGCTCGACCGGGGAAGGACCACGCTCTCACATAATACCAGCGTAAAATAGCAGCTTAACGCTGCTGTGTTTTATATGGTGAGTGTAGAGAACCGGGGGGCCTTTCACTGGAAACGAGGCATTCCATCTTAGTCCTCACGGGTGACGACGCATCTGCATTTTGATTAGTAATCGAAGATAGATGTTGATGTCTGTGGGCCACAGTAACCACTTACCATCAGGTGGACTGTGTGCTCGTTTATCACCCTTATCCATATAAAAAAAAACTAAATACTATATTAGTTACCTTAAACGTACCGCTAAAGTACAATATGTCTTGCATCATTTGAAGTGTGGTATTATAATTTCCTATTATCATTTTGTTACAGAATAAAGGTAACAAACGAGAACACACGTCCACCTGATGGAAAGTGGATACCGTAGTCCGAAGACATTTATATTTATGCTCGATTAAGTATCAAAAATGCAGATGCATTTTCACTCCTGAGTACCAGTTTCCAGTAAAAAGAGGCTCTATTGTCTACACTCACCATACGAAACACAGCAGCATTAGGCTGCTAGTTTACTTTTATATTATGTGAATGTGATTGTGGTTCAGTACAAAGAGCTACTCATTCCTAAATCGTTTTCTACTCAATACTATACGAGCTTGTTCTATATACTATTTTGAGTCGTTAGGAAATTTCGATAGTGTGACTTAGGCTACCGTTGCTATCCGATCCATAAACACTATTTTATAGTGTTTAATTTGCTTAAATTAAAAGTAATAATTGTAACAAAAAACCGGCCAAGTTCGAGTCTGACTCGCGCACCGAGGGTTCTGAACAAATCCGCAGGTATATAAGTTTAACATTATTAAAAATATTTTTATTATATGATGTAACTAAAAAACAATGCTTTTCGCAATCTTTCCTTTATCTGTGCTATAATACGTTGCTTCGTACTAAATTTTAAGATTCTGAGTTCACGGGAATCACCCTATAGGTTTTGATTCCCTTTCGAATGTCGAAAATTTGTGGCATAAACGGCTGTATTTTTTGATTTCGTTGGCTTAGAAGTTTGATTATTCACAGCTTCAAGGGCGAGTATTTGAGTATTTGATATGAATTTCAGCTTGATACCTCCACGCGTTCCTGAGAAAAAGGGTCTTGACAGACAGACAGACAGACGGAAAACCAATTGATCCTATAAGGGTTCCGTTTTTTCCTTTTGAGGTACGGAACCCTAAAAAAGATTTTGTTGACTGTGTAAGAATATTTACTACTCCATATCTTCCCGTGGGTAGTCGTAAAAGACGACAGAGGAAAACCAACCAGGAGATGGGCAGCAGCCTATTTGTAATAATAACTAAAAATAGGAAAATCTGCAGTTTTTACCCTGCCTGCCAAGCGTAGGAACTATGGGAAATATCCCCCTTTTGAGGGAATCGATGGAGAGGCTTATATTTTGCAGTGGACTTTTGATAGGCTGTAACGGTAAGTAAATTTTGGAATGCTACTACACATATGATGTGTGGTTGCCACTGTAGACATGATAAGTTTTTGTTATAAGTACTGCATATACTTTTATATGCATTTAGTTTAAAGCTGTTATTATGACATATACACTTTAATTTTATTTATTTGTATAGATTTAAAGTTCAATGTCAAAACCTGGGACGTTGTTTAAATATATAGATTTAAAATCTTTACTCCCTATTTATTCCACTCATATTTATACCCTAAAACAAGACATTTAAATCGGTTCAGTTATTCCTTAAAATTGCTAAACGTTTATAATGAAACATGTGTCAAATATAGGACCAGCTCATTCTTTGAACTCGGTGAAAAAATATATATAATACTAGCTTTTATTCGCGGCTGTTCTCGCGTTTAGTAAAAACAGACCAATTTTTATTGCATCATGGATAAAAAAGGCTGTCATTTGAGATAGACAAATTTTGTTTACAAGGAATACCAATATACCCTATATTATATTCTAGTATGCTTCCATAATACTGCAAATATTCGTCAAAATTCATTAAGTAGATTTAACTTACTTGAGTCACAAACATACAAACATTCACAGTAATAACATTACTAGGACTTTGTTGTAATGTAATATTGTGATCATATTTTTATCATATATTGAGTCATTTTTCAGTATTTATTTTCCCTATTATGTAAATCCCATTTCAATACCACAGAACTCATTGCAAAGGGCATACGATTTTCAAGATATTTTTAATATTCCAATTTAAAGAATTCGCATTTAATCTAACAAAAATAGAACTGAATGACAGATAGTGCTTTTGAAGTCGTTATGAAGTTCATCTGGGGGCACGGTAGTGCCCCCGCCAAGTTGAGCAAAACAGCGGCACGGCCGTACCATGCTTTTCTCGAAGTAGTTCAGACCATTTTCGAAACCCTGTAACTTCATTGTGGATAAAACTAGAAGCCTTAATTTTCAATGACCAAGTAGGCATTGTATAAACTGAATATATTTCAAATTTCATTACATTTGGACCAATACTTTAAGAATTATAACTGGTCAAAGTTTCTTAATTTTGTCACTCACTGACTGACCGATCATCATGGTTTTTTTATAAGTTATGCTTTTTATAGTATTCTGTTTAGTTCTAGTTTTATTTCGTTTAATTAAAAATATCGCTTGTGAAATCTTAATAACTTTAAAGTCAAGTCAAGAAATCATCGTCTCACATACCAGTCTTGTTAGTTTTTCGCCACTATGTTATAACAAAATATTACACTTAGAAGCATTATCATGTTTAAACGTAGTAGAGCCACACCATAATATTATGGCAGTAGCATGAATGGGTCAGCTCAACCGGGGAAGGACCACGCTGTCACAGATTGCCAGTGTAAAATAGCAGCATATTGTTGCCGATTTTTGTATGGTGAGTGTAGAGTACCAGAGACCCATTTTACTTAACTCGAAGCATTTCGTCTTAGTCCCTGTAGATATACGTAGCGTGCACTTACCATCAAGTGGACTATGAGTACCAACAACAATACAGCAATATCCATCTTCTTAATAGAAAAATCATTGTAGAAAAGTGGTCTTAGGTAAGAAACTTGTGGTAATCCAGATTTTATAGTTATAAAATCTGATCTATATCCGCGAACAATTGTTGCTTGTCTCCTATTAGATATATACGAGTTTATCCCGCGGGCATAAGTCTCCGTTGATACCTAATGTCTTTAATTTGTGCAACAGGATAACGTGCTCCACTCTGTCGAAAGTCTTTTCAAAATCCGTATAGGTCACGTCAACTCGTGCACCTATTCATTCTGTTTAAAAAATGGTGAGATTAGTTGTAGTAGAACGATTGCTCATCGAATCCATGTTGTTTATTAGGAATTGCTCAGTTAATAATAGAAACGAATAAAACTTTTGTTATCTATTTACTTCGTAACTGAATGTTTGGAATGTACTCATTATTTAAACATTCTAAACTGATAAGTGTGGTAATAAAATTTAGTTTTGGTTGATGACTTTATTAATCAGTCATGGTAGTTTAGAGTCTAAGCGATCGCTATAAATTTTACAGCACGCGGATAACCTCCCGCCTTCGATCGACGCGGCACCAATAAAATTGTCAATTACAAATTTAAGTGCTGATTTACCAAGTGCTCAGCGGTGAAGTAAAACATCGCGGGCGGGAGGTGTTCTTCAAGCAGGGTTGCACACATCATTTTATTTTATTACGCCGATATTAGCAAATTTTTTAACATATTTATTTAACTCCTGAAAACCTTCATGGTTCATTTTATGCGTTTGTTATTCCCGCGGTTGGAACGCATTAAATCATCAAATTTCCATCGCTTACCACATCGGGAGTGTAAATCAATTGCATTACTGTGACTCGATTGAATCACAAGTGCGATATGAATGTAAATGGCTTGAGGTAAATTAATTTCGAAAATGTTTTGATTGACTTTCTTTTGTATTAACGTACACATCTTTCAGAATACCACACACACAGAATATCTCACTGAATAGTAGAGTGAAGTAACATTTAACTTGTAAGGGTATTCATCTCGCATACCGGGCTTGTTAGTTTTTTATGCTACTTAGACCAACAAACACGTCGCTTATAACTGAAATTGTAAATTATATAAACTACAAAAAAGAACCTTATCGCAGCTAACAAAACAGCTGATGACATTCAAGCGGCAGAACAGATTTTGGTAAAACCTCTCCACCACCGGTAGGAAACCTGTATTTAAATAAAAAAAAACCGCACTCGAATTTGTTCACCTAATAAAAAAGTAAATAATATAAACATTAGCCGTAGCAGCTTATGGAAAATGAGTTCACCGTAACTTCATAGTCCGTGAGCAAACTATTCAGTATATTGTACATTTAAATAAAATTGAAGAACCTGTCTATAATATCGAAGTAACTGCCTTATAAGCTATTAAACATGAATAATGATTTTTTTTTTAAATTTTGGTCTGTCCGTCTGTCTAGTCTAATCTTCGGAATGGCTGAACCGACTTTAGTGAAACTTCATGAACAGGTAGAGATCAATTCTAGAAAATATATTGGCTGCATTTTATCCAAAAAGTGAATAAAAAAGAAAAATTGATGAAATAAATGGTCGCTGATTATCTTAAATTTAAATAACGCCGTATTTACAGATCATACCCAGGTGACGCCACTGCGCAATACCATATCACTACTTATGCTTTTTTAAGTGCTGATTAAAACCTATTATGCTCGACAGTGAGGGAAACACGGAGTGTAACCTGCGTATCTAATGGATAAAACATTTTGATATATTCTAATAGGTTTAGGCATCCTCTCCCCTCGAAAGGGTCATGAAGAAGTTAATCCGCCGCGTTACTATAATTCAAGTTGGCAAACTTTCTGGAAGCAAAAGTTTTAGAAGTATTTTTATTTATAATATAGTAGTAACTTTGCTTAGTAAAAACCTTTTAATTAATATTAAAAAACTGAAGGTAGCCGGGCTAACTATGACAGCAGGACGTCAAACAACTCAGTCCCCCGTGACCACGGGTGCTGGAAAGCACCCGAAACGTCGGGAATATAAAAATAAGTTAATATACGCGATAAAATCCGTAAAATTACTTTTATTTAAAAAAACCTTTTATTCACCATTTCTTTGAAGACAAATTAAAATCGGATGGAATGTATGTGTGTATTTGTAGCACGAATCGGTCGGTTCTACCGGGGAAGGACCACGCTTTTACAGAATACCAGCGTAAAATAGCAGCCCAATTTTGCTATGTTTCGTATGGTGAGTGTAGAGAATCGGAGAACCTTATAAATGGATACGAGTGATTCTATCTTTGTCCTCAAGGGTGACAACGCATCTGTATTTTGATTCTTAATCGAAGATAAATGTAGGTGTCTATGGTTCACAGTATCCACTTACTATAAGGTGGGCTGTACGCTTAAAAAACTAGATGGACAGTTTTATATCTTTGAAATGTATTTCCACTCAAAATTTTTATACACCAGCACTTGAAAATTAATTAGAATGAAATGAAAATAAACAATTAAATTAGAATCAAAAAGTTGCTCAAGTACTATAAAATTTACTGTAAGTGCTAAGTTTTTGAGCTACTAGGATTTTCTTTAGTTATTTAACGTTGAATATTCAAAAGGATGAATTTATAAACAATAGTTTGAACGTGATAATTCACAAGGGCTATAACAGATATATTATAACTCAAACCTATAAATGTATGAAGAAGATAATGAATCTGAAAGAAGCGAAAGAGGTATGTAAGGATCGTGACACTTGGCGATCTGTTCTCTCTGGCTACCCCGTCAGGGATTGTGCGTGAAGATAAGTAAGTAAGTAAGTAAACCTATAAAAGTTCACTGCTTGATCTCTCCCATAGATCACACTTAGCAGGAAGGTTAGCAACCTCAGATTTTTATTATTTTAAGTTCTTATCAGGAAGATGCTGATGTCCATCTCCTTTTTCAGTTCCCTTCTGTCACCCGTTATGATACCCACGGGACGATATGGGGTAGTGGATATTGTTTCACCGCCATTACACGGTTAGATATCTAGATTTAACTCAGCGAAATTTTTATTTTAAAATTTCATCAAAATTTGTACAGCCGTTTAGGGTCCAACCGTTTAGGAGGAGTTCAGTGACAAACACACGTACCTTATAAATGTATAAATAAAGAAGATAAACTACATACCTTGTATAGAAATAAAAACTAATCCAAGTTTCAAGGTTAGACTAACTTTACAACATCTACGACCGTCAATCATCCAAGACTTGAGTACACGTAGGTGACGTTGAAGTGTAATGGATTTTCTAACACAATTTTGTCAACTTTGGGGATAATGTGACAGGTGCGGCTGAGGTGGAAAAAATATGCTGCAAGTTTCGGTGTGATTAATGGACTATAAATAGGTGCAAAGCATAACATTAGGAGTTTTAAAACTTTGTAATTAATAGCTTTGATTAATATGCATTGCGTCTATTTTATGAACCTTTAATATTTGTAAAATTTGCAAACTTAAAATACGTGACGTAAAATATACAGTGTGTTGCGAAAATTAGTTAACTATTATATTAACACGTACATAGATACATTTTGTTACGTAGTAAAACCATGCTGCAGCTGTAATTTGTTAGCTCGACTGCGGAATCACCACGCTCTCAGAGAATACCAGCGTAAAATAGCAGCTTAGTGCTGCTGTGTTTCGTATGCTGTAGTAAGTGTAGAGAAACAGAGATCATTTTTACTTCATGAGAAGCATTCTATTTTAGTTCTCAAGGACTATGAACATGCAAATGTATTATGTAGAGTTTTATTTATAATGGAGGATAAATTAAGATATCTATGGACCTCAGTATTCACTTACCATCAGGTCGACTGTGTACTCAATTGTCACCCTTGTTTTATAATAAAAAATCAATATTTGCGAAACAAACCCTTGTCATAACTCTGAAAAATCATTAAAACGAGACGTTTCTGGAGAGTCACAATTATATATTTAGAGGGCTTCGTGACGAAAAATAAGATTAATCTGTCGAATATTTGATCACGTTTTGTTATCTTCCTGAAATATCGAGATATTATTCGTCCTTTTTCGTTATAACAATCGCTAAAACATTATTTTCAGAATTTATTCCAGAAATTTTAATAACATTAACTTTCACACCAGCCCATTCTTAAAAACAACTTCGAATAAATAAACTGTTTTGCTACCTCTAAGGTCTAAGCTAGAATGAAAGGCAAACTAGCCTATTATATCCTAGTTCTCTCTGCGAAGAATATAAGCTCACATCTTACTAACATTTTGAATTGTATTTATTTGAAAATAGAAAGAAACTTCACTTGAAGCTTCAGATTAATACAAACAATTGCAATAAATATTGGAGGCATCTTATTCATGCGGTAATCAAATATTGTTGCAGTTATAAATATATCACTAAATTAGCATTGTTATAAAATTGCAGCATTGTTATTTTGCCGATGCCGCAAAAAGATTCGACGCGGAGTCATCATGGTCACATTCTTATTAAAGCACACAACGTATAGTGAAGGTGTAAGAATATTCATTACCCCAAGTCATTTCGTGGGTGTCGTGAGAGGCGACAAAGGGAAGCTGAAACAGTAGATGAGTAGCAGCATCTTCTTGATAACAACTTTATTATAATAAATGCCTGCCAAGCGTGGCAATTATGGCAAGAATCCCTCCTATCAGGCAATATATGAGGTTATGTTCCACAGTGTATCTATGATGGACTGCAATGAATGAATGATTGTATGTATGGTTGAAGTGTAATGTTGTGTATATTACATTTAAACAATTCGCGTCCGCTTATAAAACTATGGGGGTGCAGATTTAAGTAGTTCCTGATAGAGTAGTATCCCGTCACTACGTGCTTTACCTTTCTCTTTATATTTGAAGTGAATTAATATAGCTACGTTCTGCGCTATGAGGAATGAACTATATTGCAATTGAATGCAAGAATAGAAATCGATATGTTCTAGTTATCGTCCCGTAGCTGTCATAAAACGTGACAGAGGGACATGAAATAGGAAATGGGCAGCAGCATCTATTTTAATACAATAACAAAACGACAAACGAACTTAGAGTCCACGTGATGGTAAGTGGCTACTGATGCCCATTGACATATGGAGCCAACTTCAAACAAAGCAGGTTACAGATGCGTTGTCGCTCCTGAGGACTAAGACGGAGTGCCTCACAGCGTGTAATTTTAATTAGCTTTCTGTACTGTATACCGGACCACGGCAGTGTAACTCTACGTTTATTATAAGCATAAAATTAATGTAGGACGAGCAGTTAACGACATTATTTGAATGGTGGATTCAAACCCGCGATTTTATAATTTGGCGTTCATACGTTTAACCTGCTGTCATATAAATTATTATATAAGATTTTCACTTATAGACTTAAGGCTTGCATCGTATCATCGCGGACGTCAAGAATCTACGGGCTTATGACAGCTATTTCCGGCTTGGATTGATATTGGAACTGATTTGCCGCAGGGTTGTATATTTTCTCAGATTTTTTTTCTTTCATATACCAAAGTTACATTTGCCAGTTACTCATACCATCTGTACTAGAACATCATACCTTCACAATAATATAATATAAAACGCTATATATAGTATATATATATATATATATATATATATATATATGTGTGTGTGTGTGTGTGTGTATATATATGTATTGTATATGACGTTGTTGATTTGCTAATTAAGGTAGGCAAAGGTCGTATATCATACAGCCAACAATAGCTGATGCCTTTAATTGCAACGTATTTTACACTGCTTAATCCAGTAGACAGTTGATGGCAATAGTTAAGTTGTCTAAACATATAAAATACTTGAGATTTATATTACCATCGAAGTATTAGTCACAGCGTTTCACACATAAGACAGACTGAAAAGAAGAAGACGGAAGAAGTAATAAATAATTAGATATTTAAAAATAACGGAAAGGTACTTCACATAAACGTCCCATTACTTAAAACAGGTTTTCACCACTCATGATACCATCCACATCATCTGTATGGACCGAGATCCATCTAGATGATGTGGATGGTATCGTAAAGTGTCGCGCGGGTGACTGGGAGGGATTAGTTGGTAATTATACGAGTCTAATTATTATGCCCGTTGAGTTAAAACATTACCTATGCACTGACATTCTGCCTAAGTAAGACAAGCGACGTGGTTCTGTTCGCTGCAGTAGTTCTTCTAGTGTAAGAAAGAAACATCGTGTTGCTGAGAGGCTGCTTTGATTGAGATGGGTAGTGTTGATATTGTTTTGCATTTTTTGATGTTTTCATTTAATTATGGCCTTCACTTTACACAAATGTGTTGGTTGGACTGTATGTGTTGTGCAGTAAGCTGTCTTATTCCTGATAATGATTAATTGCATAAGCAAGAGAACAAGTTGAACATCCGTTCTCACACTTTTATTAATTTTACAAATAACCTCCAGAGTAATTTCTAATATGTGTAACATTCTTTCATTTAAATAATTTTGGAATAATTTTTAACAATATAATATCTACAAAAGATATTTCAACAAAATACCTTGCACGCAAAATTTTCTTTCACGAAAATTCTATCTTACTATCCCAAACTCAATAAAGTCAGGACATGAAAATTTGTCAAGTCCTTTCGAAGTTGTTAATGCAACGTACATTCAACTTCACTTTATTGCATATTGCATGTATGTATATATTTTTTATAAAACTGAAGTATAAAAGGATCTGACAGTCCACCTGAAGGTCAGTGGCTACTGAAGCCCATGGCGACCTGCAGCCAACATCAAATAAAGAAGGCTACATATGAGTCGTCAGCTCTGAGGTATAAGATGGAATACCTCACAACCTGTAACCACGCTAGTTCTCAATCCCCTTCAGACCTTCCAAGATTCCAATATTCCAAATCAGAACGTTTCCCTTACAATATTTTTGTCGAAATCCATTTTCCATGACCCACTTTTAGCTAATTTTTAAAGTTTAATTATATCAAATATTAACCATATTTGATATAATTAAACTTTATAGACAGACAGATAAGACTTTAATTTTTTTCTGATATTGCTTACTTTAAAAAAAGTTAATCTATGTGAATTTTTATACGTCCGCCTCCTCGATACTAGAGAAATGTGTGTGTGTTCCGAGTGTGTGCGTAAGTGTTTTCTAATGATAACAAATAAAGGCCACGTTCTGCGAATAATCTAAATTAACACGAGAAAAACATAGACGTTACAAAGTTTGTCGAGTCACGTCTTCGGGTGAATTTCACTGTCTTAGTTACGCTAAGCCTATTTACTCTTGCTTTTAAGACGCCATGATTGTAATGGGACGAAAACACAGACGCTGGCATAATTCCACTCCTTTGCTGTATTTATAACGAAAAGCGAAGCGAAGCGTTTGGTTACTATACGTGAAACAACATAGGGTAAGACTCTCCGACCGCCTGCTTCTCCGATCGTGGAATGGGTAGGGAAGAATTAAGAAACAATAATTAAGTCATTTCATTTTTTTAATAATAACAAACACATTTAATAAAAAGGTGTTTTTTATATATATATTATTTATTATATATTGCGTAATTTAAAAATATGATTGCTTTATAATTTCCATTAATTGCTTTAATCCAACATAACTAACAACTTTATTCAATAACTTTAATATAGTATATAACTTAAGTTAGTCTCAGGCCTATAAAATATATAAAATATTGTAATATCCAAAAAGAGTGGTTAAGTTGTAAAAAAAAAACATTTAACTTTTTTTCATAGAAATAGGGTGACAAACGAGCACACAGTCCACCTGATGGTGAGTGGTTGCTGTGGCCCATAAACATCTACATCCATCCTCGTTTGCAAATCAAAATGCAGATGCGTTGTAAGCCTTGAGGACTGAGATGGAAAGCCTCTTTTCCAGTAAAAAGGGTCTCCGGTTCTCTACACTCACCATACAAAACACAGCAGCATTAAGCTGCTATTTTACGCTGATATTCTGTGAAAGCGTGGTCCTTCCCCGGTCGAGCCGACCCATTCGTGCTACAACCATAATATAGCTGCAGCATGACTCTACCACGTATATACAATTAAACTTTCAATTAGTCCTCCGGTGCCGTGTCACCAGGAAGGACGGAATTAAATATAAATCCGTAATAATAATTTTATTGAATTTTTAAGTAATACAAGATATCATGAAAATTTTCATTTCAGTTCATCCATCCATGAATTACAGCCTATAAAAGTCAACTACTGAACATAGGCCTCTTCTATAGATTGCATTATAATGGAACTTTACCATAGTTGCCACGCTTAGCAGGTGTGTTGACAACCACAGTTTTTTATTATTTTGAGTTGTTAACATAAAATTCTGCTGTTCATGATCTGTTACAATTTCCCTCTGTCACTGTCTCCCAATGAAATCATGTAAGTCCCCTGCGCACAGTAGTAAACTTTAAATCAATCAATATGAAAATCTGTTATTATAAGTGGTTATAAGCATGAAGCATTTGGGGGTCATTGTAGAAGCGTGCTCGTCGCGACCCCTGCCAGCCCTTTTCAGGGCTGCAATTCTACTCAGCTGCGCACCCATGCCAACGAGGGTTAGGGCGTCCCCCCATTGCGACGCACACCAGCTCGTCCCCGTTGGTGTGGAATGCAGCGCGCAAAGCGGCGATGGGGACCGCCACCCGTCATGCACAGCCCGACACGGCGGAAGGTGGAGGACAGAGTGCAGAGTTGGCACGTGGAATGTTAGAGGAGGCATGAGAGATTAAGATGAATGAGTTGATCGAAATAATGAAAGAAAGAGAATTAGATGTCGTGTGTATGTCGGAGACGAAACGGAAAGGCAGTGGTACTGAAGAGCTCCCTGGCGGGGCGTTAGCTCTATGGTCCGGAGTCCCGGAGAGCGAGAGCGCCTGCCAGGGAGTGGGGGTGCTGCTGTCTTCTCGGTTGGTCGATGTTATGACTGAATATAAGGTTGTGAACTCAAGACTTCTCTGGGTTCGCTTTAAATTGAGACTGACGAAGTTATTCCTTTTGGCTGTTTATGCGCCGGTAGCTTCGTCGTCCAGGGCTGGGCTGGAGGAGTTTTGGGAGAATGTAAGAGAAGTTCTAGATTTAGCTAGGGGAAACGAAAGAATTGTTGTATGTGGTGATCTGAATGGATGGGTTGGTACCGCTCGACCAGGGTACGAGTCGGTACTTGGAAAGTTTGGCGATAAAAGGGTTAATGATGCTGGCAAGCTTATACTGGCAGTGTGTAAGGAAAAGGGTCTTCTTGTGACAAACACTATGTTTAATCACAAGAAAATCCATATGTATACTAGAGAACGAAAGAATGAGAGAAGTATGATCGATTTGTTCCTGGTGGATGACCGACTGCGAAAACAGGTGATGGATACGCGAGTGTTCAGGGGTGCCGACCTGGGATCGGATCACTATCTAGTGATTACTAGATTTAGGGGTCTGTTCGCGGGTTGGCGCTACCGGACGGCAGTAACAAAACCACAGTCGGTCTGTCGCATCCGAAGCTGGAAGCTTCAGGAAGCGGATACTAGGGACAAATATCATGCGAGGGTAGCCGAAAAGCTTGACACCATCGATGGCAGAAAAGAATGTGTAGAAAGAACATGGCAGAACCTTAGGGATGGAATGGTAAGTGCAGCGGAAGAAGTGTGTGGAACAATAAAAAGAGGCAGTAGTAAAAGAAGCGATGCATGGTGGAATGACGAAGTGAATGAGGCTGTAAAGAAGAAGAAGAAAGCATGGTTAGACTACTTGGCCTCTAGTAATGATAAGGATATGAGAGAGAAGATGAAAGAAAGATATAGGCTGCAGAAAGTTCACACGAAAGCATTGATTGAGGAAGTGCGTGAAAGGTGTAGAATGGAAGCGGACGAAAGGTTGTCGCACAACTTTAAGGAGAACTCCAAACTCTTCTGGAAAGAGGTTGGAAGGACCCGAAGTGGTGCGACGGCCTTAAGAATGAACAAAGTGCTTTCGAGAACTAATGACGTCCTCTCAGAAAAATCGGACGTCATGCAGCGATGGAGCGAATTTTATAGAGAAATGTATGCGTGTGATGATCTTAGTGAGGGATCCGGGGATGACGCCGTGACTGGTACGCCAGACCCGGACCTCGATGACACTGAGGTCATCAGTATGAAAGAGATTAAACGTGCGATTCGAAGTTTGAAATGAGGTAAAGCTGCGGGACTAGACAGAGTTACTGCTGAAATGGTCAAGTATGGTTGGCCTCGCGTCTGGGACAGCTTTCATCTGCTGTGCAATTTGTGCTGGCGGACGGGGGATATCCCGGATGATTGGCGATCCGCAGTCATTGTGCCTTTATATAAAGGTAAAGGTTCACATTTTGACTGCGGGTGCTATCGGGCGATCAGCTTGACCAGTTTAGCAAGTAAAGTTTACTCGAAGGTTTTGACACGTAGGATGCAAGAGAAATCGGAAAGATTTCTATGGGAGGCACAATGCGGATTTAGACCTGGAAGAGGATGCACGGATCAAATGTTTTCTCTCCGCATGATAACAGAAAAGCTTCTGGCTGCTAAACAGAAGATTTTCTGTGCTTTTGTGGATCTTGAGAAAGCATTTGATAAGGTTGTAAGGAAGAAAATGTGGGAACTGTTGCCGGGGTATGGTGTGGATGGTCGATTGCTAAGGGCTGTGCAGTCTCTTTACTGTAACTGTAAAGCCTGTGTGCGGGTAGGGCATGACCTGTCACCCATGTTTAACGTCCAAACGGGCGTAAAGCAGGGTTGTGTCATGTCTTCCTGGCTGTTCATACTGTATCTCGACAGCTGTTTACAGAAGCTGAAAAATAGCTGTTTGGGTGTGAAATTGGGTGACATAAAAGTAAATTGTCTGCTGTACGCTAATGATGCAGTGCTTATTGCACCATCAGAGGCAGAACTGCAGGCATTAGTCACGTGTATGAAAGAGGAATGTGAAATTAAAGGTCTCCGTTTGAATGCTAATAAAACTAAGGTTCTGGTATTTGAAAGGGACGAAGAGAGAACGAAGTGTGAAATATGGGTAAATCAGGAATGTCTAGAACAGGTAAATGAAATTGTATACTTGGGGAGTGCTTTTAGCCGGGATGGAAGATGTGATTTAGATGTGGACAGGCGTGTCGCTGCCGAGAACAAAGTCAATGGTGCCCTGACTGCGTTAGTCAAAAGGCAAGGCGTAGCGAAGAGTGCACGCCTTGCAATACATAACGCAGTGTTGGTACCGACTTTGTTATATGGCAGCAAAACCTGGGTATGCCAGAAGAAGCAAAAAAGTAAGTTGAATGCAGTGGAGATGCGATCTCTTCGTAAAATGTGCGGCGTTACCATGGCCGACCGAAAGCGAAACGAAGAGATTCGCAATATGGCAGGTTTGAAAGATGACCTTATCACAAAAATTGATAAGGGCGTGCTTCGGTGGTTTGGGCACGTTGAGCGAATGAGTGAAGACCGAATGGTGAAGAAAATATATAGCGCGAAAGTTAATATTAAAAGGTGTCGAGGTAGACCGAGACTAACTTTCGAAGACCATGTGAGCAAATTGCTCGAAGAGGGTAGGGTCAAGAGTACTCGGATACCTAGACGTGCATGCATGAAGAAGATAATGAATCTGAAAGAAGCGAAAGAGGTTTGTAAGGATCGTGACACTTGGCGATCTGTTCTCTCTGGCTACCCCGTCAGGGATTGTGCGTGAAGATAAGTAAGTAAGTAAGTATAAGCATGAAATTTTAAAGTGTAAGAGCTAATTATAGACCCCATTTCACAAGCCTTTGTTCGCCAATCAAAGTAGTTTGATGAAGGTGAAGTTTGACATCGAGGTGTAACGAAATTTCTAGCGCAATTATGTTCACTCCTGTGATGGAGTAGGTGAATGTTTAAAATAAATTCTAGTAAGAACTTTAGATGAACTAAGAATATTATGTATTCTTGTGAATTGAGTTTATTCAAGGCTTTTATTGAGCAGTATACTTGTGAGGAGCTGTTATATTTTAACAGATGTAATGATGACTATCGAGCTCAAAATAATTCTGTTTTACTATCATATATCTACCATTAATTATGATTATATTATTTTATTTAGTTAATTAAGTCACCTGCCACTAATTTTCACCACTCTATGAATTGACTGGTAGGTAATGCTAACTAGCATGTTAGCATTATCTACCAGCAACTACCCCTTAATGATACAAATAAATAAAATTGAAGTGTCTGTTTGTAATGACAAAATTACAGCTTTTTACAAAATGCATATGAAAGTATATACTGTACCAATAACAAAAATAGCGAAGTCGCGAGGAACAGCTAGTTAATAAATAAAATGCAATGCTTCATCCACAGCTGCAGCAAGACTGAAAACTTGATGCGTTTAGATGAAGATGAATATTTGAAAACAATTATTTAGTTGGGGTTTTAATTTTTTTGCGCGGAATTCTAATTCTTTTATTGAAATAAAAGTAGCCTTAGTTACTACTTGTGACATCAGCTATCTGCAAGTGAAAATCCCGTCAAAATCGGTCCAGCCGTTTCGGAGATCAGCCGGAACAAACAGACAGATAGACGGACAGACAGACAGACAAAAACTTTAAAAATAGTATTTTTGTTATTAGTTACAGTATATAATTTCATATGCATTTTGTAATAAGCTGTAATTTTTTCATTACAAACAGACACTTCAATTTTATTTATTTGTATTGATAATTAACTTAATTTTTACATAAAAACTTAATTTCTCATTAAGTGGTAGTTGCTGGTAGATAATGCTAACATGCCAGTTAGCATTACCTACCAGTCAATTCATAGAGTGGTGAAAATTAGTTGCAGGTAGCCACAATTTAACTAAATAAAATAATATAATGATAATTAATGGTAGATATATGATAGTAAAACAGAATTATTTTGAGCTCGATAGTCATCATTACATCTATTAAAATATAACAGCTCCTCACAAGTATACTGTTCAATAAAAGCCTTGAATAAACTCAATTTACAAGAATACATAATATTCTTAGTTCATCTAAAGTTCTTACTGAAATTTATTTTAAACATTCACCTACTCCATCACAGGAGTGAACATAATTGCGCAAGAAATTTCATTACACCTCGATGTCAAACTTCACCTACATCAAACTACTTTGATTGGCGAACAAAGGTTTGTGAAATGGGGTCTATAATTAGCTCTCACACTTTAAAATTTCATGCTGATAACCACTTATAATGACAGATTTTCATATTGATTGATTTAAAGTTTACTACTATGCGCAGGGGACTTTCATGATTTCATTTCTCTCTCCCCATTCAACCATCGGCCAACCATATGGTTGGCGGGTCTCCACCCTTTGTTCTCGATGTTTCACACATTCGGATCAAATTATCTTTGTCTCCGTACAACAAGTGATTGCAATTATTTTCTGTCGTCGTTTTCCTGCCCGATTACAATGCAACAATTTTGATTAAATTCAAGAATGATTTACCATCAAGAGCTTCACTGCTTACTATAGGATAGTATTGTAGTCAAATTGATTCTTGGGGCACTTTTACAACAAAATCCCAGTAAATATTATACAAAATCTGTTTTCAGCAATTTTTTAAACTTCATAAAACAAATATTTTATTTTACGAAATATTGTATAAAAGGGTTATATATATATTAAGGAATTTATGGATGATTTACCTGGGAATGAGGTGATAACTACCAAGCTATTTCTAATATGTTTTGTTTTGTTTATTACTGTGTAACGTATGAAATAATATCGTAAACTGTTTTATTAAAAGTATTCTAATTCTTCCCAGGGCAGAGGTATTTTTGTAACTAGTTTTAAATTAAACATAAAAATGGCCTTCAATATGTATAATTTATAATCTTTGTTGAATAAAATGTTTTTGTTTCTATATCAAAGGGTTATAACAAGTAAAAACACGATCTGTCATTTGTTGATTTAAATGTATTCTGTTCCTAACAGTACAATTTTATTTTCTTTAATATATGGAAGGTAGTGAAAGTTGAGTATGGCAAAAGAAGCAAGAGAATAGAATAAATGCTACAGAAATGCGGACATTAAGGAGCATGTTGAGGCTGAATCTGAATGACCGAGTTAAATAATTCTATACTATTCCCAGACGAAAGCTATTCCTTTGGATGACAGGCATGAGTGTTTATGATATGATACATAATTTTTAAAACTTGTTTATCTGGGGAAAATTTGTCATTATCACAAACATTTTCATCGTCACCTACTTTTTCTCGAAATGCCAAACTTCTTCACGTCGACGCATCATATTTATTGATGAACGAAGTAATGCAGATAGAGTGATAGCTGAAGATGATAGTTCTCTGCACTCATCATACAAAACACAGCAGCATTGAGCTCCTATTTTACGCAAGTATTCCGTGAGAACGCGGTGTTTCACCGGTCGAGCTGACCCATTCTTGCTATAACCATAATATAGATGCAGCGTGGCTCTACCACGGATTAAGCTTGTTATAATATAATAAAGAATATTTTTAAACTAAATAATCGCAGAAACGCCTATTTGCAGTCGACCAAGCGTACGTTGTTGCATACAATATTACATTACCTTTGTTATATCAGCTGGGTATAAACCGAGCCTGTAATATTCTAACAAAGCTAGAGCGTCTGCTTTGTTGAATATAATTGTTCAAACGCGTTACTGTTGCAGCTGCAACAATTTCTGTATGCTTAGACCTAATTAAATTGCTCGTTCCGTGTTGATTTAATATAGAGTTTACCTTTACTCTGCATAATTTAATTAATTTATGCCACCCGTTTTTTATGCCATATTTTATGGCGCTTAAAAAATGTATATTTTGGACAACAAGGATCCATAATAATTATGTAATACTACTACTTCGCTTAAGTAGGGTCTATTAATGTTGTATTTTTTAGATTTAAGATAATCAAAGACCATTTGTTTTATAATATATTATTTAAAAAATGTAGCTGCAATATTAGGTAAAATATAGCCTAGATAACTTTTTTTATTGATCTCTACTTATGTATGTACCTTAACACAATATAAGGCAGTTATTTTTATATTACAGTCAGACACTTCAATTTTATTTATATTATGCATAGATTATTAGTAAAAATTAAGTAAAATAGGAAAAACAAGTAAGATAAGAAAAAAAAAGTAAATAGGAAATGAAAAGTTACCAGGATATCCGTGACTGGTCGACGCTGCTGGTGAAAAGAGAGCGTGTTGTTTTCTCGCTCAACGGCAAATTGCTCAAAGGCAATAGCCATTCAGCGAGGAAACGCAGCCAGCGTTCTTGCCCGTATCCCGCGATGCGTAGGTCTGTATGATAAAAACGAGTTCCCGCCATGTCTTGACGGGAGGGCTTAGTAACCGTGGCTTGGTCACCCATGATGAACAAAGAGGAACCCACTTGGTTGGCCAGAAGAGTAGGGCAACCCCGAGGTGGTCGCCTCGATTGGGCTTGCCTAGCCTACTCCGGAGGTCCATAGGTGGACTGTGACGAGAGACGTGTTCTCTCCTCCTTCTATAGGAAGAGATAACAGCAGAGATTGGGTCTCGCAGGCATAGGAGTGTATGACGAGGCGCCACTCGCCCTATCCTTTGTGACACTAGCGGAACCGCACCGTTGATGCTCCGTGGTAAGCTGCTGGGGGAGAGGAGTGAAAGTATAACGAGGCTCCGCTCTCGTTACCCTTACCAGCCGAATCTTGGTTGATCATAAATGTTAGGTTGGAGGCCACCGAGGAGGAGCACCGGGCTCTGGCGCACCTTACCTGAGAAGGAGATGGGGGACGAGCCGTCCTTTCTCAAGAAGAGGCGTATGCGAAAGTGTTCCCGTAGTCCTGCTTATATGCAGTGAACGTGGAAGAACATGAGGTTTTATTTGGTGCGAGTCCCCGTGCGGCGGGTATGGGTAGGCATTTATCAATGTAAGAAAACTAAACAAAGGGTGATATGATAATTTAAGTATGCAGTTTTAGTTTTTTTATTTTAATTATGGTAATGAATATTGTGCATTGTTTTTGTTTGAATGTTATGTAAAAAAGGCATAAAAGCAACTGCAATAAAAGGGGGCACTGATTGTTTGGTTATCTTCCGTGGCAAAATGTATCTCCCATATTAATCATGGACATGGGCAAAATATATGTCAAAAATCATCTTAAACTGGTTACAAAGATACCATAGATATTACATTCACATAACATTGTAATTAAAAAGCTAATTCTGTTGTAAGTGCAGTTATATTTTTTTATTTTCGGACATGTTAGGAGGAAGCATGCATACAGTCGCTCTAGTTGCCTCGGAATATCTATCGGCTGGACTGAAAACCAATGAGATAAGTGAATTTCGCAGTCCAATCAGCAACTTATTTAATATATTCTGTTATATTCGTAATGTGGTTGATATATCGTTTTATTTATCCTTTTCCTTTTATCACTTTTTCATATATTGTATTGTCTTTCTTTCTGAACCGTCCAGTCTTTTATACTGAATATAATAGAACAGACTCATTTTTATTCAATTTATACTACAAGAATACTTATTGACAGTAATTTAAACTTTATCACTGGTTCGGAATAAACTTCTACCCTGGGCAGAACTAGCAAGAAATCCAGCGGGACTTTTTAAAACTTAAATTAACAGCAGAATATTTTATGCAATTAAATATGAAAACATATAGAAACAGCATGATACCGGGTTTTTTTTATAGGATAAGGGTGACAAACGAGCACACAGTCCACCTGATAGTAAGTGGTTGCTGCGGCCCATAGATATCTACATCTATCCTCTATAACAAATCAAAATGTAGATGCTTTGTCACCCGTGAGGACTAAGATGGAATGCCTCATTTCCAGTAAAAAGGGCCTCCGGCCACCTGCACTCACCAAGCGAAACGCAGAGGTAAACCTCTACTTCACGCTGGTTTTTTGTGAGGTCGTGGTACTACCCCGGTTCGAGCCGGCCCATCCGTGCGACAGCAAAAGCTGCCGCGTGGCTCTACCACTGTTTATTATCAATCGCGAAATACGGGTTATTATCAATCGTGTTATGTTTAATGGTATAATAACGCTTATTAAACAATTTTAGCTTCACAATAATTTCAAACTCTTTAATAGCTAGTTTCTGCATATTGTATATCTGAGTATAATAAAAATTTAAATATATTTTAGTAACTTTCACATATAAGGATATAATATGTGAACATTTCGTCCTCTGTGTGTTGTAAGAGGCGATTATGAGAAATACTAGAAGAATATTATGATAATTATGGCTTTTTTCTTACAGTTTACTTGATGGTAAGTGGCTACTGGAGCCGACTTGAAACAAAAAAGGATACAGAGGCGCTATCAACTTTGAGAATTAGGATAGAATATATCACAGTCTGTACCTCAGTTAAGAAAGTGGTAACTTTCAATGGATTCCTAGGCTGAAAACGGGTCCTACTACATAAAAAACTTTCTTTAACCCTTTTAAATAAATAGTAACTTTTGTTTGACAAATACATTTATAAGAAAAACTAGTTGTTCCAGCAAATGTTGTTTGCCATATAAAAATATTTTTTTAATTATAAAAATCGCGATTAATAAACTAGCGTTGATCGTAGAAGAGTGAAAATTTGAAGTTTTATGTATTTTTCAATGCTAAATCATAATAAAATTAAAATTAAATTTTTTGTCAAAAACTAAAAAAATATTTAGAGGTGGGTCACTCCTATCCCTTAGGGGTTTGAAAAATAGCTGTTGGCAGATTCTCAGACCTACCCGATATGCACACAAAATTTCATACAAATCGGTTCAGCCGTTTCGGATGAGTTTGGTAACAATCATCGCGACACGAGAATTTTATATATTAGATAGAAATACATTAAAGGAGCTGTTTTACATAGTAAATGATCCGCAACGGGACGTGATAAATTATCCAGTAAGCCACGTCACGCGTCGTGAGTGGAGAGGAGGCTGCCAGACCGTACATTAGATAAATCCTTAGATACACTGTATAAAATGCCAGCTCCGAGTTACGTTAATAAGTCACTTACATGCAGAAGTTTAAAGTTAGTGAACAAACGAAAAACATAATTTTGCAATTTATAGTATGTTATGAGATAAATAAATCGACTGTCTCGTTAGTTTAGTAGCCGTTAACGCGATTATTGATCCGGAGGTCGCGGGTTCTAGTCTTGTTGTTAGTCCTTGTGAAATTTATGTATGTAAACTGCCTCCAAGATACAGGAGAAAATCTTAGTGTGAAGGTAACTATTTTTCTTAAAAGCTTTCTTTGTTTGAAGTAGGCTCCAGGTGTCCATGGATGCAGTAGCCACTAACCATCAGGTGAACTGTGAGTTATTTTGTGCTTCAGTTTCATATAAAAAAAATTATCTTGTAAGTCGTTTATTTAAGCTAGTGTTAAGCTATAAAAGTACGTAATGATGCCGAAACCGTAGAAATAATAAATGTCATTTAGACTAAATTAAGAGTATGCGATGGAAGCCGTAGTAGGTGACCCTAATTTATTATAGCTTTGATTTACTTTAAGGACCGTTGTTGTTTAGGGGCTAAACATTCGCTATAAATACAGTACGCGGGCAATCCGAATTCGACCAATGAAATTTGAATAGCTATTTTAAGTACTGTTTTACCACGTAATCTGCATAAACGAAAATACCGTAAGGAAATTTGCATATCTGAGGCATGAAATATTTTGAGGGCATGTGACGTCCCTGGAGACGAAACAAAGTAAAGTTTTTTTTTATTTCCTTAGAGAAACATATAGCTTTAGCAAACATTCATAAACAGAAGAGCTAATTTAATTATTTTTAATTAAGTTATTACAAAAACCAGTTCAGTTTTCATTTACTAATGGTAACATTCTTGATCATAGAGCAGAAATACTGATATACATTTTCGTTTATGTGATATATTTTAAAGGTACCTAATATTAAAACAGTCTGACAATGAACGATAATGATTAAACCTAGAGACTTTGTAAGTTACTTGATGGTCGATAAAAAAAATACTAGCAATGCTATTAACATTACTCTTTACCTCTCCACATTCGTCTTGCTAAATTCCTTATAAAAACAGTGCGTGAGCAACCCGGCTTCGATCCTAGTCGGTACTAATGAAATGGTTAATTGTAATTTTAAGTGTTGATTTACCACATCTTCGGCGCTGAACGAAAACATCGCGAGGAAACCTGTGTCTGAGAAATAAGAAAATAAAATTTCGAACACACGTGAAGTTCGAAATATTTTTTTCATCGACTTACGAAGCTGTTATGTAAAAGTTATTTTAATCTTTTAAGTTATTTTAAGTCTGGTTTTTCTTGTTATTAAAAGTTTCTTTTTTTTTCAATGAGTATAACTTATGTAAATAAAAGAATGAACTCGTAATTTGTCCTTTACTTTACTAAATTACAAGCTCATGTACAATTTTTTGGGGTCTCTCTGAATTTCGATCAAATATTTCTTTTAAATTTAACGTTGCTGTCTGTTTGATATATCTTTATTTTCCGCTTGACTGAATCAACGGAGACAAACATGTTATCTGTCTGATTCAGACCTTTCACATACACAAATAGCATCTATTTCCCGTTGCATCGCTACTCTTCGGCTCATAGCCTGAAAAAGAGATACAATCGATTTATTAGACAGTTGTACAAGCTTGTAAGGTTTGTTGGCCGACTCCATAAAATAGGTAAGTTAACAATATGACTTTACGTTTTATTTATATACGTTACTTGCTTTCTTCGTAAACCAATTTAGATGATTATGCCGTTACCATGTAGCATATGGTTCGATATATTTGTTTCAGATTTACGAATAATTAATATTTGTGAGGTAGAAATACACCCATATATACCGAACCGAAAAGTTAATTTATTTCTGTCACATTGTTATTGCCTCAAGATGCTGGAAAATATTTTAAAAAACATTACGCTTGAAAAATATACACTTTAGTTTTGAGCGTAAATATTTTCCAGCAAAGATAAATCACTGTTTTTATTATTATTTATAATTATTGTATTAAAAAATACAAAGTATTCATCTTGGAGTAAATAGAAACGACGCAATCTACCACATATGCAGAAATATGATTTTCCAAAGAATACTTCTGTTCTGATTTATTTAAACTTAAATATAAAATGTATAAAAATTTAACCGAAGGATGGCGACTTAAAATAATTTATTACCCCATTTCACTCTCTTGCGTCTATCTTAAATTTTACTATGTAGTTTTCTGCCATATATTTGGTATCAACTTTATTTCCTTTTTATTTGTCTTTTTGTGTCCATTAATTATAGTTTGCAAAGTCAAGTTTTACTTCGTCGTTTTGCGTCTTTTTCTCTTATTAAACCTCATTTTTTAAATTAACCACATATATTTTAAGTTTATTTATCTATGACTTCATCAATTCAATGCTTCTGTTGGGTCAATTAATATTGACGTCAGTAATTTACAATTATGTTTATACTTAAAACTTTAGTCCTCAGCGGTGACCATGAGCATGTTTTTCTTTTTTTTTAAAGGATCAGGTGACAAACGAGCACACAGTCCACCTGATGGTAAGTGGTTGCTGTGACCCATAGATATCTACATCTATCCTCAATAAAGACTCAAGATGCAGATGCGTTGTCACCCGTGAGGACTAAGATGACTACACTCACCATACGAAACACAGCAGCGTTAAGCTGCTATTTTACGCTGGTTTTCTGTGAGAGCGTGGTCCTTCCCCGGTCGAGCCGACCCATTCGTGCTACAACCATAATATAGCTGTAGCATGGTTCTACCACGTAGATCTGAATTTGGATTCTTAATAATTTAGGATAAATGTAAATGTGTATGTGCCAAAGCATCGACTTACCGTCAGATTGACTGTGTGATCGTTTGTCACCCTGATTCCAATAAAAAGTGTATATTTTTTACTGGAATCTGGGTATTGATTTAGTTAACATTTTTCACGACAAATGAAAATTTATTTAACAGTACGTACGCGTATCTCAGTCTATGAGCTATCTTTAGTAACTATTTGTAATTTCAACTTTATTAAACCAAGGTATATATGGACGCTCATTTTGTATAGTTTAATAAAAATTCTTTTCTCCTTTGATATAAGAGGAAAACATTGTAAGGAAAAGTAAAATATTTTAAGGATATGGGAAACTCGCAAACACACAAATAAGCAGCGCCATTGTCTTGCTCCATAACTCTCCGAGTTACGAGAATACATTTTCAGGCTTTCCGTCAAACTAATTTAAAAAATGATATCTATAATTTGTTACAAATACAACTTTAATGAAGTTTTTATCTGCCGAAAACCACAAAGAAATTAAGTTCGACGATTGTAAACTTATTTGTAATAGCGTAGAAGCCAGTGAAGGTACTAATTAATTTCACGCGAATGCTTTAGTTTCCAGTGAATTAATTTTGTCAAAGTCGTGATTTTCTCCAAATTTTACTGATATTGTTTAAACTTCACACGAGATACACCTTGCTGATCGGAGCAAGAACCCGCAGGTGGATGGAGGAAAATCAAAAAGACAATTTGACGGCTCCTTCGCATGACTGAGCATTAGTTTCTACGCTGAGGGCAGCGGGTTCGAGTCCCGGCCAATTAAGTATGTGTATGGCTTACAAATAATTTTTTCAGGTCTGGATGTATGTCTTTTTACAATTTATTTTAGTAAACTACCTCCACGAAATAGGAGAAAATCTTAGTGTGGTAGTTTGAAAAAAAACTGGCCAAGTGCATGTCGAGCCACGCACAATGTAGAGGTAAGGTACCACGTATTACGTAATACGCGGGATTTCTTGATAATGAGCATAATAAGTGAGTTTGCGGTTTGATCGTTATAACGACTAAAAATGGGCCAAAATAGAAAAAAAATTACGTGGTAGAGCCACGCTGCAGCTAAATTGTGGTTGCAGCACGAATGGATCGGCTCGACCAGGGAAGGACCACGCTCTCACAGAATACCAGCGTAAAATAGCAGCTTAATGATGCTGTGTTTCGTGCGGTGACTGTAGAGAACCGGAGACCGTTTTTACTGAAAACGAGGCATTCCATCGTAGTCCTCGGGGTTCACAACGCATCTGCATTTTGATCTTAATCGAAGATAAAAGTAAATATCTATGGGCCACAGCATCCACTTACCATCAGGTAGACTGTGTGCTCGTTTGTCACCCCATTCTATAAAAAATATCGTAACACGAAGACTTATTTTAATTCAAAATATTCAAAACAATTTAGGTTTTGAAAATAATAGAATTTACATCAAATCATTCACATGCCAAGGTACAAAGATGATCATAGTTGACTATCTATCTGTATACTCCCGCCAGTGCAACCCTCAGATATACATAAAATATTATGACCGTAACGAACCTTCACGTAAACAATCACTCCAATATGTTATTCTGAGGTCACCTACGTAAACCGGTACGACTTAGGGACCTTCAAGAAAAGAACCTACTCCTTTTTAAAACGCCAGCAACGCATCTGCAATTCCCCTGGTGTTGCAATTGTTCATGGGCCGCGGTAGTCACTTACCATCATGTTAGCCGCATGCTAGTTTCCCACCTCTTCTATAAAAAAAAACCAAGAGTGTGACGAATGAAACTGAATAAGGCTACATGATTGTGTGAATACTTTAAAAGAGGCCTACAATAACTACCAACTAAAAAAATATGTGAAAGTAGTTAGTAAGTAAGAGCATCCCTAACTATCCCGCAAATGAAATAGTGAAGCTATAGTAGTAATGCATAGAAGTTGTTTTTCACATAAAATGTTTAATTTTAACAGTTTACACTATTATTACAAATTTGTTTCAGGTCCTTTTCCATGGAGTTGTAACGAAATTAATCCAAGTGCATTTTATAAGTTGATCGACTATTAACTTCTTAGTTCTACTTAGTGTTACAGTGATAGTTTTCCTTTTAACAACATTATATATACTGCTATTGTGTATAATTTTTGATTTTAGTTCATAAAGGGGGGGGGGGGGGGGGGTAGGATACATGACTCTAATAAAAATAGCATGTTAAAGCTGCATATTTCGAAAACTGACCCCTAAATCGAAAATATGTTGTTGAACCACCCCCATTATTTTTAAAGACCTATCCAACAATACCCCTCGTGATGGAATAGACGGGTAAAAAAAACAAATCATCAAGTACCCAAAATAAAAATGTTTTATGGTTTATGGTTTAAGAAATTTATTCCTCAAAAGAATACAATTCACTTATTATGAGAAATAACAAGTTAATCTTAAATACTAAATACATGAACTTATGAAGAACGGCAGGTACTCGTAAATGATCTATTATTTACCTGGGCATGCACAATCTTCTTACAATAATATGTAGGGTAATAAGAAAAGTAAGTGTACAATTACATATCATTATTGAAAGCAAGTTTATAGCGATTACATATTTGCAAGCAGTTTATAATTAAGTTTATATTTTATATTAAGTGTTTACAAATGGTATAATATTTTAGTTAAATATATTTCATACCTATATATTTCTATTAGTTTAAAAATTTAATGTGGTAAAATCAAATTAACTGAAGAAATTACATTCGCCTTTTAAATGCGTTAATATTGGTTTAAAATCGAGAAAAATCTTTTAAGATGTGGTGCTTTAAGGTTTTTTTATATAAAGTTAACGATTGAATCTCTTTTATGTTATTAGGCAATTTGTTATATAACTCTGCTCCTTCGTATAGTATGTTTTTCTTTCCATAGTTAGTTCGTGGTTGTCTTAAGCAAATATTATTTTTTCGTCTAGTGATACGTTTTTGTATTTGTCCTTTCTTTGTAAACGTTATTTTAGAGTGTATATCTTTATTTAATAGTTTATGTACTAATATGCATGTATTATATTTATAAATCTGGGACAGTGTCATTAATTTAGTTTCTTTGTAAATTTTTTCGGTAGGAGTTAGATAATGATAATGGAATAGTAGTTTAATTACTTTGTTTTGACATGTTTCGATTTGCTTTAAATTTGTTTTAGCTGCAGTACCCCACACCTCTATAAGGTAGTCCAGATGAGGTTTTACCATAGAGTTGTATATAATAAATCTCACTGATTTTGGGAGACAGCGAATATTACCTCGAAGCGCACCCATGATAGAAGATAGCTTAGATCTTAGTTTATCGAGGTGCGGCTGCCACGTTAGATGTTTATCTAGGTGGAGTCCAAGATACTTTTCTGAACTAGCTTTGGTTAAGGGTTCGTTATTTATGCATAGAGATGAGTGATTTTCGGTTTTTTTATTCCTAGCACTGAAAATAATGTAATTAGTTTTAGATATATTAACAGTAAGCAAATTGTCTTGGAACCATCTAGAGAGAGTGTCCAAATCTTGCTGAGCTTGTTTAATGATCTGCTCAATGTCATTGCCAAATAAAAATAAACTAGTGTCGTCAGCATATAGTAATATGTCACCTGTTAGGTTAAGGTTATGCATATCGTTTACGTATATTATGAACAGTAAGGGGCCTAGAATAGAGCCTTGTGGTACGCCGTAAGTTAAAGATTCGTGAGTACTTTGTGTGTCACCAATCCTGACAATTTGCTGTCTGTTAGAGAGATACGACCGAAACATATCGTGGGCTGTTTCCCTAACGCCGATATCATGTAGATTTTGGAGAAGCAGGCTATGACTAATCGTATCAAATGCCTTTTTCAGATCGATAAATATACCGAGTGCTGCGCGTTTTTCATCAATATTATTTTTCAGCTTTGTCACCAGGTCGATTGTTGCAGTAAGTGTATTTGATTTTGTGCGAAACCCATATTGATTATTTGAAAAGAAGTTAATAGTTTTAAGATAATTATCTAAGCGGTTATATAATATTTTCTCGTAAATTTTAGAGATTATTGGTAGGACTGAGATAGGGCGATAATTTTCTGGGTCGGTCTTTTTTCCTGACTTAAAAATTGGACTTATTTTTGCTACTTTAAGAGAATCAGGGAAGAAACCGTTTTGTAAACAATAATTTATATTATTTGTTAATTTGTTTAATATTAAGTTTTTGATGCATTTTATGGATTTGCAACTAATCCCGTCTAAGCTTGTACTAGTGTTTGCATTGAGGTTATCTATGATTTTACTTACTTCCTCTTCCGTAGTTGGAGTTAGATAGAGTAGTTCGTATGTACTAGACTTAGCCGTTTGAGGGCTAGACTGTATATATGATTTTTCCTTATACGTTTTAATTTTATTTGCTAAAATGCAGCCTATAGTAGCAAAGTAAGTATTGAAATAGTTACATACTTCTTTAACGTCTGTAATTGGACCCATTTGTGTATGTAGTTTTGTAGGAGCAGAGCTTGACTTTGTTTTGTTTCCAACTAAGTTCCCGATTAACTTCCACATCTTAAAAGGTTTTCTTTCACAGTTTTTAAAAGCTTTCAAATAATAGTTATTTTTAGCACTCTGGATTCGTTCAGACACGGTATTTCGTAGTGCAATGAAGTCTTTTCTTATTGATTCGTCGTTGGGATTTTTCTTGTAAATAGACCATAATTGATTTCTTTTGGTTATCATCTTAATTATGTCTTTATTAATCCAGTCTGATTTGAATGCATTTTGAATTTTGAATTTTGGTATTCTATGTTTATTTATTGCTTCCTTTATTATATCTTCTAGGCTTTCGTAGTCAGTATTAGATATATTCATAACCGAACTTTCTATTGTGTGGTATAGAGCTGTGTAATCTAAGGTATGATACTTTATTTTATTTTTCGTTTTCGGTGTATAATTGCTAACTTCTAAATATATTTGTTTGTGGTCTGACATTGGCGATTCTACTATAGTCATATGAAATTTATGATTTTTCAAATTGGATGAGACATGGTCAAGAATTGATTTTTTTGTCGGTGTATCATGGGTGCAAAATTTTGTATCAATTTTGTTTAGGATTGTGTGTCCATTTTCTTGTAGTATCCTTGTGTAGTTATTGATTGATTGGTTAGGATTAAGCAGATCATAGTTGAAGTCACCGAACACTAAAGCTCTTTTCCTTCTCATTAGCTGTTGTGAATATTCTTCCACAAAGCCATTATTGTTTGATTTTGGAGTTTTATATATGGCTCCAATGTCTAACGAGTATTTATCTAAATGAACCCATAGGTAATGATTATCCTCCTTACAAAGATCTTCTAAATAGTTGTGTTTTAAGCAATCCTGAACAAATATGGATACTCCGCCTCCTCTGGCCTTTTCTCTTATATTATAATAATGGGTGTAGTTTGGTAATTTCAAACTTTTGGCTTCAGATTCTGACTTAATCCAGGTTTCTGATAGTATAATTACATGTACAGGACTAGATATGTTATATTGTATAATGCAGTTTAATTCGTCGAGTTTTCCTGGCTTCACTATGCTTCGTGCGTTAGCGTAAAGAAATTTTAAAGATTTAGGGCTTTTTATTAAGTTAGTGTATGAATCAGTTTCTTCATGAGTAATGTTTGGAGTTATATCATCTGTATCTTGCATTGTTAGTTTTTTGGCTGGATTTTTGTAATTTTAGGTATACCTTTGACATATTTTATAGTAAGATCCTTTTCACCTCCATCTAGTCGCCGTTTCAGTTCGTCTCTTAAATTACTCCGATACTTTTGTTGGTAAGGTGTCTCATCAGAGTAGATTTTAATATTTTCAGATTTTATGTTCGATTTTTTACGTAGGATTGATTTTGCTATTTCGGATGTCGAGAATATAACCTTTATAGGTCTGGATTTATCAGGATTATATTTTCCTAAACGGATGGTTTTCGTCGGTTCTATGCAGTCTGGAACAGCCATTTTTATTATTTTCTTTACTTCTTCGCTATCATGGATGTGTCTCTCTTCATATTTTGAGGATCGTATCTCTTTTATACCTCGTATAATAACATTTTTCTCCCTCTGAGATCGTTCGTAGGTCTCCGATATTAAATCTTCATAGTTAAACGAAGGTGTAGTAATCGCGAAAGTCGATCCAGATTTTAGTGATGCTATTTCATTTTCAATAGTCTCCACTGTTTTCTGAATGTTAGCTCTGAAACCTGTAATGCAAGCTAACTCCGATTTTATTTTGGCCTGTTCCGAGGATAGAAGATCAATTGTAATTTTGATCATACTGACCTCTTCCTTTATTGCTGAGACATCTTGAGCAATTTTGTTTAGAGTTTCAGTTTGGGTTTTAGCCATATCTTTCATAAGCAATTCCATTTTAGCTTGAAATTTATCGAATTGTCCACTCAAGTCATCATGCGGCTGTTTTCTCTTGGCGCGAAGAGTTATATGGTTGGTATTATCAGACATGGAAATCTTTCGCAAATCTGGTTGTGAACCACTAGTCTTTTCGAACCTATTAACACCACTTGTTGTTGCTATCGAATCTCTATTGCCTTCGTTATACGTATTAGGCGACTGCGGTGGTGATCGAACGACACTCATAGTGTGTTATTGTTTTTTTAAAAATATGTTTACTTGATATTATCGGTGGCGCGTCCCACGTAGTATCACGACGAAAATGTGAGGAGTAACATTCGACGTTCGCCACACACCTGTGTAAGGAGCACTTGGTTTCACTTTTGTTTAAATCACTATTATTTCTTTTATAAAATTATGGTCGACACGTCCGTACCGTAAGCTTCCTAAGTTAGTTTAATGATTAAGATTATTATAGATTAATGATAATATTTAAGATTTTATTTCACAGTTTGTTAGGCATGATTAATATCTATACCTATGCCAAATTACATTTTTGTAGCATCTAGGACCTCTGAGTAAACCCGCGGCCGGACGGACGGACTAACATGGCGAAACTATAAGGGTTCCTTGTTGTGTAACTACGCAACCCTAAAAAGGAATCCACTTAAGAACGATTAGTAGAACTTTCACAGACCGGATATGATAAGCATTACAATGGTATAATATAGTGGTAATGGGAGAGATGCTAGAGCGTATTATGGCTGCAGCCCGAATGGGTCGGCTCGTCTGGTACAGGACTGCGGTCGAACACAATACTGGCGTGCAATAGCAGCTTAACGCTGCTGTGTTTGGTGAGTATAGAGAATTGGAGTCTCCTTGGTTCTTAGTCTTCAGGGGTGGCAACTCATTTGCATTTTGTTTCTTAATTGAAGATTAATGTTTTTTTTTTTATATAGGAGAGGGGGCAAACGAGCATGCGGCTCACCTGATGGTAAGTGACTACCGCCGCCCATGAACAACCGCAACACCAGGGGAATTGCAGATGCGTTGCCGGCCTTTTAAAAAGGAGTAGGCTCTTTTCTTGAAGGTCCCTAAGTCGTATCGGTCCGGAAAAATCCCTGGTGGTAAACTATTCCACAAGAAAGTTGTGCGAGGAAGAAAACATCTTCTAAATCGCACAGTGGTGGACCGCCAATCATCCAGATGGTGTGGATAGTATCGGGAGTTCTGCCGCGATGTGCGTTCGTGAAATTTGGCGGCTGGGATTAATCCGAACAATTCCTCAGAGCACTCCCCATTGTAGATGCGAAAGAAAATGCAAAGAGATGCAACATCTCTTCGCAGTGCCAATGAATCGAGCCGATCGGAAAGGGCTCGGTTGTCGACGATTCGAGCCGCTCTGCGCTGGATGCGGTCAAGTGGAAGGAGCTGGCACTGGGGAGCCCCTGCCCAGAGATGGGAACAGTATTCCATGTGAGGCCGAACCTGCGCCTTGTAAAGTTGCAGGCGGTGTGCCGGCATGAAATACTGTCCCGCTCTGCTGAGCACGCCAAGCTTTTTAGAGGCCAATTTGGCCTTCTCTTCCAAGTGACCACGAAACTGCACGTCACTCGATATGTCGACTCCGAGGATACCGATACTGGCTGAGGCAAGAAGGGGAGTGCCTTGAAACTGAGGAGATACGACAAAGGGGTTCTTTTTAGCGGTAAACGCGCAAACTTGTGTCTTCTGAGGATTAAACTGGACTAGATTTAGTCGCCCCCAATCCGAGACTTTGTCCAGCAAAGACTCGACTTCAGACACAAGTTTGTTCCGGTACTCGGCGACGTTTTCCCGAGAAATATTGGCCCGGCCGGTGTATAGAGCATCACCAGTGCTGTCATCCGCATAGCAATGAATGTAACCAGTTAGCAACATATCATTGATATGCAGAAGAAACAGCGTTGGTGATAGCACACAGCCTTGTGGAACACCAGCGTTAATAGGCTTGTAGTCAGAACATGCACCGTCTACAACGACCTTGATGCTCCGATCTGCAAGAAAGCTGGTGATCCAATTGCACAATTTCTCGGGAAGCCCATAGGAAGGCAGCTATGAAAGAAGCGCTTTGTGCCAAACCCGATCAAAGGCCTTCGCAATGTCCAGACTAACGGCCACCGCCTCCCCCTTGGACTCTACTGCCTCCGCCCATCTATGGGTCAGGTAGACCAGAAGATCACCAGCTGATCGACACCGACGAAAACCGTATTGGCGGTCACTAATCAGCTGGTGATCCTCAAGGTACCGGATGAGCTGGCAGTTAATAATGGATTCCATTATTTTGGAGAACAAGGAGGTGATCGCGATAGGCCTATAGTTGGACGGGTCTGAGCGGTCGCCTTTTTTAGGGATCGGGTGGACAAAAGCTGTCTTCCATGAATTCGGGACTACGCCTTGGGAGTAGGAGTACCGGAAAAGACGCGTTAGGACCGGTGCCAACTCCGGAGCACACGTCCTCAGCACAATTGGGGGGATTCCGTCAGGCCCACTCGACTTCTGGATGTCCAGGGAGAGAAGTGCTTTGCGAACTGAGCGCTGTGAGAATAGCACATCCGGCATGGAGCACTCACACCGCGGGATGGTCGGCGGTATTTTCCCCCCGTCATCAAGAGTCGAGTTGGACGCAAAAAGGGAGCCTAAAAGGTCGGCTTTGTCTTTTGCGTCTTGGGCCAGTGAGTCGTCCTCCCTGTGCAGAGATGGTAGTGATGGCTTACAGAAATTCCCTTGGACAGCCTTGGCGAGAGACCAGAATGCACGGGTTCCCGAAAGAAGGCGAACTAATTTCTCGCCAATTCTGCCTATGTGCTCTGACTTTGCCTTGGCAATAACTCTTTTGAAGGACCTGGAGGCGAAGTTATACTTCTTTTTAAGTGTGCTGGTGTTTACATCCCGAGTCACCGAAGCTGCAGCCCAGGCTTGATAACACTCCTGCTTATTGCGCAATGCAGTCTTACAGGAGCGACCAAACCAAGGCTGAGATCTGCCTCCGATGGGTACCACAGATGATGGAATAAATAGTTCCATTCCCTGTAGCACCACATCAGTGACAGAGTCAGCAACAGCACTGGGATCATCCGGCGAGAAGCAAACCCGCCCCCATGGGTAGGATGCAAAGAAAGACCGCATTCCGTCCCAATCCGCCAACCTGTAATGCCAAACACGGCGGCAACCTACAGAACGCAACCGCGAAGGGAGCGTGAGTGGCACCATACTCCGGATCAGACAATGGTCCGAAGAGCCGAGAGGGGCATCGACGGAAACCTGATATCCGTCCGGATGAGAGGTCAGCAGAAGGTCCAACAGGGAAGGTGTATGATCCTCCACATCTGGAATCCGCGTAGGCGAAGTAACCAGTTGTGTCAGACCATATGCCAAGGCAAAGTCATAAACAGATCTCCCCGCATGATCGGTTAAACGTGAACTGAGCCATTCGGCATGGTGGGCGTTAAAATCGCCAAGCATCACGATCTCTGCGGATGGGACCTGTTGTAGCAAGGAATCTGTAGCCATTTGGACGTGGTCGATGAGTCGGTCTGTTTCGGCATTACCGCTATGGGACCTATAGAGGCACCCGTAGACGCGCGGATGGTCGTCGCTGTCTACGCGTAGCCAAAGGATGGACAGGTCCGAACCTTCAAGACTGCCGAGGCGTCGAGAACAGATGTCCTCTCTAACATACACGCAAACTCCAGCCCGAGGCACAAAGGAGTGCTCCAATTTGTACCCCGGGTAGGATAGATACGAAATATCAGTCGGAGAGGAAACCTGCGTCTCGGTCAAAAAGAGCAAGGCCGGCTTCGCCGTCTCGAGATGGTAGTGGACGGCGTTTAGGTTAGAGTGAAGTCCCCTGATGTTGCAGAAATTCACGGATAGCGTGGCAGGGGTCGCCTTGGTATTGTTGCTCAGCTTGCCCCGAGCAGTTTTGTTTTTGAGCGGAATTTTGCCCCCCCCCAGAATACGCGGGGCAGCCTGAGCACCCACGCTCAGGATTGGAATAACATGGTCGTGGATGCTCAGCGAGGGATTCTCCAGGGGTACTGGTACCCTCCTGGGGTAGTCTATTGTCTAATTCCGCTACCATGTTGATGGGGGGGGGGGGGGGGAATTGGGCCTCCGGCCACCTGCACTCACCAGACGAAACGCAGAAGCAGAGCCTCTACTTCACGCCGGTATTCTGTGAGGTCGTGGTACCAACCCGGCTCGAGCCGGCCCATACGTGCAACAGCAAAAAACTGCTGCAGGGCTCTACCACCGTTAAAAAACTGTGTAGAACGCTTAATGTTAATAATCGCTTAACATATCTCCATCAGTAATTGACTGGTTTCAAAGTTATCTCTGTGGCCGTCGGCAGTGTATTCGTGTCGATGAAACTCACTCATCTTGGTGTGATATAACTGCAGGCGTGCCGCAGGGCGGCGTGTTGTCACCTTTACTCTTTTCCATTTTCATTAATTCAATCACTCATAAAATATCCTCTCTCTACCACATGTATGCGGATGATGTCCAGATTTACACCCAGTCAACTCTTGAGAATCTGCCGAATGCAATCGCTACATTAAATAAGGATCTAAATTTTATACACGAGTGGAGTAAATCATATGGCCTAAATGTCAATCCTAAAAAGTCTCAGGCTATCATTATTGGTAGCCAGAGCTTTATCTCAAGAATTGACTGGTTCTCTGTACCACCTATCGTATTCGATGGAGTTGTTATCCCTTACTTTGACAATGTCAAAAATCTTGGTATTTATATTGATAATTCCTTAAATTGGATACGCCAACTGAATGAGGTAAGTAAGAAAACTTTTGTCGCTCTTTGTTCACTGCGTCGCCTTCGATCATTTCTTCCCATTCCTACAAAAATTATGCTCGCACAGTCTCTTCTCCTTCCGATTCTCGACTATGCTGACGCAAGCTATGTAGACATAACTGAGGACCAGCTAAATAAGCTTGAGAGACTTCAAAATACTAGTATTCGGTTCATATTTGGATTGCGCAAATTTGACCATATTTCCCAATTTCGCTCACGTCTCAAGTGGTTACCTATCCGACTTCGCCGGAACATGCATATACTTTCTATTCTGTACTGTGTATTATTTCACCCTTCTACTCCTCCCTATCTAAAGGAGAAGTTTAATTTTGTGGGGCTTCCGGGGGAACCTTTACGCTCTTCTAGAAAATTCATTTTAAGTGTGCCAACTCACAATACATCATTTTTCAATAAATCTTTTACTGTCCAGTCTATTAAGCTCTGGAATGCCCTACCTTTGCATATACGTGAGGCACAAACTATTGTTATCTTTAAGCGATTACTTAAAGAGCATTACTTGTCTCAGTCGTTCGGAGACCGTTAGGATAGATTGTGTGATTATGTATTTATTGTATCTATCAGCTTTATATTATTGTTTGAGGAATTTTGTATATATATATATATATATATATATATATATATTGATGTATACGTGTTGTGTGTATATTTATGTATATATGTTTATATATATGTGTGTATGTATATATGTATGTATATGTGTATGTATATGTATATATTATATGTGTTACCTTATCTTTTATTATGTGTTAGTAATTTATATTATTTCATGTATTACTTAGTTATTTATATCTTTTTTTTTGCATTTATTATTTGTATATTTATATTGCACCACCTACCACCTACCTATTCATTGTTTGTATTACTTTACACCTTTGGTTGCCTGGAAGAGATCGCTATGTAGCGATAAGGCCGCCAAATTGTACATATTATAATCTGATTTTGTTATGACATTTGTATATTTGTTCGTGGTGTACAATAAAAAGTATATTCAATGTTGCTGTGTTTCGTATGGTGAATAAAGAGAACCGGAAACTCTTTTTACTGGAAATAAGGCATTCCATTTTAATCCTCAGGGGTGATAACGCATCTAGATTTTCTTTCTTAGTCGAGGATAGATGTAGGTATCTATGGACCACAACATCAACTTACCATTAGGTGGACTGTGTGCTCGTTTGTCACCCGTATTATACAAAATAATAATAAATTAATACAAAATAGTTACCGTACACTCACCTACCATGAGTAGACGTTTGTAATCCTCACTTCTTTAAAAAAATATGCTAGAGCATCGGTATATGGTCATAAGTCCGACTAATCAGTGTAGGAATAATTTGTCAGCATCTGTTTTCCCATCCCATTAAAATGTGGGTATACTCAAGGCGAGAATGAATAGGCTTTAGTTAAATTAAGTCTGTGTGCTTCAGCATCTTCGGCTGCATGAGCACTTATCATCAGGTGGGATAACTGTCAAGGAATGGCCGATAATAGTAAAATAAATATTGAAAACTATTGAAATGCAATGAGATTAAATTAATTGTTGTTGTAGAATTGCGATAATAAGTAAGTATTTATGACTTATTATAGGCTGTAATGTATGTATATCTTAAATTATGTATAAAAAAGCAAAAATATAAAAAGGACACCTTGTAAAAAAAAATTGTAGTTTGTGCTATCCATTAATGAATTGAAAAAAGAAATTAGGTATAAACATGCATGAACAATGTTTTCCTATCGAATAGTTGTTACTTTTAAATTAATTGAAAAAATATGTATTTTTATTAAAATGTAAATTATTTTGTATAGCCCTCATATCAATTTGAAAAAATATGCCGCAATTTAGTAGCTTTATTAAATTATCTAAGCTGTAACACGCGGGGACATATGTGAGGAACGTGCCATACTTCATGTAACACATATGTTACATAAATTTTTAGACACAATATACGTGTTGCTACAACACTATTGTATCAATTTTTTGTAAACTAGTATTCAATGAAATTTTGACTTTTTTTAATTATAGCATGTTTGCCTGATGATTTTAAAATTGCAATTTTTATTTTGATACCATCGACACCAATCATCTCATTGCCAACAGCCCAACTTTAGACCAATATCTCTTTTGTAATGAATAGAAATTAAAGCTGAAATAAAAATAATTAAAATGATTAAAACAAGTTCCACTTATAGCTGCAAAAGTCTGTGCAAAGATATAGAAGTATACGTGGTAGAGCCATGCTGCAGCTCTATTAGTAGTATAGTTGTAGAACGAATGAGTCTGCTCGACCGGGGAGAGACCACGCTCTCACAAAATACCAGCGTAAAATAGAAGCTTAATACTGCTGTGTTTCCTATGGTGAGTGTAGAGAACCGGAGACCCTTTTTACTAGAAAAGAAGCATCCCATCATAGTCCTCACGGATGACAACGAATCTGCATTTTGATTCGCAAACGAGAATAAATGTTGATGACTATGGGCCACAGCAACCACTTACCATCAGGTGGGCTGTGTGCTCAATTGTTACCCTATCCTATAAAAAATAAATTCAAGTCTTCAGACGCTATTGTAAGAAAATTATTTATCGACTTGTAATGGCAGCTAAAGTAAACCTGCTGCCCCAAATTGTCCCGTGAGTGATGTGGAAGGCGACAGAGGGAAACTGAAACAGCAGATTAGCAGCGGCATCTTCTGGATTAGACTATCTGATCTTATCTAGCTGGAGTGGACTATGGAGAGGATAGTCACAGATAAAAAAGTACTCTAATATCAGAAATTAAAAATAAATGAAAATTATATTCGATGATATCCCTATAATCAATTTCGCTTGATGTGTTGTATTCTCAAATAATATTATAACAAATCATTATAATGGTTGGTTTCAAATCCGAGATTTTACCAGTTCCCGTTACTATAGAAATATTTTCTTCAATCCTTGTGTATCCCGTTCTGAGATGATCTTAATTGAGTTCAGTAACGACCCGCGATCGAGAAATTTCTTTTTTTTCGTAATTGGGTAATAAACAGTAGAACAATTCTGACGCTCCCGTTTCCTGCTTCGATGTTACGAAAGGGAATTTTTTCGAAATACTTTCGTAACAAAGTTACAAACAATAATTGTTCCGATGTATTTTCGCTTTTACAATTTCAATATTTTCTTTATGCATAAATGATTTCGTAAATGGCTGCTACTTCCTTAAGTGGTGTTTTAGAAATTAAGTTATATAAAAAAATTATTACAATATTTAAAAAATAGTACCAATGCTATTAAAATTACTACTATTCCCTTTAGCCACTCCTAGTAAGCTTTTAATGCATGTGTTAGATAGGCGTGATTCACGACAGTAGTCGAATGGCGGATTTGAACCCACACTAGGATTTTCTCTTGTATCGTGGCGGCAGTTTACATACACAAATTTCATAACGACGAACGTCCTATATATAAATGTGAATTATATCTACACTATACTAGCTCGAAGAACCATCAACCAATGGAGAATAAAGGTTATCGAGTGGGCAACCTGGGAAGGTAAGTGAAGATGAGTGTTGATGGAGTATTGATCTGGTATGAGGTGCAGGAAGTCTTTGGATGAAAGTGTCTTAGGACAAGGCCCATGCTTTTTGGCACACCTTGGAGAGGCCTATGTTAAGCAGTAGACATGTGAAGGGCAGTAATGATGATGATGATGATGATATCTGACTTTGTGTGTGTACAAGTTTCAAATTACGCCCAAATTAAATATTTACAACGTTAGTTTTTTAAAACCTTTTGAATTTTTGCAACAAAGTTAAGCTATTATGTTAAGTTTAACCTCACAGATCTATGCTTTATCATAAAGTTTTATGGTCAGTGGTATATTGGTAGTAAATAGTTATCTTAATACACATTTATATCCCATGTTACGATGCTCGTTCACGCTAATCTCCGAAACTGCTCAAGCGCTTTTAAGTAAATATGTATTGCTTGCTCCAACGTGAGATACAATAATTTTATCCTGATAAGTGACCCTCAATGTTAAGAACAACGTCTGTCTGGCCAGCTAACATTATTATAAAATTTAAAAACAATGCAAATCTAATATGTTAAGCATTCAATATAGCCATACGTTTTACCCTCGATAATAAAATCAAGATATATTGTAAGCCCTAAAGGCTTATATTTTATATATTACTTAAAATCGTAGCCTATGCCCCACAGCTAGGCAAAGGCCTCCACTCATTTCTGAGGATATTGAATCCGGGTCGCTTACGTACAGTGAAATTTACGGAGAAGGTTTAACCTCTAAGGTAGTTTCTATACGACGTAGAGCCATGCTGCATTAGTAGTATAGTTGTAGCACGAATGGGTGGGCTCAACCGGCGAAGGACCACGCTCTCACAGAAAACCAGCGTAAAATAGCAGCTTAACGCTGCTGTGTTTCGTATGGTGAGTGAAGAGAACCGGAGACCCTCTTTACTGGCAAAGAGGTATTCCATTCTATTCCTCACAGGTGACAACGCATCTGCATCTTTAGTCTTTATTCAGGATAGATGTGGATGTCTATGGGTCACAGTAACCACTTACCATCAGGTGGACTATGTGCTCGTTTGTCAACCTGTCCTATAAAAAAAATAAACATATACCTTTATCCTCGATTACGAGTCAAAATGCAGATGCGTTGTTACCCGTAAGGACTAAAATTGAAAGCCTAGTTCCTAGTAAAACGGGTATCCGGTTATTTACACTCATTTCTACGTGGTGGACTCATCATAAGAAACGCAATAGCATTAATATGTTACTTATCGCAGGTATTCAATATTTGGTATTATGCTGGTATTATTGGCGTGGCTTGGCGGCGTCTTTCATATGTAACGAAAACATATCAATGTAGCCCATGCCATTGAAGTTTCATAGAAGGCACAATTATTTCCGACTTAATCAGCAAATATCACTACAACATTAGCTATTTACAAAATATTCATCGTTGATCTAATGGTCGTAAACACGACTGATGATCTTAAGGTCCCGGATTCGAATCCTGGGTTAGGTCGAAAACAGTTATTGGTTTTTTCTGGCAAGAATTTCTCACTAGCAGTCCGGATACAGAAAGTTGGCGGTGTTTCACCCCCGTGTCTCGGAAAGCTTGTAAAGTCGTTGGCCCTACGCCTGATCTCACTCCAGTCAGGTCGTGACCGTCCCTTACCGTCACATCGTAATATGACAGTAAGGGAAATAGAGAGTGCACCTGTGCTTATGCACACTCGGGCACTATAATCCTGTCTTGCGCAAATGGCTGGTCTTCATTGAGACTGACTGCCGTGGTGAAATTTGTTCTGGAGCACATTATTTATTATTATTAAGTTTTATGTGTAAATTTATTCTTAAAATTTATTCTTTAGTATCTAACATAAAAAAACACTCGTAAAAAAGAAAATAAAATAAAGTTTTGCTACACCAGCCGAAATCTTGCATACAAAATCCATTGAATTCATAAATACAAATTACAAAAATATAATTCCTTTACTGATATTGCTCTCCATTCAATTGATTTGAGAGAAAAGAGAATTTTTCCATTTCCATTTTTATAAATGCTAATAGACGATCCCTTTTGTTGTTCACGAAAAAATTAGATCGTTCGCGAAAAAACATGTATGAGAACAAAATAATGTACTGCATACTGTTTACCCTTGATATATTATAATTTTAAATTATTAAATAAAATCGAAATTTATTCTTTTTCGTAAAGAATAATGGCCATTTTGGACATGAGACTGTTACCAAAATGATAGAACACGTCAATTTAATTGATGGTATCGTCAGTTTTTTTTAAAATGCTGGTGAAATAATAAATATTCGTCTCAGTCTTAAATATGTTATTATTGAACGCATCCGTAATTTTTAACATTCCAAAACAGAGAGTATATCACTAAGTCTTACTAGAGAAGTCCATAGGGGCCAAAGTGTATATAATCTAATCAAAATAATCTGTGATATTTTCACTAGGTTTAATCCATATTTTTTCAAAAGTCGATTGGATCGATTTTGTTTCGGAATCGAAATTAAAACCAATTATATATACCTATGTTAATTATTGAACTTAGAAAAACCTTTCATTTTAAAATACTACAACGTATTATACCACATAATTTTCATACGTGGTAGAGCCATGCTGCAGCTACATTGGTGGTATAGGTGTAGCACGAATGAGTCGGCTCGAGCGGGGAAGAACCACGCTCTCACTTAATACCAGCGTGAAATAGCAGCTTAACACTGCCGTGTTTCGTATGGTGAGTGCAGAGAACCAGAGACTCTTTTTACTGGAAAAGAGGCATTCCGTCTTAGTGCTCACGGGTGACAACGCATGCGCATTTTGATTCTTTATTGAATACAGATGTAGATGTCAATGGGTCTCAGCAACCACTTACCATCAGGTTGACTGTGTGCTCGTTTATATTATTGCTGCTATTTTACGCTGGTGTTCTGTGATAGCGTGGTCCTTCCCCGGTCGAGCCGACCCATTCGTGCAACAACTATACTATTAATATAGCTGCAGCATGACTCTACCACGTAAAAAAAAAATGTTTCATTCAATTTCATTTAGTTACATTTTTGATTTATCTTTTTACACATAAGCAATTCACTCTCTATACAAATGAACGTCCTTTTCAAATAGCTTTTAGTCATTCATTTACAAGTCATTTTCCTTTTTCTCTTTTATACTTAAAGATAAATTGTCATGTACGCTAGCGTAGTCATACATATCTATACAATGTAAAGTTAGTATCTACAGTTCGTACAGCTGGGTACGGGTTTCCCTCATGTTTTAGGCGGTGTATTTTATCAACTGCACAGCTTCAGTTCATGTTGGCAGAATTCAAATTATAACTATGAATTTTTTTTCGTGTTCATGCAGGTTTCCTCGTATATTTCTCTTTACTGCTTAGTACTGATAGATTAGCAGTTAAAATGACAATTACAATTTTCATTAGAGGCAGATAGAAATTGCACCCGGGTTTTTCACGTAATTTAAGGTGAGTGGTAAGCTTCTGAGCCACCAGGGCGTTTTTAAATCGATTATTTTTTTAAATTTTAAGTTTTTAGTGCGTATGTTTTATTACTCGTAATTACAACCAATCAAACCATGTAGAGACAGTGTAAGATGTGTGTGATATGTAAGATAAGTGATATCTAATAACCTATTTTATCATCCCGTGGGTATCTTAAGAGGCGTCAAAGGGAAATTAATACAAAAGATGGGCAGCTGCATCTTTTCTTATAATAACAATTCAAAATAAAACATAACTTAAAATGAACCTTACAGCAGTACATAATCAAAAGGCGGATTTAATGCTAAAAGTATTCCCTGCCAGTCAAACTTAAGCACTCTCTGCCAGTTATGTCTCTCAATAACACTCGCACCGAACAAAACAGCGCTATCCGATTTTCTAATAAATCTCATGGTGAAATGAGTGTGGACACTGCTCTGAAATAAAAAGGATCTTCGCCTGACTACGTGACGCTCCGTAAAGGTGTAGCTGATCAAAATGTGTTGGATCTACGTAGTGAATTTTATTCTTTCCAAGAGAAGATAATGGCATCAATGAAGGAGTTTTTCGACAAACAAAATAATAAAATAACCAAGTTCATTGAAGATTTCAAAGACTTGAAGACTTCAATCCAATTTATTAATGACAAATATGACGACCTAAAAAACCAACCTGAAGACATCCGCAGTCGATTATTTGAAATAGAAAAAACATATAAATCATCCCAAAACAAAGACGATCTGATTATGGAGGTAGGAAACAAGCTTGATATTTTAGAGCTTGACTCACGTTAGTGCAATATTGAAATTGTTAATCTTCCAGAAAAACGAAATGAAAATTTAATTTCGATTATAGAAAATATAGCTGATGTCACCAAACAACCACTTAATAAATACGACGTCGTCGCTATTCATCGTTTACCACACCTTAATCCCTAAAGTAGGCGACCTAAGAATATCATTGTTAAGTTTACGAATCGGATGTTACGTGATAACTATCTTTCAGCAGCTCGCAAAGAGAAAGGTTTAACAACAGAAAAACTGCAAATGCCCGGAACTATACACAAGTTATACTTTAATGAGCACCTAACTCTGAAGAGAAAAATTTTATTTCGTGAGGTTCGGGAAGCTGCTAAGAAGAATGGTTTCAGATACACCTGGATCAAGCACAGCAGCATCTTTGTGTGTGCAAACGATACTTCTCCTGTAATCAGCATTCGTTCTGGCGAAGATCTATCAAAAATCAAATCAAAGAATGGTCTGGTTAATTAATTTTTACTGCTACTTGTACCTAGCTAAAACTAGCATTTTATTTCCATCTGCATTGACTTGTTGTCTCAAAGAGGTTATTCAAAGGTATTTATCAAAAAGCATTATATTAATTAATGTCATCTCTAAACATTTCATTGCTCTGTCTTGGTTACACTTCTTCGCCGTGTACATTGAATTATTTTTTATTTACCGGCATTTTGTTTGTTACTCAAAGGATTTATTTACGATATTTTACAAACAATATTCTACTTTAAAAATACGTCGTTGTCAAATTAATACTTTACTTTACTTTACTTATCTTCACGCACAATCCCTGACGGGGTAGCCAGAGAAAACAGATCGCCAAGTGTCACGATCCTTACAAACCTCTTTCGCTTCTTTCAGATTCATTATCTTCTTCATGCATGCACGTCTAGGTATCCGAGTACTCTTGACCCTACCCTCTTCGAGCAATTTGCTCACATGGTCTTCGAAAGTTAGTCTCGGTCTACCTCGACACCTTTTAATATTAACTTTCGCGCTATATATTTTCTTCACCATTCGGTCTTCACTCATTCGCTCAACGTGCCCAAACCACCGAAGCACGCCCTTATCAATTTTTGTGATAAGGTCATCTTTCAAACCTGCCATATTGCGAATCTCTTCGTTTCGCTTTCGGTCGGCCATGGTAACGCCGCACATTTTACGAAGAGATCGCATCTCCACTGCATTCAACTTACTTTTTTGCTTCTTCTGGCATACCCAGGTTTTGCTGCCATATAACAAAGTCGGTACCAACACTGCGTTATGTATTGCAAGGCGTGCACTCTTCGCTACGCCTTGCCTTTTGACTAACGCAATCAGGGCACCATTGACTTTGTTCTCGGCAGCGACACGCCTGTCCACATCTAAATCACATCTTCCATCCCGGCTAAAAGCACTCCCCAAGTATACAATTTCATTTACCTGTTCTAGACATTCCTGATTTACCCATATTTCACACTTCGTTCTCTCTTCGTCCCTTTCAAATACCAGAACCTTAGTTTTATTAGCATTCAAACGGAGACATTTAATTTCACATTCCTCTTTCATACACGTGACTAATGCCTGCAGTTCTGCCTCTGATGGTGCAATAAGCACTGCATCATCAGCATACAGCAGACAATTTACTTTCATGTCACCCAATTTCACATCCAAACAGCTATCTTTCAGCTTCTGTGAACAGCTGTCGAGATACAGTATGAACAGCCAGGAAGAAATGACACAACCCTGCTTTACGCCCGTTTGGACGTTAAACATGGGTGACAGGTCATGCCCTACCCGCACACAGGCTTTACAGTCACAGTAAAGAGACTGCACAGCCCTTAGCAATCGACCATCCACACCATACCCCGGCAACAGTTCCCACATTTTCTTCCTTACAACCTTATCAAATGCTTTCTCAAGATCCACAAAAGCACAGAAAATCTTCTGGTTAGCAGCCAGAAGCTTTTCCGTGATCATGCGGAGAGAAAACATTTGATCCGTGCATCCTCTTCCAGGTCTAAATCCGCATTGTGCCTCCCATAGAAATCTTTCCGATTTCTCTTGCATCCTACGTGTTAAAACCTTCGAGTAAACTTTACTTGCTAAACTGGTTAAGCTGATCGCCCGATAGCACCCGCAGTCAAAATGTGAACCTTTACCTTTATATAAAGGCACAATGACTGCGGATCGCCAATCATCCGGGACATCCCCCGTCCGCCAGCACAAATTGCACAGCAGATGAAAGCTGTCCCAGTCTAGTCCCGCAGCCTTACCACATTTCAAACTTCGAATCGCACGTTCAATCTCTTTCATACTGATGATCTCAGTGTCATCGAGGTCCGGGTCTGGCGTACCAGTCACGGCGTCATCCCCGGATCCCTCACTAAGATCATCACACGCATACATTTCTCTATAAAATTCGCTCCATCGCTGCATGACGTCCGATTTTTCTGAGAGGACGTCATTAGTTCTCGAAAGCACTTTGTTCATTCTTAAGGCCGTCGCACCACTTCGGGTCCTTCCAACCTCTTTCCAGAAGAGTTTGGAGTTCTCCTTAAATTTGTGCGACAACCTTTCGTCCGCTTCCATTCTACACCTTTCACGCACTTCCTCAATCAGTGCTTTCGTGTGAACTTTCTGCAGCCTATATCTTTCTTTCATCTTCTCTCTCATATCCTTATCATTACTAGAGGCCAAGTAGTCTACCATGCTTTTTTCTTCTTCTTTACAGCTTTTTTCACTTCATCATTCCACCATGCATCTCTTCTTTTACTACTGCCTCTTTTTATTGTTCCACACACTTCTTCCGCTGCACTTACCATTCCATCCCTAAGGTTCTGCCAAGTTCTTTCTACACATTCTTTTCTGCCATCGATGGTGTCAAGCTTTTCGGCTACCCTCGCATGATATTTGTCCCTAGTATCCGCTTCCTGAAGCTTCCAGCTTCGGATGCGACAGACCGACTGTGGTTCTGTTACTGCCGTCCGGTAGCGCCAACCCGCGAACAGACCCCTAAATCTAGTAATCACTAGATAGTGACCCGTTTCCAGGTCAGCACTCCTGAACACTCGCGTATCCATCACCTGTTTTCGCAGTCGGTCATCCACCAGGATCAAATCGATCATACTTCTCTCATTCTTTCTTTCTCTAGTATACATATGGATTTTCTTGTGATTAAACATAGTGTTTGTCACAAGAAGTCCCTTTTCCTTGCACACCGCCAGTATAAGCTTGCCAGCATCATTAACCCTTTTATCGCCAAACTTTCCAAGTACCGACTCGTACCCTGGTCGAGCGGTACCAACCCATCCATTCAAATCACCACATACAACAATTCTTTCGTTTCCCCTAGCCAAATCTAGAACTTCTCTTACATTCTCCCAAAACTCCTCCAGCTCAGCCCTGGACGACGAAGCTACCGGCGCATAAACAGCCAAAAGGAATAACTTCGTCAATCCCAATTTAAAGCGAACCCAGAGAAGTCTTGAGTTCACAACCTTATATTCAGTCATAACATCGACCAACCGAGAAGACAGCAGCACCCCCACTCCCTGGCAGGCGTTCTCGCTCTCCGGAACTCCGGACCATAGAGCTAACGCCCCGCCAGGGAGCTCTTCAGTACCACTGCCTTTCCGCTTGGTCTCCGACATACACACGACATCTAATTCTCTTTCTTTCATTATTTCGATCAACTCATTCATCTTATCCCTCATGCCTCCTCTAACATTCTACGTGCCAATTCTGCACTCTGTCCTCCACCTTCCGCCGTGTCGGGCTGTGCGTGACGGGTGGCGGTCCCCATCGCCGCTTTGCGCGCTGCATTCCACACCAACGGGGACGAGCTGGTGTGCGTCGCCTTGCGGGGACGCCCTAACCCTCGTTGGCATGGGTGCGCAGCTGAGTAGAATTGCAGCCCTGAAAAGGGCTGGCAGGGGTCGTGACAAGCACGCTTCTACAATGACCCCCTCAAATTAATACTAATAATTATAATATGAACATTGTATAGCGTATGAAGTTTACTTGCAAGTCACACTGTTTAACATACCCACCAAGCGTTATTAATTTATTATTTTTATTTGTCGAACATATTTTAATATTATTAAGCAGTATTTATTATTCTCGCTTATTTATACTGAATACTTCTTTTACTGGGATTAACATAACATATGAAAAACAAAGTTATGAAATAGAATTTCACTGCGTAAAAACATAACTGTTAAATTACACGTAATGTATTTGCATAGCACTTTGATTAGAAATAACTGGGCAAATTTTTATATATTAATAATCATTATACACAATCAGCTATATTTTATCATGTTAAATTGGAAAAGAATAGAATACATTAGTCCCAGTATATCTGTTACTTTAATGATACTTGTAATTTTTCTACTTTTTTAATTTTATTTCTTTAACTTGTTAATAGGTTTAGGTAATGTTCATGTATTAAAAATTAACAAAGATGATGACTGATCATTTTACAATATATTACCAAAACTGTAGGGGCTTAAGAACCAAACTAAACACTCTGTATACAAATATATTATCAGACAGTTACGATTTTATTATATTAAGTGAAACGTGGTTGCTTCCGAATATTCTAGACAGCGAATTTATAGATGATAGATATGTAGTATATCGCTGCGACCGGGACCGAGTCTTGAGAGGTAAACGGGACGGCGGTTGGGTTTTAATTGCGGTGCGTCGAGGGTTGCCCATTGCTCGGTACTAACTAATAGGTTCACATGACTATCCTATTTCACCTTGTATTGATTATGTATTTCTCAGTCTTAATAGTCAAAGGGGTGATACTACTATTATTTGCGGTATTTATATTCCGCCTAATATGAACGGATTAATTTATGAAAATTTTTTAACATCCTTATGTAACAAAATTATGGAGATTAACTACCAGCACGTTTACGTAGTTGGTGATTTCAATCTTCCCAATCTACAATGGCTGGGTAGTGATCAAACGGCATTGAATATAGCATTCACATCTTCTTACCTCCACCTTACCAACAATGACAAATCACTGCTTAACTTTATATCATCATTAAACTTGAAACAGTTAAACACCATAAGAAACCCTTTGGACCGTATTATAGACTTGTTTTTATGTAACGACGATAATTGTGTTTGTGAGCTGCCTCAAAATCCGCTACTGCCATTGGATCGTCTACTTCCAGCATTTTATACGGTTATATCTCTAGGCCACACATATAAATCTATGACTCACTCGTCTATTCCGAGGTTAAAATATTTAGAAGCAAACTATTCCACCATTTGTAAATCTATCTGTGACATCAAATGGTACTCTCTTTTAAAAGGGCTAACTGCTGAAATTTTAGTTAATATATTTCATGAAAACATTTATGAAATTATAAGAATGCATGTACCGCTTCGTTCGTCAAAAAGCAGTAACTTTCCAGTTTGGTTTTTTCGAGCCCTCATCCATATTTTTAAAGATAAAGAAAAAATATTGGATACGATGGAAAAAATATAATAATAAAGCGGATTATTCCCAGTTTTCATTACTTCGACACAGATTTAAGACATTGTGTGCTGATTGCCACAATACTTACATTAATTCCATCGAAGAGGGACTTCAAAAGGACATCAAATCATTTTGGTCCCATGTTAATAATCGCAAAGATAAAAATAGAATTCCTAACGTTATGATTTATAAACATAAAAAATCGGATACCCCTGAATTGAAGTGAATTATTTTCTGAATTTTTCAGCTCAGTATATGAAAATAGACAGCAATTACAGCAGGAGAATTTTAGTAATCAGCCTACTAATCCCAATTCTGAGATTATTTCAAATATCTCCTTTTCTGAGGATAGTTTAGTCAAAGAGCTCACGTTACTCGATATTAACAAAGGACCTGGACCTGACGGCCTTCCACCATTTTTCCTCAAACACACTGCCGCAGCTATTAGTATTCCCTTGTGTCTTATCTTCAACCAATGTATTAGTGAAGAGACTATGCCCCAGATATGGAAGAACGCCAATGTAACACCAGTCTACAAGAGTGGGTGCAAAAACGACGTTTCTAACAACCGCCCCATATCTTTGTTATCAACTATATCAAGGGTTCTTGAGAGGCTAATACATAAGCAAATTTATCCTACATTACATAACATAATTATACCTGAACAACATGGATTTGTAAAACATCGGTCAACAACAACTAACCTTGTTCTCTACACAAATTACCTTTTTCACTGCATGGATAACCGTTTGGCTTTTGACAAGGTTGATCACAACATACTTTTAAAGAAATTGGCGTTTAATGGAATACGAGGAAACTTGTTAAGATGGTTTTCATCATACGTTTTAAACAGATCTCAACGGTATTATTAATGGTTTCTCATCTAATATTATAAATGTCAGCTCAGGCGTACCGCAAGGATCTATTCTTGGGCCTTTGCTTTTTATATTATTTGTGAAAGATATCGGTGAATGTTTCCGTTTTACGAAATTTCTCCTTTACGCAGATGACCTTAAAATTCATCGCAGTGTCAATACCATCGAATATTGTGACAAAATACAACAAGACTTAAATCGCTTGGCTAACTACAGCGAAAAAAATAAACTTTACTTAAGCACATCAAAATGCAAACATATTACGTTCACAAAAAATTTACATTATTAAATATACTTATAACTAAACTGTGCTTCTTTGGAATCGGTATCTTTAATTAGGGATCTGGGATTGTACTTAGACTCTAAACTACACTTTGATGAACACGTAACGCACATAACCAATAAAGCCTTTCAGCTTTATGGTTTTGTGATGCGGACATGTTCTTCCTTCCAACATCCCACCACATTTTTAACTTTATATAAAACTCTAATAAGATCTCAGGTCGAATATGCATCAGTTATATGGAGTACAATGTATAATAAGTATAGTTTACAGTTGGAGTGTGTTCAACGAAAGTTCTTAAAATCTACAATGTTCAAATGCTTTAAAAGTAATTCTAATGAATGTTATGAACTTTTATTAAGAAAATTCAGTATTCTTTCTTTAGAATCAAGAAGAATACTCTTGGATCAAACTTTGTGTCATAACAAATTTGACTGTAATGAACTCACCAATACAACAAGAAATTTAATGAAAGGAACAATACAACAAGAAATTTAATGAAATAGATATTTTTTGATTAACTTATTCCAAATTTAAAAAAGCTGTGTATGAGTTGCAATTTGATGTAATTGTTTATTTATGTTTAATTTAATTATTTACATTTATGTATTAACTATGTATATGTATATGCGTGCGCATGTACATTCATATATATATATATATATATATATATATATATATATATATATATATATATATATATATATATATATATGTTTGTTTTTCTCTGTATCTACTAGTGAAGGGGTCGTTTTAATAAAACATTAAAAATGTAATTTTAATTGTTTAGTACACTGACCCAATAGTAATATGTGGATAACGGTGTTGATTGTATGATTATTAAGCTTAAATATAGTATTGTGTTTAATAATGTGATTATATTGTACGATTGTTTGTTATCCCAAAATAAAGAGAAAAAAAAATTAAAAAGATAAGAAAGAATGATTTTCTCCTGTACTGTGGAGGAAATTTACATACATTAATCGTACAATGAAATAGCTCAGGAACTAAACGCTCGTTGTAAATTTCACAGTACCGCGCAACCCAGGTTTGTTCCCCACCAGCACCAATAAAATTTAGTTAAAACTTTAAGTGCTGATTTACTATGCTCGGTGGTGAATGAAAACGTCGTGGAAATCTGCATGTCTGAGAAATCAAAAAAAAATATATTTTGGCGACATATGAAAAATACAACAACACTCATTGCGGAGCGAGGCCGACATTTCCTTGCCCTAAAACCCTTTTAGAGAGAAGTTATGTGCTCAGCTATGGGACGTATATAGGCTGTTACTTTACTTTCGTGTACTATATGCTATTAAGGATCTTTTTGCCGTACGAATAAAAAAAAATTAAAGACATAACTAAAATTACTTTCAATTTATTTCGACTTTAATTTACAACAATGTTACAAATATTCTTCTATAAAATTATATACAGGCAATTTGACACTTGTTTGTGACGTCAAAATAACAGCTTTTTACTAAATGAATACGAAATATGTCTGTCTGTATGTCTGTTTTTTCCGGCTAATCTCCAAAACGGCTCAACTGATTTTAACGGAACTTTCACTGGCAGATAACTGATGTTATAAAGAGAAACTTAGGCTTACTTTTATTTAAAAAAAATTTAATGATTTCTTATATTTTCACGAATACTAGACATTGAATAAACCTAATTTTATAGTTTTTATCGCGTTTAATTTAGCTACTTACTAGAGAAAAAGTTTTTTAAAGGAAAATAAGATTAAAATAGTAGAACAAAGTTTTATACAACAATAGAGTAACAAAAATACTCGTAAGTAATCGCTGTGTAGGTGATGTAAGAAAATCCACTACTCTATATATATCCCGTGGGTGCTGTAGGAGAAGTAGCAGCATGTTCCCGATTACATCTCAATTTAATGAAAAATTGCAGTCTCCAACCCGCTTTCCAAGCGTGGAATCTTTGAAAAATATCCTCTCTGTGAGTAAATCTGTAGAGAAAAGCTTATATGAATATATGGGTGGACGTACAAATTTCCAATATACTTTATAAATCAATGAACATCTTTATCTATTTATACATTGTAGAGCCACGCTGCAGCTATATTACGGGTGTAGAACGAATTGGTTGGCTAGACCGGAGAGGAACCACGCTCTCACAGACTGCCAGCGTGAAATAGCTGCTTAATACTAATGTATTTCGTATGGTGAGTGGAGAGAGCTCGTGACCCCATTTACTTAAATTAAAGCTTTCCACTGTAGTCTTCAGGAGTGACAACGCATCTGCATTTTGATGATGATGCATTGCTGCATTCTGAAGATGCCAATGGGTCTCATCATCCACTTACTGACTGTGTGTTCGTTTGTGTACCAAGTATAAAAATGCCTATTGGCATGTAGAGTCATTTTGCAGCTATTTTATAGTTGTAGTACAAATTGGTCGGCTTGACCGGAGGGGAACCTTGCTCCAGACTGCCAGCGTAAAATACAGCGTAATGCTGTTGTGTTTCATATGAAGAATGCTAGAAAACTGGGTACTTTTTTTATATACTGGAAATAAGGAAACCCAGCTTAGTTTTCGTGGGTGAAGATGCATCTGCATTTATAGTCTTAATCTAAGATAGATATATGTGACTATGGGCCCCAGCATCCATTTACCATCAGGTGAACTAAGTGCTCATATGTCACCCTTGATCTTTAAAAAAAAACATTAAGTTCGTCCTTTGTAATAAATAATTTTTGTTTATTAAAAAAGACTAACTTAATGTTATTTTGTAATAAAAACTTTATTTAAGACACTAAGTGTAGCTAAATAAATTTTCTTTACAATGAAATATGTTTTAAAATGTTATCTCAAGTTTATTCTACAACAATTTCGCAAACAGTTCCCTGCAGTAGTCTTTTGAATGAGGTGGCCTGAAAACGACTTCCTTTAGAATACGAATTTACCACAACCTGTGTACTATATATAGGAATGCGAGGTAGAAAATTTTATATTTTACTGAGTGTTTTTTTTTTAGTTTCGTAATTTAATATCAATTTTTAAAAAGGTCCACCTGATGATAAGTTAATGCTGTGGCTCATAGAAACAGAAACAGAAACAGAAACTTTTTTATTCAATATAGATTATAAATAATACTTATTGAAAGTCACTCTTTTGTTTGATTACCACTGGTTCGGAAAAAAACCTCTGTCCTGGGAAGAACCAGCAAGAAACCCAACGGGACTTTTTTTTTTAAATAACAGCTTACAATCATGATGTTACACAAATTAACAACACAACAAATTAGAAATAGCTTGGTAGCGATCACCTCATTTCCAGGGGTTATTATCATCCATAAATTCCTTAATATTATAATAACCCTTTTTATACAAACTTAGTTTAATAAAGGTTTTGAACTTTGATCAGGTCAAACTTTGTATATTTTCTGGAATTTTGTTGTAAAAGCGTATACATCTCCCCAAGAATGAAATACTGACTCGATGGAGTCGAGTAACTGGTACTACTAGCTTGTGTCTGTTCCTAGTATTTACAGAATGAATATCACTTATTTTTGTAAAACTACTTTTATTTTTGTGTACGTACATTACTTTTTTATAAATGTACTGAGAGGCCAAAGTTAATATATTAATTTCCTTAAATTTTTGTCGCAGCGATTCTTTAGGCTTTAAATCATAAATTGCTCTTATGGCCCTCTTCTGTAAAACAAATATAATTTCAGTGTCAGCTGCGTGTCCCCATAGCAAAATACCATACGACATTATGCTATTGAAATAGCTAAAGTAAACAAGTCGAGCTGTTTCAACACTGGTTAGACTTCTAATCTTTTTTACAGCGTATGCTGCAGAACTAAGTCTGCTTGCTAGTTTTGATATATGGGGGCTCCATTGAAGCTTCGCGTCTAGTGTGATTCCAAGAAAAATGGTGGTATCTACAAGACTCAGTTTCTCCCCATTTAAAATTACATTAGTATTTAATTGTTTGACATTTGGAGTCATGAATTTCATACATTTCGTTTTAGTGCCATTTAAATGCAAATTATTAACATTAAACCAATTTACTAATTTAGATATAGCATTATTTACTTCGTCATATTTTAGTTATTATCGATTTAATTTGAAAATTAAAGAACCTTAGACACCTTCATCTACGTGGTAAGAGCCAAAAAGCAATTTCGTTTTTTCTACTAAGGACTAAAATGGAAGGGCTCATAAAATATATGACGGCTCCGTAGCGCAGTGGCTTAGCAATGAGTTGCTGCGCTGGGGGCCGCGGGTTCGAATATCGCATGGAACAAGTAGGCCATACGGTCTGCAAATAATTATTCCGGGTCTGGATGTTCGTCATTGTGCAATTTATGTTTGTAAACTGGCTACACGATATAGGAGAAAATCCTACTGTGGGGGTAATGTTTTTTGAATAAAAAAATATATAGTAAAATTTTCATATTTGCACAGGTATTGTATTCTATGGTATGCCACGATGATATTTTGTGTAGTGTAGTTCTCTACTGTACTGTTACTGTAGTTCCCCTGTGGTCAAGCCGATTTATTCGTGCTGTGCTATAATGTTGTTGCAGGAGGTCTTAAAGTATACCCGAATATTTTTTTTTAAAAAACGTTACACCCACACTGGGATTTTCTACTGTATCGTGGAGACAGTTTACAAACTTAAATTGCACAAGGACAAACATCCAGACCCGGAACAATTATTTGTAGGCCATACAAATACTTGTTCCGTGCGGGATTCGAACCCGCGGCCCCCAGCGCAATAACTGATTGCTAAGCCACTGCGCCACGGAGCCGTCTATACTTAATATGACTTCACATCTTACTTATTTCTACAAGCCTGAAAGGTTTAGATCGCTAACTTAGTAACTAAGTGTGAGGCATTTAATCTTTGCCTTCAGCGATGACAACGTATTTGTAGCCTTCTTTATTTAAAGTTAGTGGCAGGTGTCTATGGGCTGCAGTAACTTAACTTCAGGTGGAACCGTATGTTCCTTTGTGCTTTCAATTTTATAATAACCGGCCAAGTGCGAGTTCGACTCGGGCATGAAGGGTTCCGTACCATCACAATACACGATTCGAGTAAGAGCGCCCTCATTAATTTTTATTTTATTTTTATTATTTTTTGTGCATATTATGTGTAAATTACAAGTGTCTACCCAACCTTACGGATCATGAGTTACAGCCCGCTGACAGGCAGACGGACGGACGGATAGCGATAGGGTCCCATTGGTTGCCCTTCGTGTACGGAACCCTAAAAGTGACACAAAATAGAGTCTAGAGCTAAAATTTGACACCTAAAATTCCATTTAAATTCACACCCAGACAGAGTTTTATCCTAGCGGAAATTAGAAGAATGTTTGGCTCTTGAGATATCCTCATACATCGCTTTCACCTTTTTATCGTGGTGTGCCAATGTTGGTGCGTCTACTTGTATAATCTTCAACGAATACCGTTTCGTCATTCTGAATATAAGATACGTAAAACTCGTCAACTTACTTCCAATCTTCGCAACGTTTTTAACGAGAGACTTGTACAATCAATTCTAGCAGTATTATGCTTGGATACACCATCTGCACCCAAGCATAATACTGCAAGAATTGATAATGTAAGCTCGTACTGCGTAGTTCGAACTAAAGATAAATATTTAAATTTATTGACAAAGTATGACACAGGACATTAAACACGTTATTTGCACCCGTGACAGCACCCATGCTACCACGTGCCTCAGGGTGATGCACACAATTTTTCGAAAGTGCCATAAAGGAAGAAAGAAGAAGTACCTAGTACTCATAACAACGGGAATACAAAAATAGGCAAATTAATCATTAGATAAAATGTATTTAATATAAAACGTCTCTAGGTACTGTATTTTTCTTTTGCTTGTTGTAAATTTTAAAACATGTAAATATTAAAAAAATTTGTCACGCTTTATAAAACTCACCTAGCGCGTTAACGAGCTGCAATTTCGCATGTACCATTTTTGTATTGTGAATGTAAAATTTCAGCTTCCCAAATTGGTTTGCTGCGAATGTACGCTCGTTCTACAATAAAATAATGAGAACTAGTTAACATTTTAATCAGCTTGTACGTTTAACGTATAAAATCAGGGCTAGAAATACAGATAAAATGGCGGTAACATTATTAGTACCAAACAAAAGTAGCGTTATAATAAGATGACAAGTTATAAATATAACGTTAATCAATAAAATAATGATACACATTGTTTTTATTCTCTAGTAGGGATAGCAAAAACACAGTCATTAATTAAATATTTATTGTTTATATTTATTAACAACAAATGTTAAACAAGCCGCAAAATATTTTTTTGAAACGTTACCCCCACACTAGGATTTTCTCCTGTATCGTGGAGGCAGTTTACAAACACAAATTGCACAAGGGCAACCATCCAGACCCGGAACAGTTATTTGTATTTGTACGTGGTAGAGCCATGCTGCAGCTATATTAGTAGTATAGTTGTTGTATTTGTAGTTATAGTAGACCCTTTTTACTGGAAACGAGGCATTCCATCTTAGTCCTCACGGGTGGCAACGCATCTGCATTTTGATTCGCAAACGAGGATAAATGTAGATGTCTATGGACCACAGCAGCCACTTACCATCAGGTGGACTGTGTGCTCGTTTTTCACCTTATACTATAAAAAAATACTTGTTCCGTGCGGGATTCGAACCCGCGCTCCCCAGCGCAGCAACTCATTGCTAAGCCACTGCGCCACGGAGCCGTCATAATAATTTTTAAAGATGTGTGATCGTTTAGTATTTAATTTGTGGTAGTCTAAGGCTGCATCACTACTTACCACTATATAGGATTGAAGTCAAGCACAAGGTCACAACATACTAAAAAAACTTTATATTGATACTAATGGTAATGAAATGCTTGAATTAACAGAAAAATATAAAATAAAATTATTAAATCATATTTTTAATAAGCGTCACAATAACGGATACAAACTACTTAATGGTACGTGGGAGCTTCGGATCATAAACATCTACATCGATACGCTATTAACTTAGTTGGAATGTCTCGTTTCCAGTACTAAAAAGGTCTCCGGTTCTCTACACTCACAATACGAAACACAGCAGCGTTAACCTACTATTTTACGCTGGTATTGCGTGAGTACCCATTCTTGCTACAACCATAACTGCAGCGTGGCTCAGTGCTCTAAGGTGACAACAACTCATCGATACTTTGATTCTTAATTATTTAGATGTATATGGGTCACAACATCCACTTACCATCAGTTGGACTATGTGCTCGTTTGTCACCCTTATACTTAAAAAAAAAACCATATTCATAATAGCAAAAATATATTTTCTATGTTGAAAATAATATTCCCACGTATTTGAAATAGTTAAAACACTGTATTTTTAATGATGTTCCTGAGTACTGGTACGTCACGGTGCAGCAGAATTATTGTAATAAATTTACGGTTTTCTAGCCACTGAATCATGACAAAGAATGGTCTATGAATATTGATGAGCGCTGCCGTGGTGAAATTAGATGCCGCCGCTTTACACCTCTTGTGAATTTCCTTTAAAATTATAAATCTTCGCAAATTCAAAACTTTTGTATAAAATATTGCTAATTAAAAATTCTTATTGTCTTCGAAAAGAAATAAGGTTGGGTACAAAGTGTAATTAACAGTGATATTTCACTATATGGAATAGGTAAAAAATTAGCGTTGGTGTATACGCAGCTCTGACACCATCTAGTTTATTTTTTTAGTAACTTAAACATGCAAAATTTTTCCAGTCTCAACGGAGACTAGCCATCTGCGGAGGACAGAATTGTAGTGCCCGAGTGTATGCCCAACACAGGTGAAATCTTTATTCTCTCACTCTCATGTCCAATGTTACGGTAATTTGACATGAACTCCGGGCTGCTCTTCTGAAAAATTCTTGACAGAAAAACGCAATAACCGATATTGGAACAAACGGGCTTCGAAACCGGGACCTAGTGATCAGCAATCGCGTACACGTTCACTAGACGACACCGACACGACCGACGAGACGAGCGAGGCAATCCATGTACAACTGCAAACAACTTCAATAAAGTTGGCTACAGAATGCTTTGTCACCTCAATAACTAATATATGACTAATAACTAAATAACTAATAACTAAGATGGACACAGTTTGACGTTTAAAAGGCTCTCCTTCAGACATAAACACAGCCGCTCACGCACTGCTGCTTAGTAGCAGAAATAGTTAAGAGGGTAAACATACTCAGACGAACTCCTAGCCACAACAGAAATTATACCACCTAGTATGTAGTTATTTTATATTTTCCTAGTTGTGTTTCTTAATTTTAAATATCGTTCTATAATATTCCATTATTCGTTAGATGGCGATGTAAGAATATCTACTACCATATATAGAGTGGAATAGAATCATTTTATTCAATATAGATTATAGGTCATAATACTAAATTAACATTTTTACTTTTACCACTGGTTCGCAAAAAAAAACCTCTGTCCCGGGGAGAATCAGCAAGAAACCCTGCGGGACTTTGAAAAAAAGCGCAATTTACAATATAATATTTTATACAATTATAATGAAAACATTTAGAAACAGCATGGTAGTGATCACCTCATTCCCAGAGGTAATTAGCAGTCGTGTACTCGTTAATAGTATAATAACCCTTATTAGACAATATTTTCTTAATAATAGATAGAGATAGGAAGAAAAACTATCCAACTATAACTAGATTGAAAAAAAACTCTTAGTATTGTACAGAGACAGAAAAACATAAGTAAAACTGTGGTTTCCAACCCACATTCTAAGCTTGGAAACAATGACAAAAATTCCTCCCGATAAGACAATCTATGGGAGAGAATGTTGTTCGGCTGTGAACTTTTTATAGGCTATTTTTTTTTTTAATAGAAGAAGGGGCAAACGAGCATTTGGCTCACCTGATGGTAAGTGACTACCGCCGCCCATGAACAACCGCAACACCAGGGGAATTGCAGATACGTTGCCGGCCTTTTAAAAAGGTGGAAGCTCTTTTATTAGTTCTATTCCGGCAAGGAATATTATTTGTATGATCTTAAAATAACTATTCCGAATTTTGGAGAACTACTTATAACAAGCACATAGTCCACCTGATGGTAAGTGGCTGCTGTGACCCATAGATTTATCCTCAATAAAGAATCAAAATGCAGATGCGTCGTCACCCATGAGGACTAAGATGGATTTTCAGTAAAAAGGGTATCCTGTTCTCTATACTCACCATACAAAACACAACCGCATTAATGCGCTATTTTATGCTAATATTCTGTGAGAGCGTAGTCCTACCCCGTTCGAGCCGACCCATAATATAGCTGCAGCTTGGCTCTACTACGTAAAAAGGTATAGCTCTATAGGATATTAGGTATTTTTAATCGACTGCACCCATATAGTATGTATATCTTAATAAAAAAATCCGTGTCACGATGTTCGTTAGTTCGTTAAAAAATTAAAAAAAAGATTATATGTAGCAATACAGGAAATGCTTTTAACAGTGGAAAGTTTTAGAGAAATATTTAAACGAAGAGAAGCGGAAAACATTAAAAGTCTACTGTAGTTTTTTTTAATAGTAGTTATCATTAACGTATAATTATTTTAAAAATCTTTTATATATAAACACGTAAAAGGATAACGGTGGACCCTTTTAAGTATGTGGTAGTCTTGTCAGCACCATCAGCAGAAGGCTTGCCCTGTAATCTATCGATAAGGAAAGAAAGAAAGAACATCAATTAACAACGTTCACTTATTGCTGCGGCTTGCAGAACATCAATTTTACAAACAAGAAATTACTTAACTAAATATTTAAAAAAAATGTAAGGTAAAAAAATGTACGTGAGTGTAATAAGGCTTTGCTGTCGTAAAAAATCAAAACTAGGAGGAGTAGCCGTTCCCATATCTGAGCTGGGGCTCCCCAGTGCCAGCTTCTTCCACTTGACCGCATCCAGCGCAGTGTCTCGAGTCGTCGACGACCGAGTCCTTTTCGATCGGCTCGATTCAATGGCGCTACGAAGAGATGTTGCATCTCTTTGCGTATTTTATCGCATCTACCACGGGGAGTGCTCTGAGGAATTGGTCGGACTAATTCCAGCCGCTCAATTTCACCATCGCACATCGAGAGAACTCTCGCGATATCATCTATACCATCCTGGTGATTGGCGGTCTACCTCTGTGCGATTTAGAAGATATTTTCTTCCTCGCACAACTTCCTTGTCGAATCGATAAGCAACAGCGATTTTTTCCGGACCGATACGACTTAGGGACTTTCAAGAAAAGAGCCTACTCATTTTTAAAAGGCCGGCAATGCATTTGCAATTCTTCTTGTGTTACGGTTGTTTATGGGCGGTAGTAGTAACTTACCATAAGGTGAGCCGCATGCTCGTTTGACCCCTCTCCTATAAAAAAAAGATGTCAGTCAAATTTACAGTAGGTATCGTGTGTTCTAACACAACGTGGTGTACAAACATATTTCTTTTCATAATAGCCAATAAAAGTGGAATAAATTAAAAATATAAAAAATAAAATGTCCTCATTAAGCTCATTAAGTTAAGTATATTTAAAGGGAAAACATCGTGCAATTACACCCATGACATGTAACATATACCTTAATCCCTACTTTAAGTCTATATTGAGAAAAATAACGTTTGTGGTTAAAACCAATCTTGACAACCTCGAGCACAGACGCAGAGTAGCCAGTCTAACGATATTCTATGTGATGCAATTCGGAAAGTTTGTGCAGTTATTTTATGTATTCCCACACAAAAAGGTAAAATATCTCACGATATTTTGCCGTCACCGCCGAGAATGTGGTTCATTAGAACTTAAAATATTAGTAAGTATCTTTTTTGGGCTCAGCGTGTATTAGATTTGGGTTATTTGCGTCCTGGGAATGCACGGCGAGCGCTTAGTCCTGAGTTACCACGACTCTAAACTTTAATATTGTGCTTAGTATTAATCCCCTAAGCCTTAGACAGCGGTCTTTATTATAATATGTATCAGTTGTTTCTATAAATAATATTTTTTTTTATTACGTAGTGCAATGGTAGTAAATAATATAGTAATAAAGGAGTTGTATGAAAATGGGTGCTTGACATCGTTCATAACAATTACAAAAAAAATATCTAAGTAATAAAACGATAAATTATAAGTATTAATAAATTTTTTATATTTCTGTATTACTTGGGATAATTATAAAACCATTTTAGATTTGAAAAACGAAAGCTAATGTTTTTACTATAGCAAAAAGAAAAGGTTTTAAATATTTTTTTTTGTATTTTGTCTATGGAAATACACAATGAAGGCTATTCTTATAATAAAATAGCCTTCATTTAAAAAAATATGAAACGTTGAGGCGAATCTGTAGAGATTACTATTGAGTAAATAAAATATATTTAGAAAACGATTGAATAGGCTATTTTATTAAACAAAAAAAAAACATTTGAATATTATCCTACACGACTCAATAGGCTGTATGGTCATTGATCATTGCCTATTCCGAAGGGGACTGTTTGCGCAGTTGGTATTGTAGCTGTTTTTTTGGATAGACTTCGTGTTTTTACTTTCGTGGATTTATTTAACTTGACCCTTGGCTTTTCTCCCGGATCACAGGACAGTAGGTTTTTGCATCCACATAATGACAATAATGTGGTACTTAAACTAATAGAGCAGGCAATGTACAGCCTCCGGATGCTTTTCTAGAGGACATTTTAATTAATAATTGCAGAAAATAACTAATCAATTAAAAAGGATGAGTTTAATTTACTTTATTTAATAATTTTGTAGTTACAAAATTGCATTATTTTGTGTTCTTTACAATTTATTGAAACAACTAATAACAATAACGAGTGATTTTACTGCATTACCTACAAATCATAATCCATGAAATAGAAACAAAACCCCAATCCCTGCAAAAATTGATTTTTCTACATCACTAGCATATATTTAAATCTTGAAACTAAGACATGTTTTAAGTTGGTTCACGTTGGACCCAAGCTTGTATGGAATCTAATTAATCTCCATTAATGACATTCAGAATATAATAGTATAATTTTTATTAAATATAGATTACAAGAATTCTAATTGAAATTTTTGAACTTGTTGAATTTTTTCCTAAGAATATCCTTCGGACTTAGGTTATACATTGCTCTTATGCTCTTCTGCAAAATAAAGATAGTTTCAATGTCAGTCGTATCATCCCTTAACAGATTCTATACGACATTATGCTACGTAAATAACTAAAATAAACTAATCCAACTGTTTCAACACATGAAAGGCTTCTAACATTTTTTGAAACATACGTCGCAGAACTAAGTATGTTAATTAGGAAATCCGTCAGAGATCGGCGATTTCCTTAATATTATTAGTTTTGATATATTTGACAATATCTCCTGGTAATATTTTTAGTAATTCAAATTCATTTGTACAGAAATTTACATTTTATTTGTATAATAATGACTAGGTGACAGTAAGGAAGGAAATTAGAGTATTTGGAGTCAAAATCGGAATGACGGTAAAATATTGCCCTAAATCCGTTGTATCACCTGGATCTGCCATTACAACGTTTTATAAATCAATTGCTGAAAAAAATATGCTTTTTACGCTTATTTTAGTTTATAATAATTTTAACATCATAAATATAATTGATTTCCACAAAATAACTTTTAATCCTATTAATTATACCAATATTACTCTACCAGAGCTACTATATATTGTCTTTTAAACAAGCATAACTCTTGTGATCAAGCACACGAAAAATAAAAAACGTTTTATAAGTGAATAAGGCGACGACTAAATTTAGTTAACCGAAGTTGAAATTATACGTAGAAGAGATTAAAGTATGGCCAACCTTCAAAAACCCTTTTGAATGTGCTATTGATGTTGCAAATGTAACTAAACTACAACGCCATTATTTCAAATATTGAATTTGAAGTAACGCAGTCAATCCGATGAGCTCTTTATAAACAACTGTGAAAAGTTATAGAAAAATATTTATGTCTAATGAAAATGCGTTTGTATAAAACAGTTATTAAAATCAGTTAACACGTTCTTCAAAAATCACGTAGGGTTACTGAAACTGACACAATATGCATTATTATGCCTGTTATTTATAAGTTCTAAAAAAGGCCTTTATATTCCTTAAAAGACATAACTTAGAATAATATTTAGTACAGTTTGTATTAGGAAATGAAGCATTGTAATAATTCACTGTCAATTATGGCACATGACTTCTCTAAAAATTAAAATTATATACAATATTAAAAACTACAATAATAAAAAAAAACTAAAACTATAAACTTAATTATCATGTAGTTCTACTCCCCGCGGTATCGTGCCAAGAACGCTGGCCGCGTTTCCCCGCTGAATGGCTATACTTAGCCTTTGAGCGAGAAAAGAACCAGCCCTCTTATCACCAGCAGCAAATTTAATAAATTTCTCTAAATTAAATTATTTTAATGTCGTTATATAGTCACTGTATACCATAATGATCTGAAAATCACGCAATAATATGTTTTCTTCCAAATTAATCTAATCTTTTAACCTTTTAACCTAAATATTTTTTAATGGCCTCCTACAGAGTATTTATTTTTTATTATTTTTTTCCGATTATTCGACATCCGACTAGTATGAACAAAGCTTAAGGTTATCCGATTTAAAATCAGGTCTGTCATCCGACAAGTGGGAACAGGCCGGTACATTTTACATTTCTAACATAAGTAGACAAGTTAAGAAGTCATTGATATCGATACTTTCTGAAAGTATTCGATCAAAGTAAAATTCCGTCAAAAGACTCGACTGTCGAACATTGTTAAAATTCACGAGTTTAGAGCGGGTTGCTTTCGTTTTATTCGTCTAATAGTTCCCTTTTTTATCATCAAAGCTTAAGACTAAGGTATTATATTCTCCGATGGTTATAATTTTAGTAATTGAAACGGAAAACCTGATCAAAGGAAAGACTTAAGTTTTATTATTTTCGAGTAATTTGAGAGATTACTATCCGAAATTGGTGAAGTCGTTGGATTTATCGCACAAGAAGTTTATTGAATTACATCCACGATGAGAACTAATCTGAATAAAGATTTAATTTTAAATATACCACTTATCATGGACGGATTTTACTGGGTGGTAAGACCAGATAGACTCAGATAGACTAAACAATATAGAATGTTGCTTAGTCTATCTGGGGAGGTATCACCCTCTTACGTATTTCTGCGCCTAGTTGATAGTACTTGAACTACTGTGATCCACAGAGTTGTATAACCTTTTATTAGCTGAGCTACCTACTAGGTGGTAGCAATATTTTCTGCCTAGGATCCCGTCTGGGTCAGAACCACCTTCTTACCAATTTTTGCCGCTAGCATCCTTGCACCACTGCGATCCGGTCTGAAAGATATAGAGAGCCAGTATAATAGTAGACGGTGATGCATGCCATCTGAGTCCTCAGACATGACAACACATCTGTTGCTTTTGCTTGAGTTCGGTTATCGCTCCAGTTTTATGAAAAAAATGTATTTCGCCACTTTCTTCTCAAGAAAAATCTTAGCTCCTTTTTAAATTCAATTGCACATTTGATTAATTTCATTGACACTCAAAAGCAGATTTATGTTTGTTAACATTTTCTTCTATTAGGGTAGAAAAAGCAGTCGCTTTTCTTTGAGAAATGCCAGAAAGACCGTACGAGTTTCATTTTATGCTAGTTTTGATAGATCTTGTATCTGCCAATCCAACACTCAGTTCTATGTGATGGCGGTATAAAAAATTCCGCTCTGATGTGAGGTGGATGCTGTGCCAATCATTATCCTTTTAGCCGACTTCACAATAGGATGAGATTCTCAATTTTTGGTCAAGTGTTTTTTTTATAAGATAGGGTGACAAACGAGCACACAGTCCACCTGATGGTAAATGGTTCCTTTGACAAATAGACGTCTATATCTATCCTCAATAAAGACTCAACATGCAGTAAAAAGGGTCTCCGGTTCTTTACACTCACCATACAAAACACAGCAGTGTTAAGCTGCTATTTTACACTGGTATTCTGTGAGAGCGTGGTTTTTCCCCGGTCGAGCCGACCTATTCCTGCTACAACTATACAATTAATATAGCTGCAGCATAGCTCTTACACGTGTAAAATAATATTTTATTTACGTTTATGTAAGACTGCATTACGCAGTAATCAGGATTGCTATCAGGCCTGGGCTGAGGCTTTGGCGGCTCGGGATATAAAAACTAGCATGTTCAAAAAGAAGAATCACTTTGCCTTCAGGTCCTTCAAAAGAGTTATTGCCAAGGCAAAGTATAAGCACATTGGCAGAATTGGCAAGAAATTAGTTCGCCTTCGTTCGGGAACCCGTGCATTCTGGTTTCTCGCCAAGGCTCTTTAAAGTAATTGCTGTAAGACATCACTACCATCTCTGTACAGGGAGAATAACTCACTAGCCCACTCCGCAAAAGGTAAAGCCGACCTTTTAGACACCCTTTTTGTGTCCACCTTGACTCTCGATGACGGGTGGAACACTCGCCGACTTTCCAAAAAAAATCCAAAAGTGCACGACTCAAAATGCTCATATGATCATCATATAATCATTCAGGTCACTCCATAAAGTTCAATAATTAAAAACGTCTATTTAAGTATAAATTTACTTAAACACATTATTCTTACTTTTAGGACGTAATACTATTATTTTTCATTACTTGTACAAAACTAGGCACAAGAGAAAATGGTGAGCTGAAAGTAGGGAAATTCGGAATAGGGCAACGGAACCCAAGGGGCCAGCAGCTGGCCGACTTCATGGAGAAAGAGGGACTCTTTATGATGAACTCTTTCTTCCAGAAGCGGCCCCACATAAAGTGGACCTGGTCAAGCCCCGACGGTTCCACAAAAAATGAGATTGACTTCATTATGACGATCAGACGACAACTTTTCAGTGATGTCTCCGTGATCGCGAGGGTGAAAACTGGTAGCGATCACCGAATGGTTAGAGGCGCACGGAACATAATCGTTAAGTTGGAGAGGTCCAATACAATAATGCGTTGAGAATTATAATGGGGTTGCCTCGGTATTGTAGCACCTCTGGCATGTTTGCAGACGCTCATGTTGATGGGTTTGAAGCCTTAATGCGCAAAAGATGTGCCTCCATGCTGAATCGCATGCGGACGAGCACCAACATGATTCTCAGTGTACTAGCGGAAAGATGGGATTCACCAATGTTAGGTTAATGACACGCCACGACCTAGAGTAGTATTTTAATTATAATTTTAATTTTAAATGTAATTTAATTTAATTTTTTATATTTATTAATTTTAATTTTCTTTAATGTCATAGGTATTTAGGTTATAATTTTTTAACAAATACGAATAATTGGTCTGAAATAAATAAATTATTATTATTATTACTATTCTTTCTGATTAGTATTCTCTCGTTTCCGTGGTATTATACCTTTTTCGCGGGCTGTTAGCCAAACGAACTCGGTTGAATGTTTAATCTTTAGACAGAAACTTACGGACTATTCTACACGTATTCAATATTGCTGCTTTGTGTAGCAATATAAAGGTAAGTTTATGGATGTCTACATCCTTTAAGCTAGAAAAAAGTGAACGGGGAATGACGCCAGTTGCAGATATTATAATAGGTACAGTTTTTACAGTTTTTACTTTCCACTGGGATTTTATTTCGATGGATAAATCAGTGTATTTGGCTATTTTTTCATTATAGGTAGAAGTCAAATTGTGCTATACTAGCAATATCTATAAAATAAACTGATTCATTTTTTTTTGTCATGTAGCGTAATATCGGGTCTATTATAATGCACGGCTGCTCCTATAAAGGTCAAATCCTCAGGGGCCCATTCAACTGAGTTTCGACGAGCAGACGTAGGTCGGGCCTCCTAAGGCCAAAGTGGAAAAATCTCTAGTTACACTAAACAATAAGGGAGAGCGTTCTGTGGTACGGCCATTCAACAGGGAGAATATTAGACGGAGCTTACTTACCTATATCCAAGGCGACTGGTCCCTCCGGAGTCGGTCAGATCGCATGTGGTTGTGTAGTGCAAGGGAAATAAGGTGCTGTGATGTGTATCTGGGTGTGACTGATGGTGATTGACCTTAGTAGACCTTGGCCGTCGGCAGCAGCCCGGGCGTCAGCCCCGCTCCAAATTGAGGCAATCTTTCGCGGCGCCGTCCACAGTCACTTTCTTCGTTCGTCACGATGACAGTCCATTAACTCTATCGTACCACCAACTAACTTACAGAAGCCACTAACTCTCGGTGGTTATAAAGCTTAACACACAAAACTAACAGGGAGTGTCCGGATCAAAGTTCACTACCGCTTCGCGTAGCAACAGTTAATTCTAGAATATCAAAGGTCGCACTAGCTAATATTGCCGAATGCACTTATACAAATTCCCGGGAAAGGCTATCCAACAAGGAATGCGCGTTATAAATCCTAGGCAGGATATTTACTAGACGCCTAAGCTATTCCGCGGTTCCCGCACAAAAAATTGACAGCGTGATGACGTTAGCACAGCTGGCAGACGACTGCTTTTACGCTCGCGACCCGCGCGCTCTTGCCACGCTCGGCCAAACTTCAAACCGGTATCGCACCGAGCCGAGTGCCCTCTGGCGTCGATTCTTGACATTAGCTCTTGGCGCGAACATAGTCAATAAACATAGTGAAAATATTTCTTTTTGGAGACTGCTTGTTTAGAGACGACTGCGTCAATAATCAACTATTCTTTACAACCTAAACTACCTTTTCTGCATCCTTTCTGTTTTTCTGCTATTATATTTTGGGAGATAGCGTGCTTGTAAATTAATTGGCTAAGGCAAGACGTAATAATCTTATAAATATTTTGGAGACAAATATTTGGCCTGTATTTGGCTGGATTTTTTGAGTCACTTCGGTCTTTAGGTAACATATAAGTTGTTCCTAGTGTAATGTAGCTTGGCAATAATTCTGGTGTTTTTAAAAAAGTGTTGATATGTGAAAGTAAGAGCGGATGTAAGTAAGTAATTTTTTTATACCAATAGTTATGGATTTTATCGGTTCCAGTCGCTTTCCAGCTATGTGTTTTGTTAATAACTGAAGTTAATAAATCCATGTTTATTTCATCGAACATCATCTCTGGTAAATTTACTAATAGTTCCCTATCTTGTTTAATCCAGTCGCTTTCTCGGTGTGTTTTCTGGGTTGACCATATATTGGACAAAAATTGATGCAGCAGTTCTGTTTTGGGTATCTCTACTAATTTATTATTATCATTATTGTCATGTGTGTTTGTTAGGTTTCTGTAGAATGATTTTCCATTATTATAAAATAGGGCATTTTTTTGTTTTCTTAGAGTGGTTTCTTTATATCTACGTAGTCGGTTTGCAAGTGAACTAAGCTTTTGTTTGAGGGTGTCTAGAAAATGGGCTAGTTCCTTGTTTTCGTGTTCATGCAGTGAATGTATTCTATAAGCTGCTCTGATTTTTCTATTTCGCGTTTGAGCTTAGTGCTTGTATTACCATTTATATATTCCGTTAGTCTTCCTAATTTTACTTTAAGATTTTTTTTATAGGATAGGGTGACAAACGAGCACACAGTCCACCTGATGGTAAGTGGTTGCTGTAGCCCATAGACATCTACATCTATCCTCGTTTGCGATTCAAAATGCAGATGCGTTGTCACCCGTGAGGACTAATATGGAATGCCTCGTTTCCAGTAAAAAGGGTCTCCGGTTCTCTACACTCACCATACGAAACACAGCATCGTTAAGCTGCTATTTTACGCTGGTATTCTGTGAGAGCGTGGTCCTTCTCCTGTCGAGCCGACCCATTCGTGCTACAACTATACTATTAATATAGCTGCAGTATGGCTCTACCACGTACAAAATTTAAGATTCTGTCTTCTAATCTCATTGGCCGTTTAGGGATTCGTTTTTTCCGACGTGAGGTGTTATTTTCTTGGTCCATTATTTTGTATCCGTTGTTAATTGAAACTGTAGCAGCTCCACAATATATAGCATTTTGGATTGTCTGAAGATCTGAATCGGGTGTATATGGACAGGAAGAACTGATTGGTTAATGTAGTGTACAATACGCGCTAGTTTTTTAGAAGTTTTTTGTTTAGGTATGCTAGGTCTAGTTGTAGGATCGACGTACTTATACTTATTTAAAAGCATTACAAATGTCTCATCAATTTTATTTCGTATATCCCCAAGAAATTTATCGTCATTTTTTTGGTTTTCATTATGTTCCTGTACTTGTTTTGCATTATAATCTGGGGGTGTTATTCTATCCGGGTAAATTTGTGTATTGCTGGGTGTGATTAGGCTTTCATGTGTCTCTAAATTTTCTGTGGCGGGTTGGGTGAAGTCAAATCTATAATTATCTTGCAAGAATATGTCAGGTTCTGTGTTGTTATTTGCTGTTTTATTCTGGGTAGCCATCTCTATTGCAATCTCATCCTGTAACTCTTGGAGTCTGCTTTCACTTAACAGTTTATTATTGATGATTGCTCGGTATTGATCTGCTATCCGTTGCTCAGATACGTGAGAAAGATGTGGAAATTTGGTGATAAAGGATTGATGTAGAGGGCGTCTGTAAGCTGTTTTGTTTGTCCCGACTTTAGTAATAATGTAGAAACTTTTTATAATGAATTCATTTAAATCATTATCCCAGTGCATTCTTTGGTTACCGGTTACTTTATTATTATTTTGTGGGTGCTCATTGTTAGGGTTATTGTCTAAGTAGGTTTTCACTTCGTCACGTATTACTTGAACCTGTTCAGCAGTTAATAATTTACCGTTAGTTATTGCCCTACGTTGGTCACCTACTCGCTGTCTGCTAACATCCATATCTGGATACTTTTCTATAAATTTTGCATGAAGTTGGGTAATGACCTAATATTTTTGGTTTCCATAGATGTGATAGTAAGGTATGTGCGCAGTATAAAGATATTCATATCCTCACTCCATTTCCTGCGTGCACATTTACTAGCTTTGGCGGGTGCAGAGTTATCGTCGCTTGCCTTTTGCACAACATCCGTAGCTGTTGATGAAGAAATCGATTCAGAAGCATCGGAGTCCGAGAGACTAGCATTGGTCTTTTGATATTTGCGAGAGATCCCCGCCCGGAGATTCATCTGGCCCCGTAAGCCGGGCACTAGGGGCATGCCATTCTTATTTTTACTCATTTTTTTTTTGTACAAAAGTTACCCACCACGTTAATCCAATAGTGATGAGTCGCAGTAGACTACCTAACTGAGCCTATGGGCGCCACCATTGGTATGCAAAATACTCCTCCGCCGCTGCCCTAAAACTAAAATCCCACGCTAATGTCAATTGCACTACCTAACCCTCGATAAGGCACTTGTGCCTAAGAGCCCTATGTAGCCTCTTAGATGGGTATACCGCCATCGGTCGGTTCGCCATTGCCTCGTTTGTTGACAGCAGGGTGTACCACGTGCAGGTGCGGTTGGCTTGGAGAAGTTCCCCCGAATGAGTCCCTTACACCCCTTATTATTATTATAATTAATATTATCATTAATGAAGTCAATGCTCCGCCCCCTCGTGCTCTGTTCCAATATCCCGAAATCTTTCAGCTTGGGTTACAATGAAGTGGACGATATGAATGACAAACTCGTGGAAACTCTCCATGCGGTCGGAGCTAAGTTCTGCAAGACCCGCCGCAGACGAACACAAAAACTCTCCGATCACACTCTCAATCTCATGGCTGTTAGACGGGAGACGAAGCTACATTCTTCAACAGATTTGACAGCATACAGGCACCTGAACAGACAGATCTCCAAATGCATGCAGCGGGACTTACGCAACTTCAATACAATTTGTATTGAAGAAGCGATCGAACGGATCCAAGGCTCCAAAGTCTTTGCCAGAGATCTGTCTGCCAGATAGAGCCAACTGTCAAAGCTGAAGACCGAACGTGGAAGCATCGTTTCCGGGGTACCTGAGATTTTGAGTGAGATTAAGAGGTTCTATGGGCAGCTGTACACGTCATCGTTGGAGCCACACGCAAGTGTGAGTAACGATTCAAGAGTGAGTCTTATCCGACACTATTCCGAAGATATCCCGGACGTCAGTCTGAACGAGATTAGAATGGCTCTCCAGCACCTTAAATATGGCAAGGCCCCAGGCAAGGATGGAATTACAGCGGAGCTTCTGAAAGCGGGTGGAAGACCGATACTTGAAGTCCTTCAGAAGCACTTTGATTCCGTCCTCCATGGTTGCGTTACACCGGAGGCGTGAAGCATAAGTGCGGTGGTCTTGTTCTTTAAGAAAGGTGACAACGCTCAATTGAAGAACTACAGACCGATTTCCCTTCTTAGCCGCGTCTACGTGCTGTTTTCGAGAGTCTATGAATCGTCTCGCGCGAAGACTTGACGACTTTCAGCCTCCCGAACAAGCTGGTTTCCGAAAGGGCTTTAGCACCATAGACCACATACATACCCTTCGGCAAATTGTACAGAAGTCCGAGGAGTACAATTTGCCACTATGTCTGGCGTATGTGGATTATGAGAAAGCCTTTGATTCCGTCGAAATTTGGGCGGTGCTTCAGTCCCTCCAGCGGTGCCAAGTTGACTGTCGGTATATTGAAGTGCTGAAGTATTTGTACAGTAGAGCTACGATGGCTATCCGAGTACAGAACCAGAGTACGAAACCTATCCAATTGCAGAGAGGTGCAAGTCAGGGTGATGTTATATCCCCAAAACTCTTACGAAACTCAAAACTCACCGCTGCATTGAAAGATGTTTTTAAGCATCTGGACTGGAAAGGATACGGCATTAACATCAATGGCGAGTACATCACTCACCTTGGATTTACCGACGATATAGTCCTGATGGCAGAATCACTGGAGGACCTAAGCACTATGCTCAATGACCTCAATAGTGTCTCCCAACGAATAGGTCTTAAGATGAACATGGACAAAACAAAGATCATGTTTAATGTCCATGTTACTGCCGCTTACAGCTATGCTCGGAGTTTCTCTGCGTGATAAACTTGGAAATGAGTATATTCGCAGTAGAACCAGAGTAACCGACATAGCCTAATGGATTAGTAAGCTGAAGTTGCAGTGGGCCGGCCATATAGCTAGAAGAGCTAACAATCAATGGGGAAGAAAGGATCTTGAGTGGCAGCCTCGTACCAGTAGGCGAAGTGTAGGGCGACCCCCCACGAGATAGAGTGACGACGTGGTAAGACATGCAGGAAGTCAATGGATGCAGGTGGCTCAGAACCGTGCTTTGTGGCATACCTTGTGGGAGGCCTATGTTCAGGAGTGGACTTTTTAAAGGCTGTAATGATGATGACTATTATTTATTCTGTGCTTTAAAAATATTGGAATTAAATCTGTGATTTTTATAATATTTTTCGAATATTTTGTATTTGTACTGGGCACTTTTTGAGTCGCTGCAAACAACTGATACTGTATCTACTCACGACGGGAGGAGAGGCCGAAGTGGCCAAAATGATTGAGTAAGGCATTCTATTTAGTAAAATTAATAATTACAAGGCTGCTGAAAACACTGAAAATTTCTAGATTTTCACGCAGAAAAAAAAATAATTATAACTAAACAAAAGAAAGTTAAGCTGCCATTTATATTCCATGACTTCCAAAATGATAGATGAAAAGATTAAAAAATAGATTGAGTTAAACAATTGATATTTTCAAAAGTTATCTTGTTTACCACTCCATGCAGACTTGATAAGCCTACACCATAAGCCTCTAAAACCACTTTTAATATGTAAAAATAGCTGTTATGGCCTACGGCTGCTCCCATAAAGGTCAAATCCTCTGGAGCCTATTCAGCAGAGTTTCAACGAACAGACGTAGGTCGGGCCTCCTAAGGCCAAAGTGGAAAATATCTAATTACACTAAACAATACGAGGGAGCGTTCTATACTACGGCCATCCAACAGGGAGAATATTAGATGGAGCTTACTTATCTATATCCAAGGCGACTGGTCCCTCAGGAGTCGGTCTGGTCGCATGTGGTTGTGTTGTGCAAGGGAAATAAGGTGCTGTGATGTATATCTGGGTGTGACTGATGGTGATTGACCTTAGTAGACCTTTGCCGTCGGCAGCAGCCATGGCGTCAGCACCACTCCAAATTGAGGTAATCTTCCGCGGCACCGTCCACAGTCACTTTCTTCGTTCGTCACGGTGACAGTCCATTAACTCTATCGTACTATTAACTAACTTACAGAAGCCACTAACTCTCGGTTGTTATAAAGCTTAACACACAAAAACGAACAGGGAGTGTCCGGATCAAAGGTCACTACCGCTACGCGTAGCAACAGTTATTTCTAGAATATCAACGGCCGCTTTAGCTAATATTGTCGAATGCACTTATACAGATTCTGAGTCAGACACAATGAGTCCCTGGGAAGCTCTCCAGCAAGGAATGCGCGTCACAAATCCTAGACAGTATATTTACTAGACGCGCCTAATTATTCCGAGTTCCCGAACAAAAATTGACAGCGTGCTGACGTTAGCACAGCTGTCAGACGACTACTGCGCTTGCGCGTTCTATGCATGACCGAATGTCAAACCGGTATGGCACCGAGCCGCGCGCCCTTTGACGTCAATTCCGAAAAAAGCGTTTGGCGCGAACAAACCCCCGTGCCGGACATAAGGATTTAGGTCCGCGAGCAAACCGGTCAGCGGGACAACATCGTGACGGCAAGTTGCAAGACCGAATCTACAACCAAACTAGGTCACCTTAGGCACCCTATCAGATCTTGCAACCCTAACCAACGCCTCAAAATTACAGCCCCAACGTAGGCAAGCCGGAGGGTTGAACTAGATGCCTTTCCTGGACATCGCATCCCATAAATAAGTCCTATATTCCTAGACAGAAGTCCAACGACCTCCTTCAAACACCTATTTGTGCTCCTATGATTAGTTCTGCAATCCGACCGAATCAGGTCTACAAACAGCGACGCGACACGAAGCGGCCCAGAGTGACCTCCTAAGCTTCAGTGCAGAGAGGACCCCCAAATTCCCCATGGACGTCGTCTGTGGAGAGCCGAACGAACGCACAGATAGCCCCTAGTATGACTTTTCAAACAAGTAGGCATAGCCAGGCCATCCACTATATAATCATTTACCAAATGGTGCGACAGCTGATATCCATCTGATAATCTACAACTAGCCCGCCTGTTAGGCAAGTAGTCCTATGCTCATATTTCAACTAATTTTTCAAAGCATCAATGTTCAACTACAGAATCAATTCAACCAAATTAATCACCGATGCACATAGGTCAAATTGACAAATTAAACAAAACAATAAACGTAAGAGACAGCCCTATTTCTCATTTAAATAACTAAGACAGTGCCAACTAAATGTAAACCAAAGGAGAATTGACTTTTATTTACTTCGCACAAACAGGGTTATCTACCTTCAGCCTTTCCTTTCACAAAGCAAAATGATTAAACACTATCACAAAACATATACATAATTTTCCAAATAGCGCGACATTCAATTTCAAATGAATTCAAACTTTCTTTTCAGCAACCAGGCGCAACAATCAAATACAATTACAAAGCATACGTACAAGCATTCAAAAGGGCACATAATTCAATTCTTTTAATCACAACAACTACAACTATGGAAATTTCGCGGAAAACCCAAAAGCATTTTTAATTTTAATTTAAAGAATTTTAACTAAGTGCTCGACAAAACCAAATCTACTACCCCTTGACAGCGTGATTCAATGCTCTAGGGGGGCCCTAATCCTCCCACCACCAAGTGGATGCCACACGGCGTGAACCCGAGACCAATTGTGCGCAGACCGCTAACAGTCGCCACTCGGGTTGTACGCCTTCACTGAGGCCGTCGGCAACAGAACATTTTGACTAGTGGACTGTTGACGGCTTAAGGCTCAGTGGAGGCGGCCGTGGTGGGAGCTAAGGCGGCAGCTAGCCAGGGCCGCCTCCATCAAATGGGGAACAGTGGTACACCAGTCGTGGCCACTCAGCTAACGGGAGTGAGAAGGGTCCAGCGGACCGATGAGTGGCCGTGAAGTTCCTCTCCACACGCTGAGGAGGGGTGATGACACCCCCGCTCCTGGGGGGATTACCCCCCGACTGGTCGGGGGAGGGACCCCTTTCAAACTTAGGGGCCTGGTGGCTGACCGGCGGGCGCCGAGAGTCGCCCGGCAGAGGGTGTGGCTGAGCGCCCCCGCCCGTGGGGGTCGAGGGCCTGGCAGATCCCCGAGAGGAGACGCCGTTCGCACCCAGGTACAAAACTGCATGTTGATTACCCTGGCAATGCAGACAGGGCTGCCGATGCGGACAGTCTCGCTGGAGGTGCCCTCCCAAACATGAGCAGCACCAGCGGCGCTCCTTGGCGATAGTTCGCCTCACCGTAACCGACTTACCTAATAATTTCGGGCACGACGTTACCCGGTGGGTAGATGCTCGACAATAGGAGCAGGGGGGGGGGGTTTGACGACGACTTGCCTGGCGGATTCAGCCTCTCACTGGGCATGGCTCGTAGGTCGTCAACGGTGCCCGCCGCGTTCTCGATCTGCCGGCACTGCTCCTCCAAAACCCGCAGCAGGTCATAGAAGGGCGGAATATAGGAGGCCTCGTCCCCGCCATACCTCTCCTCAAAATGGATTCGAAGGTCGAGAGGTAGACGGGACAGCACGATGCGGAGCAACAAAAAAGCCCATTCGCCCACTGGTAAATCCAGCCGCCTCAACGTATTACAGGCCACCAAGACTGGATCCAACAGGTTCGGACGTAGTCTGGCCCGGTCACTAAGCAGCGGGAGGCTTAGAAGCTGCTTAACATGTTCGTCCGCAATTCGCCGGACGTTGGCGTATCTTCTGGCTAGGAGGTCCCGAGCAGTCTGGTCGGCCACTTGAGATTGTCGGACGACGCCCAGAGCCTCCCCCTCCAGTGAGGCCAGGAGGTACGCCATCTTTTGGCTCGGGGTCAGGTCACTCCGGGCGTCCACTAGGCTGTCGAAAAGACCAACGAAGGTCAGCCATTCGGAAAGGACCCCGGAGAACCTTAGCAGGTCCAGAGTTGGGAGTCGTCCCAACAGCTCCGGCTGAAGTTGCTTCCGAGAGGACTCGGGCAGGCCACTCATCCGAGCTTCACTCGCTTCCTTGGCATAGCTGCCTTCAGCCTCGATCAACTCGTCCGTGAGCGAAAAGAACTGCTTGTAGTCCGCGAAGCAGGAGTCCAGGACTCCCTTCTCCACATCCGAATCCTCGAGCTCAGCGTAAGCCTCCTCCACTGCGGCCCTTCGAGCATCCACCTGCTCGAACCGCTTCATCAAGTTATGGACCCTATCCGGTCGACCTATCAAAGCATGGGCGCTGGTGGTCCAGCGTAACTCAGTCCACAGGCAACGGATTAGTAGCTTGGGCGATGACTTCACTACTAAATACAAATTACGACGCGGCTCGAGCACAAATTACAAAGATAACAAATAAAAAATACAACAAAAAATTAAGAGTCAATAAATGCAGTTCCTATCAATTCGAGCTGAATAAAAATTACACAAATACGAGTTACTACTTATCAACCAAATAAAAGTTAGCACAAAAGAAAAGACACAAATCAAATCAACAAATAACAAATACTAGAGTGATCAAATCAAGTTAAATTCAAATTGCGCAAATACAATTACCACTCTTTAGTTCAAATACAAATTACAATACAAACGGAGATACACCTCACGGCCGATCAACAAAAAATGCCTAGCTCGGAAATCAACCCTTCGATAAGCAATCCACTACAACTATCCGACAACGATAGTTAACCGATTACGTGAAAATATTCATCTACCTACATGACGTATACCTCTAGAAAAACTCCCGCTTGCATACTAAAAGGGCGCGGCTTTCAAATCTACCCGTTAACCAAATAAGCAAGCAACAAAGGAAAATAATTTTATTATTACGTACAAAAAAAATATTTTTACGTATTACGGACGGGCGTGATTGAAGATACAAATTAAACCAATCAAACCAATGCTCCCTGTCACCAGAATTGTTTAATTTTTATCAAACACTATGGTCGGGATCGACCGGGGAATCGAACCCGGAACCACGCTCTGCTACCAGTTTGTTAGGGCCTACGGCTTCTTTTATAAATGTCAAATCCTCTGGGGCCTATTCAGCAGAGTTTCAACGAACAGACGTAGGTCGGGCCTCCTAAGGCCAAAGTGGAAAATCTGTAATTACACTAAACAATACGGGGGAGCATTCTATACTACGGCCATTCAACAGGGAGAATAATAGACGGAGCTTACTTACCTATATCCAAGGCGACTGGTCCCTCAGGAGTCGGTCAGGTCGCATGTGGTTGTGTGGTGCAAGGGAAATAAGGTGCTGTGATGTGTATCTGGGTGTGACTGATGGTGATTGACCTTAGTAGACCTTTGCCGTCGGCAGCAGCCCGGGCGTCAGCACCGCTCCAAATTGAGGTAATCTTCCGCGGCGCCGTCCATAGTCACTTTCTTCTTTCGTCACGATGAAAGTCCATTAACTCTCTCGTACTATTAACTACCTTACAGAAGCCACTAACTCTCGGTTGTTATAAAGCTTAACACACAAAAACGAACAGGGAGTGTCCGGATCAAAGGTTACTACCGCTACGCTTAGCAACAGTTATTTCTAGAATATCAACGGCCGCTTTAGCTAATATTGTCGAATGCACTTATACAGATTCTGAGTCAGACACAATGAGTCCCTGGGAAGCTCTTCAGCAAGGAATGCGCGTCACAAATCCTAGACAGTATATTTACTAGCAGCGCCTAATTGTTCCGAGTTCCCGAACAAAAATTGACAGCGTGCTGACGTTAGCACAGCTGTCAGACGACTACTGCGCTTGCGCGTTCTACGCACTTCGGAATGTCAAACCGGTATGGCACCGAGCCGCGCGCCCTCTGACGTCGATTCCGAAAACAGCGTTTGGCGCGAACAATAGCAATTAATCGATTAAAAAAAATATTGATAAGTTCAACAATCATTTATCTTTCTTACAATGTTCTTTTTATATTATTTATATGTTCAGTATGATTTTCAGATACAATTTTATTCGACAAAACGTTGGAATCTTAATTTTTAGGCACTAGTAGAACATACCTACGCGCTTTGCGCTTAAGGCATGCAAAATTGTAATGTATTATACCACAAATAAAATATGAATATCATTGCACAGGACAGTTTTTTTGCGGTAATAACCAACACGAAGAAATGTCTTTGAACAGCCTGTTAAATTGAATGAATGTTTTTCTAGCGTTACGTTAAACCGATCAGATAGCGACAATTTATAGCGAAAGCTTTAGCGCAAAACGTATTTCCTCAATAACTTTTATGTCACAGACGCTTCCTGAAATCGTTAACACTATATATACATATATAATCGTTAAAACTTGATATAGCTGAAAGAAATAAAAATAGAAAACCCAACTGGATTTTTTATAAGATAAACGAGCGCACAGTCCACCTGATGGCAGTGGTTGCTGTGGCCCATAAACATTAACATCTATCCTCGATTACGAATCAAAATGCAAATTCTTTGTCACCGGTGAAGACTAAGATGGAATTCCTCGTTTCCGGTTAAAGGGTCTACGGTTACACTCACTATATGAAACACAGCAGTGTTAAACTGCTGTTTTACGCTGGTATTTTGTGAGAGCGTGGTCCTTCCTCGGTCGAACCGAACCATTTGAGTAAGAACTAAACCTTAATGTTTTTAAGGCCTCTCCAATATACTACTTCATAGCGGGATATTGCCATAGTTGTCAAGCTTGGTAGACAGGTTGGTATTTTTATTACTTTGAGCTCTTAATAGTAAAATGCTTCTGCTCATTTCCTGTTTCTGATTTCCTTGGTCGGTACTAACGATACCAACGAAATTATATGTAGGTGTATGGCCGCAGTTATTTGTTATTACCAACTGGTGCATACCAAAGTTGATGTCCTTTTACTTTCCTATTTATAAAATATTAAATAGAAAGATGATGAAGAAAAAATAACATTTATCTTACTTTATAAATGGCAACATTATGATCCAATAACCCATATCATCTTGTGAGGCATAACAGGCGAGGTAAATTAAACAATATAAAAAAAAAACTGCGGTTGCGAGCTCCTATTCACCCATTTTTAGAACATGTCATATCTATGTGGCAGTCTATGGTGGAGGTTGGTCTATATTCTGCAGTAGTCATTTGATAAGTTGTAATGATGATGAAGTATTTCACAATAAAATTAAAGTAAAGTTACAGTCTATAAACGTCGAACTGCTGGGCACGCGTCTCCTCTCACTTCTGAGACGATTTCAGGACAAGGACATATCCGGCGCGCTGCCTCAATGCGTGTTAGCTGACTTCACATGACTTCGAAATATTTTTTTAATTCGTCAGACATGCAGGTTCCCTCACGATTTTTTTCCTTCACCATCAAACACGTAATAAATCAGCACTTAAAATTGCAACTAACAACTTCATTGGTATCGGCGGAGATCGAACCCAGATTCCTCCCGTATTGTGAAATATACAGCAAGCGCTAAACTCCTGAGCTACCATGGCTCCCTAATAACTAAAAAAACTAAATAAGTAACCAAAAAACTAATAAGAAATATATATCCACATCATTTAATAGCTTTTGTTTTTATTTCACAATATTCTTACCTAATATATTGGCCGTTCACAGAATGCCATACGCCATATCAACATTTATTTTAGATTTTTTTAATTTACCTTACCAATATTTTCGACTTCATAGTAGAATTGGCTACAACCAGAGATTCTGACGGACCCATTTGACTTAATATGACTTAGGGAAGTTCAAGTAAAGAGCTCCTATTTAAAAGACCGGCAACGAATCTACTATTACCCTGACGTAGCAGTTATACATGGGCTGCAGTCGACACTTAATATCAATCTCTCCTAAATCTCTATTATAAAAAATATCTTCCCGTGAGTGTCGTAAGAGACAGCAGAGTAAAACTGAATAGGAGGGGGCAGCAGTATATTCGTGATAACAACACTAAATAATAATAAAAAAAACTATAGTTGTCAAGCGTACTTACTATGGCAAATATTCCTGTGTGAGGCCATCTATGGTGGAGGTCCATGTTCAGAAGTGCACCTTTGCTAGGTTGTAATGAAGATTGTGAAACTTCTAGTTTTATATCCCATATAAAATTACGACGTCGTCTACTGTATAGAAACACGTTCGATACTACGATAAAATATAAAGTTATTTAGCGGTGTCGCTTCCTCGCACTCACTGAGAGTAATCTATTTGTATCTAAAGGTTCTTTGTTAGCGTTCGAACGGCTTAAGATGTTATCCGGGAATTGAATGTTCTGCCTAACGTTGAACATGATACTGCGCGCGATGTTGCAGAATACGAAGGAATTCCTTTCATGTATAGTGAGAGAGAATTTTATAAAAATACTAGCTGTCGTCGCCTAAATCCATTATAAACTGCCAGCTCACGAGGTACCTTGAGGATCACCAGCTGATTAGTGACCGCCAATACGGTTTTCATCGGGGTCGACCAGCTGGTGATCTTCTAGTCTACCTGACTCATTGGCCGTTAGTTTGGACATAGTGAAGGCCTTTGATCGGGTCTGGCACAAAGCACTTCTTTCGAAGCTTCCTTTCTATGGGCTTCGCGATAAATTGTGCAAATGGATCACCAGTTTCCTTGCTGATCGGAGCATCAAGGTCGTAGTAGACGTTGCATGCTCAGATGTCAAGCCTATAAACGCTGGTGTTCCACAAGGCTGCCTGCTATCACCAACGCTGTCTCTCCTGCATATTGTGACACCTCATAATTATTATTAATAAATAATAATCGAATTCAATATAAAGGCATTTAAAAATGTCATAAAAATTATATTTTAAACAATTAAAATGCAATAATAAGCATAATTTATTAAAATTCTGTTTAAAATATTCAAAATGTATTAAATCATATAAATACAAGTCGATTATATTGCAATAATAAAGATAAATAACCTTTGCAATATAATAGAAAAAAATGAATCAAAATTTTCTAAGTTGATGAAAGTGTTCTTGTATTAATCGGAACATTTCTAAGTTGATGAAGGTGTTCTTGCATTTATCGGAACATTTCTAAGTTGATGAAGGTGTTCTTGTATTAATCGGAACATTTCTAAGTTGTTGAAGGTGTTCTTGCATTTATCGGAACATTTTTAAGTTGATAAAGGTGTTCTTGTATTAATCGGAACATTTCTAAGTTGATGAAGGTGTTCTTGTAATGTTCCCTAATAAGGGGGCGTTGCTGGAGACGCATACCCAAGGTTGTACATATATATGGGGTGGTCGGCTAGTGCTAGTAGTAAGGTTGCACAATGACTAGTTCTATATTAGGGACGTATATTATCTGTCTCTATGATGCATAAGCATTATGATAGCAGTTATGACTTGAAGTCCCATATAAATAAGACATATAATAGTATGGCCTATAAAATAAAGCAAATATGTGGAAGGTCTCAAATATGTAAAAGCATTGTATTGAAAGAAATGGAACTTGAAAAGGATTATTATAGTGTTAGTGTAGTTAAACTAGCTGTTCCCGCGACTTCGCCCGCGTGGAGTTATTTTTCGCGGAACCCTAAAGTAAAAACAGCCCACGTTACTCCTTATAACATCAGTTATCTGGCAGTGTGAATAAATATTGACAAATATTGACATTAATATTTATACGATACTAACATCATTCAATTGTTTTGCCATCCCGGAACCCCTCCACTAACACTTAAACTTTATGGTATGGTATTAAAGTTCAAATTGACTTTTAAGTATTATTACAAATCTTTTGTATGGGAATATAGAAAAGTGTTGTTTTTAGACTTTTTCCGGATTTTTTTTTAAATTTTCTCTCCGTAAGAATCATCTTCGTACTTCAAGGAATATTATAAAAAAAGAATTAGCGAAATCGGTTCAGCTGCTCTCGAAATTTGCGCTTAGCAACACATTCAGCGATTAATTTTTATATTATAGAAGAAATAATGATACAATCATCGAACAAGTAGCAAGTACTAAATTTCTGGGTATAATGACGGATCAAAATAGCGGCTGGAAAACTCAAGTCGATTACATATGTGACAAACTCGACAGATTTGTCTATGCAATAAAAAGATTACGATTTACGGTATTGTGACGCCTCATAATTATTATTAATAAATAATAATTTAATTCATTATACAGACATTTAAAAATGTCTTAGAAAGTATAATTTAAACAATAAAATGCAAATAATAAGCATAAAGTTCAAAAATATCCATTTGGAATATTGAATATTATAATATTAGTAAACGCATAAAATGTCTCTAAAAATCTCTAAATTTATTAAAAACCTGCTTAAAATGTTCAAAATGTATCAAATCATATAAATACAAGGCGATTATATTGCAATAACAAAGATAAATAACATTTGTAATATAATAAAAAAAAAAGGATTAAAATTTTCTAAGTTGAAGGTGTTCGTGTAATAATTGGAAAATAAGTTAATGAACGTGTTCTTGTAATGTTCCCTTATATTGGGGCGTTGTCGGAGACACATACCCAAGGTTGTACATATATATGGGGTGGTCGGCTGACCGACTGCTAGTACTAAGGTTGCACAATGACTAATCCTATATTAGGGACTTATCATAGTAAGGTCTAACGAACCAAAGCATTAATATAGAAGGTCTCTATGATGCATAAGCATTATGATAGCAGAGTTATGTATGACTTGAAGTCCCATATGAATAAGACATACAGTAGTATGATCTATGAAATAAAGCAAATATGTGGAAGGTCTCAAATATGTAAAAGCATTATATTGAAAGAAATGGGACTTGAAAATGATTATTATAGTGGCGTGTAGGTTGCTTCGCAGCCTCTGAGACCGAGGTAAACTTGGACTCACTAACCGATGTGTCCTAGACATATCATCTTAGTGCCGGTGGTAAGCGGGTTTGTTGTAGCAATACGACTTGCCCGTGGACGTCGCACACCCCTACCGTTTGTGGGCGACGTCTTAGCGCATAGCGTTATGATACGTCGGCTATCTTTCGGATTAGGGTGAGTGTGTTTGGTAGTACTTTTAAGTGCAGCAAGCATACTCAACTTCATGTCTTAGTGCAATAGCGCTATGATACGTGGAGTTTTGGCTACTGACGTCTTAGTACCGTACTACTATGATACGTTGGTGGTATTTTTAGTTAACAACATTATCAAATTTTGTTACCAAAGTCGATAGGGATCATGTGGGTGTGTTGTGAGGGGGCGCCATCCGTATGATAGTTGCATTGATGCTTACTGCTACTTGCAGTATTGTGTCTTGTGATGGATCTGCGGGTGTGCTGCACCTGATTCGATGCATCTTGTGGTTCTGGTCGATGGAGGTATGCGGGTGGTGATGTCTGCTGGGACTGTATGGGGGACCTTGGGATGGTGTAAGCCCGACGATAGTCGTATTGATGCTTGTTGCATTCTGTAGCATTGCGTCTCTACGATGGTTGTTTGGCGGGTCGCTATTATCAATGGCGCCCTCTGCGTCTTGTTTTGACTCACAACCTAAGTAGCTTTGCCCTAAGTCGGGTCCTTTCATTGCGGGGCTGCAGACTGTCTGCCCTCCATGATGTTTTATATAACAACTTAATAATATATCTCTATAAAGTTCCCACCTTTGAGAGATTGAAGGCAACTTGTTGGTGGGTGAGACAAACATGATTGAAAAATGCATATACTCAACGTCAGTGACACAAACCCTTTCTGATGGCGAATTATTAATATTATCTTATAACTGCCTATTGGCTATATCTGCCATTGTATTGGTTGGTGGAGCATAAGTGTTGACCTCATGCGGGTGGTAGCTGGAGGGAGAATCTGAGGAGGCTCTCAAGGCTGCGGCCGAAAGCCGCGCAACGTGGGATCCCATTCCCTTGAGGTGAGCGGTAGACTCATGACACGCTCTGCGGCCAATTGGCCGTGCTGACCATGCAATTGGTGGTGATGCCTTACACTTACATCACGTCTGCAGAAACGGCGGTCTGGCAGGTGGTGGCGCTCACGGAGGGCTTTTTATGGTCAGTGTGCCTATTGTTGCCTAACCCGTGTGACGTACATTCACTGTGGCTGGATTTGATCGTATTCTGTATGGCGTTTACACGCATTGACATGCGCGACTTCGGTCGATGTTTGTGCTTACGCACTATCAAGGGGCCAAGTCCTCTTTTACTGGTTCGCCAGTTATTTTGCTGTGGACTACGGTCCAGTTCCCAACTTTGCGTACCCTTCGGGGGGAGCGCATTAAAATGGTTGGCGCTCACCGTGCGCGGCGTTTGTGGGGCCGTGTACCTCCTCCACATTTTTTTTTAAATGTGGGAGAGCGAAGCCCTTGTAACTGGTATTTGATATAAATATTGTGAGCCTTTTCCAATCGGGAAGGGATTAATTAATAAGGAATTGACTGTTGTGAACCAGATACAAGTGGAATAGGAACAATTTATTGTTCTTAACCTTTTTGAGCTCTGTCTTCGTGAACGGGGTTCTTTAGCTTATAAGACTCTACCAACAGCTTTCGATTGCTCTCGTGAATATTCATTCTTCCAAGATACACCTAAAAGAACTAAGTTACTATACAAACACAACGTAAAAAAGGGTCCTAACTAAGACGATCACGCCATAAATTTATTAAACGGCCTATATTTAAACCTTTAGAAAGATCAAGTTATACTGGTCACGTAAATTAGATATATTTATATATCTTACAGATAAAGATTCTAAAGAAATACAAGTATAAGTGGATATATAGTAGAAAAGAAAAAAGATGGGGGGGGGGGTTCGTTACAGTATCAACAGAAGCTGCTCCATGTACATATCATGGATATGTTTCGTCCCTACTCTCATATGTTATTTTATTGTGGGGCAATTCGGTGAATATAATGAAAGTGTTAAAAAGTTTAGAGATTACAAAAGAAATATGTTTTTTTTTTATAGGATAAGGGTGACAAACGAGCACACAGTCCAACTGATGGTAAGTGGTTGCTGCGGCCCATAGACATCTATCTTCGATTACGAATCAAAATGCAGATGCATTGTCACCCGTAAGGACTAAGTTGGAATGCCTCATTTCCAGTATAAAGGGTCTCCGGTTCACCGGTTCACACTCACCATACGAAACACAGCAGCGTTAAGCTGCTATTTTATGCTGGTATTCTGTAAGAGCGTGGTTCTTCCCCGGTCGAGCCAACCCATTTGCATCTCTTAGCATTTTCTTTCGCATTTACCATGGGGAGTGCTCTGAGGAATTGTTCGGATTAATCCCAGCCGCCAAATTTCACGAACGCACATCGCGGCAGAACTCCCGACACCATCCACAGCATCTGGATGATTGGCGATCCACCACTGTGCGATTTAGAAGATGTTTTCTTCCTCGCACAACTTCCTTGTGGAATAGTTTACCACCATCGATTTTTCCGGACCGATACGACTTAGGGACCTTCAAGAAAAGAGCCTACTCCTTTTTAAAAGACCGGGAATGCATCTGCAATTCCCCTGGTGTTGCGGTTGTTCATGGGCGGCGGTAGTCACTTACCATCAGGTGAGCCGCATGCTCGTTTGCCCCCTCTCCTATAAAAAAACAAAGCTGCAGCATGGCTCTACCACATATGAAAATGTGCGTGCAATCTATGGAGCCTGATGTACGGATAGCTATAAGCCTTTGTTTAAAAAGTACAATATCTTGATATTACTATGCTTATACATTAAAGAAGTATGCCTATTTGTAAAACAACATCCGAACACTTGGAAAATAATATAGATGTAAGTAAACGAAATGTAGCTTCTAGAAATAAACATAAGCTTTGTTTACCTCAATGCACGCTCGAATTGTATAAAAGGAATTCATATGTTAATGCATAAAGGTATATAACAAATTGCCCAACTCCTTTAAAGAGTTGCCTCTAACCATGTCTAAAAAGAGTTGACACAATGATTAAAGGAAAAATGTGTTTACGACTTCAAGGAAATTATATCTTATTGCGAAAAATAAATCTGACATCAGTAATATTGATACATATATAGGTAACTAACTAGCACGTTTATTTCATAATCTAACATTTTAAATTTATGACTGCAATTAATTACTTAATTTGTTTTTAATAATCATAAATATGTATACACAATTGAGTTTCTATTTGTTTTAAAAAAAATGTTTGCATGTATACCTTACTGAATAATCTAACATTTTAAAATGTATCATTTGAATTCACATTATAATTTTAACTCCAATTAATTAATTTATTTTTAAGAATCATAAATGTACATAATTGAATTTCTATTTGTTGTAAAAAAAAATTTGCATGTATACCTGTAAAATATTTACACACCATATTATGTAGTGGTAGAATGTAAATTGGCCATTAGATATAATTTAAGATCATACTTTATTATACACCTACATTCTGGCAAATAAATTAATTTGAATTTGAATTTGAACGGAATACCATTTTTTATGAAGTTCCGGCACGTTAAAAATAGATTTAGAATTTCTGGCGTTCCAATAGAAGTGTTCATTATTTGTAAAAAGGTGAATTAGACACAAATCGGACACTTAATTTGTTACAAAGTCATAATTAACTAAACAAAAAACTGCGTGCCTTTCGCTGTCATGTGTGACAGTGACATCATAGCTACCGCGCCGGATGGTCAGTGAACTTCGCTAGTCCAGTGATAATTGGTTCTAATTAGCTCCGTCAATTTTTGTCGCAGGACAAAAATTTATACACTATATGTTAATGATTTCTTAGATCTATAAATAAACATTCTTAACTAAAAACCTTACGGACAAACAAAAAAGCATACATTCTATACGTGAACCTCCTCTTTTTGAAAATGGATAAAAATATGAACAATTTGCTTTTGAGTAAACGCAAGTGGTATTTAATAAGCTTATACTAGGTGTGCATTTCATGAATGCCGTTACCTCTTGCCGCGCTCTCCCATTCCGTGCCTCAAGCGTCGCCCTTAAAGTACCGATAGCAACGCTGAAATTTATCTACGTCCGTTGTTTGTGCTCCAGTGCGAACTCTAGTTTATTACTGTTTTTGTTGTTGTCTCTGTTACTGTTGATTTTTGTTTGTGTTGACTTTTTACAACGAAACAAATGATTTCGATAAAATAACTGGCATCGAAGTTATAGATGAGTGAATCTACCTACCAGTTTTGTTCGAGCCTCCGTAAATAATTAATTTAAAATGTATAATAAAACTATAATAAAAATATTTCACTTTATCGGACACGTTTCTATTTAGCGTTATTATTTTACTTTACTAAATAAATTATTAAATAGTATGCATGTTATCAACTTGCTTGCCGCCCATTTATCTGTATATGGCAACAAACTAAAAATCGAACGTCTTACAATTAAAACACTTACAGTAATAGTTTTGTCTACGGTACCGTCAGCTGTGACGTCATAACGGTCGACGACGGCAAACTGAAAATGAACGCGTTAGTACTGATGAATTAAAGCTAAGATTCTTTATCGTTTCTAGAGCCGGAGCGGAGTTGTAACGTATTTTTATCAGACTTAAGTTAGTGTGCAATATGTATATTTAATGCTCTTAAACTAAAGTAATCAGTAAGGTTCCTTTTATTAAATCCCCTTTAAGTGCTTTTATTCGTTTCTTCTTTATATCCTACATCTTTTACAAAAGTATTTCACATTAAGTTTAATCTTAAACGTAACTTCGAATTTTCAGCGCTAAGCATGACCGCAGCAGAAAATTTGTAACAGATGTACGCCGCAGCTGACCTTTGAAATATTGCGCTTCTCTATGCAATAACTTTATATTAAAATGCACTTTATTCCTTTTTTAAACAGAATCTTTTATATAATATTGGAAGGTATGAATGGAAGAAAATTATTGAGATGTATATTTTTAGTTTTTCTTAGGTTTCCTGACTGTCTGGGAAGGCAGGTCTATGTAGGAAGGTACCAGACCCTTTTTACTGGTAAAAAGTCGTTCTAAGTACTCAGGACGTAATGCCTCTACATTTTTTAAACTCTATGTTATGCTTAGGTATCTATGGGCCATGCATCCACTTACCATCAGGTGAACTGTGTGCTCGTATATCACCCTTGTTCTATAAAAAAATACCTCTTTCTTACCAATTTCTGCCACCGAGCAGCAGTACAGGTACTGTTTTATGTTTAATATAATTAATGTTAAGTTTTTATACGAGGTAGAGACACACTGCAGCTATGTTATGGTTGTAGGAAGAATGCATTTCCTTTCACGGCTAAACTCAGGTGTGGGTTACCATTTTGGCCATGGAAGGAAAAGGGGAGACCTCCCATCGGACGGCATGTTGAGCCAGGGGAGCGGCCAACTATATTTAGCCCAGTACTTCAGGACTTTTATAGCACGATTAAGGCTTCGGTGTGCTTCGCTTGTGGCGCGACGACAGGTCCGCCACAGACCCATCGGTAGCTGAAGCATGTTTCATGGTGCACTTAAAAATGCCGTTAAAAATTGAGAGCTTATCAGTGCATAGCGTACCAGCAGACCAGCCTCCACAAGCAGCACTTGTTCATAAGTGTCTCTATATTATGTTGGGTTTGACGTAATCTCCACGTATAAAGATTAGCAACGGCAGTATCAGAAGTCTCAAGCATTTGAGATAGCTTGTCGTTGGTGGTTTTCGTATTGCAGTGCGTAGGTATGTTCTCCTAGCGCCTGAAAATCAAGATTTCAATGTTATATCCAATGAAATCGTATCTGACAATCACATTGAACATATTAACGATATAAAAACACATTGTCGGCAGATAAATGATTGTTGAACTTATTATATCTTTTAAATCGATTAATTGCTATTTTTACATAAATAAGTGGTTTTCGTGGCTTATGGTGTAGATTTATCAAGTCCGCATAGAAAGATCAACACGATAACATTTTAAAATATCAATAGTTCAACAACTATAATTTAAAAGAAACCTAAAACTAGTAACTTAATTATCAAACAGTCCTACGCCCCGCGGTATCGTGCCAAGAACGCTGGCTACATTTCCCCGCTGAATGGCTTTGAGCGTAAATACAAAATAAATCAAACTAGGTGTTCTCCGCGACTTCGCCCGCGTGTAATTTAGATTTTTAATTATATTGCTCAGAACCCTAATTCGTTTTCTCAAATATAATATCTAGTAGCCTAAGTTACTCCTTAGAACATTAGCTATCTGTCAGTGAAACATCCGTCGAAATCGGTCTAGCCGTTTCGGAGATTAGCCGGAACAAACAGACCGATAAACAGACACTTCAATTTTATTTTTTTGTATAGTAGTGGCAAACTTTGCAAAAATTTAACATTATTATATAGCTTTCCACCCATAGCTCTGTGTACACACTAACACGACTAACGCTATTACAGCCGCCGGCGTGTGACGCCATGTTCGTCTTCCTGACGCGTGATTGAATACACAATCGCAACCCTTGCTGATCGACATTTGATTTATAATGTACGAAAAGGATACTTTGCTTTAGTTTCTACGATATTTTAAATTTTACACGAATATTTAATGACAAAATCATTGATGATGGACTTGCCGTGTAGTGGCAGCGTAACAGAGTTCAATATGCCTTCACATCCTGAGGTTTAAAGTTATTAAAATTAATCGAAGATCCACGTGATAAAATAACTGGGTAAGACACATCAATTTATTTAATTATCTTACCTAATCAATTTTCATTTTTTTTATTAAATTAGATTTCCGCAAAGTAACACCTGATTCTATTATTTATCTTGCGGGTGTCATAAAAAGCGAGAAAAGGAAATGTGTTTACGTGGTAACAGCACATGAGTAAATAAACGGAACAGAAGCAAAGCTTCCAAAATTATTACCTAATTTTGTAAGGTTGTCACAATAGGTGAAGACAAATTAAACTAAAAATAACTATCATATTGTTGCATTGTCACTGATGTTACGGTATACAAAATTTCAACTCAATCGAACATCGGGAAGTGGTTTAAATCTTACTTCCAATATGTGAACTTAACCCACATACCTCCTATATACCAACCCACCCAACATACCTACAAATATTTAGTAAAAGCTTGTAATAACAACAAAAAGGTAAGAACACACTGTGTAATACCCTCTTCTTATTAAAAGAAGGATCATACAATAAAATAATGATACTTACTTGATAAGTAATAATCAAATATTTATTTACCTATTGTACTCCTTGGGATAGTTAAAGTATGATATATTTTTATTTTTCTAGAATTATTAATACACACAGTACAATAACGTTAATTAAAATTTTATACTTGGTAGAGCCATGCTGCAGCTATATTATAGTTGTAGCACGAATGGGTCGGCTCGACCGGGGAAGGACCACGCTCTCACAGAACACCAGCGTAAAATAGGTGTTTAACGCTACTGTGTTTTGTATGGTGAGTGTAGAGAAACGGAGACTCTTTTTAATGGAAATGAGGCATTCCATCTTAGTCCTCACGGGTGACAACGCATCTGCATTTTGATTCGTAATCGAAGATAGATGTAGATGTCTATGGGCCACAGCAACCACTTACCATCAGGTGGACTGTATCCTCGTTTGTCACCCTTATCCTATAAAAAATTAATAAACAACCATTATTAATAATACCACGTTTTACATTAAAATATTCAAACTTGCAACTAACAAAACAAACAACGTGCGTCGCACTGACCCCGAGATTGTTGTCCACTGGTTGTGCCAGTGTAACCGGTTTTTTCCAGTCTCGCCGCGCACGCGGCCAGTGGTCACGCAAACATGCCCCGCGTGATTTTAGTAGTGCAACCGATTCGCGCGGTTGTATGAAGCTTTATCTGTTCCGTTCCGTTTACTCAGTCTGTTCCGTTTATTTACTCATATGGTAACAGCGCATCTACATTTTGTTTAATAATCGAGGACGAATATATCTAAGGACCACATCATCCTTCAATCACCAATCAGATGAGCTATGTGCCACAGTAGCCAATTATTTAGTTGCTGTCGAGAGTAAGGCCTTTTCTTATTTAAATATTTTAAAATAACAATGCGTTCACCTTTGCGGACTTAGTTGGAATCTCTTTTTTATAATAATTAGGGTCTCCCCGATCTTCAGTTTTCTCAAATCACCATACGAACACAGTAGCATTATTTCACACTGGTAGCCAATGTCTTAAGTAGTAATTATTGGCAATGTCAAAAAACTATAATGGCCTCCGAAAGATGGTGGATTTGGGTTTCTTGCTGGATCTTTTCAAGACAGAGGTTTTTTTCCTTAAAAAATAACTTCCAGTAAAAACTTTATTACATTTTATTTTACTTTACTCAAATTTTCCAACCCGAGGAATTTCAAACGGGTCTTATCTCACATTCTGATTACTGATCAGATCCTCAACCTTGCAGTAATTTTTTTAATAATATTATTACACCTTATTAACAGGATTATTACGAATTATGGTTCGTAATTAGGTTCTCTTTTAACATCAAATTTATTTATTAAACCTTACATCCGTCGCTCTTTGGTCTTCTTTGTACCCTCACTAATTATATATAATGTTTATGCGATCCGGTCTAAAGGTAACTTATAATTAATTTTTACGTAATTTAGGAATGAACTGAACGTTGTTGAGCTGACGAAAATAAAAGGAGCAAATGCTTTGTTTTGAATTTTCAATATTCGGTTTCGCTAATTTATTAATTAGTTTTCGTATTAAAATATTACATTCTAACTAATATGCTATCGTGAAGACTATTTACACTCTTGGTATAAATTATTTTATAAATTATTTTGACTGCTATGTGACGCAGTAGCTTTATGATGTGAAATATTATTTTATCATTTTAATTCGTTGAAGTCTGCTTTTACCTTTTTTTAAGGTTAGTTTTTTTCTTCTATAGACCTTGCACTGTGTCAAAGATGACATGCGGCGGTATTGAGACTGCCAATTTGCCTATCCAGCGAGGCACTTAGTGCAAACCAGAGATAGATCTGAGTGGAGCAACGGACTGTTAAGAGCTGATAGCAAAATGTAATTTTATTTGTATTTTTACAACGGCCTGTTGAATTGAATGCATGTTTTTCTAGCGGCGCGTGAATCGGATCAGATAGCGACAATTTATGGTGAAAGGTTCAGCCCAAAACGTATTTACTAATAACTTTTGTGACACAGACGGATTGCGAAATAATATAATTGTTTACAACATAATAAATTGAAATAGATAAAACAGGAGAAAATAAAAACCGGTAGAATATATATAAATCTTGATATGATTTATCATACCTCACAGCCTATCATAAGTCCACACTTGAGCAAAGGCCTTCCAGTATATAACTTCATAGCGGGATATTGCCATAGTTACCACGCTTGGTAAGCAGGATTGGAGCCGATTTTTTTATTACTATGAGCTCTTAACAGTAAGATGCTTATGTCCATTTCCTTTTTCAGATTTCCTCATTCGGTTCTTACGATACTAACGAGATTTTTTGGAGATGAATCGTGAGGCTATTGCAGTTAGTTCTTACTGCCATATGTCGGATACCTAATTTGACGTTCTTGTTATTTGCATTTTACAAACCGTTCAACAGAAATATGATAAATAATTATTTGCTATCATCATCATGTGGGTGCCGTCAGAGGCGATAATAAATGAAACAATAGACAGGAAGTAGTATGATCTTAATAACTCCTCATAATAATAAACTTTTTTCTTATTTCTCATACATACAGTTTTCCTCGAGATGTTTTCCTTCACCATGGAGCATGTGGTAAATCAGCATTAAAATTGCAATTAACAAATTGGTACATTTGTACATGGGCGGCAGTCGACACTTATCATAAGATGAAACTCGTGGTCGTTAGCCCTCTCTCCTATAAAAGAAATATTATCGTCCCGTGTGAGTTTAATACGTGGTAGAGCCATGCTGCAGCTATATTAGTAGTATAGTTGTAGCACGAATGGGTCGGCTCGAATCGGGAAGGACCACGCTCTCACAAAATACCAGCGTCAAATAGCAGTTTAACACTGCTGTGTTTCGTATGGTGAGTGTAGAGAACTGGAGACCCATTTTACTGGAAAAGAGGAATTCTATCTTAGTCCTCACGGGTGACAACGCATCTGCATTTTGATTCGCAAACGAGGATAAATGTAGATGTTTATGGGCCACAGCGACTACTTACCATCAGGTGGACTGTGTGCTCGTTTTTACCCTAGACTATAAAAAAAGAGTCGTAAGAAGCAAAAGAGGTGGACAACTGTACCTTTGCGATTAAAACTCGAAATAATAAAAAATAAACTGTAGTTACCGAGCGTAACATCTATGGCAAATATTCCCATATGAGTGAGTTAATCTATACTGGAGGTTCATGTTTAGCAGTGAAAATTTGGCAGGTTGTAATAATAACCAAGTGCTTTAGAATATACCTGCCTGATTGTGAAACCTCTAGTTTTATATCCCATATAAAACTTACGGCGTCGTCAACTGGATCGTAACATGATACATACTGCGATAAAATATAAAGTTATTTCGCGGTGTCGCTTTCTCGCACTCAGAGTAATCGATATGTATCTAAAGGTTCTTTGTTAGGGTTTAAACGGTTTAAGATGTTATTTGCGACATAAAAGTGCTGCCTTACGTTGAACATGACAACAAAATAAGAAAAATATCCTTTTATGTACATTGAGATAGTGATTTATACAATCTAGCTTGGCAGATGTTGTTCTGTCATCTCCGATAGGCGGCATGATAGGTTTCATTTGAATATAAAATTTATTATTAACTCAACCACATATCGGGCCCAGAATTTATAATATTGTTATGGCATTAAACTGACAAATATATGTACCTATTATTTGTGTGGCGGTGAAAAGAAAAGGGGAGATCTCCCGCCGGGCAAGGTGTTCTGCCCGGGGAGCGGCCAACGCTCCGAGTGGTAGTTCGGAGCTATTCTATATATATTGCATTAACTTCGGAAATTTGTTAGCGCGATTAAGGCTTCGATGTGTTTCGCTTGTGGCGTGACGACAGCGCCTCCAAATCACCCCCCTGCTCAGATCAGAGGTTGATAGTACAGTCCGATTGCCGGTGCGCCCTTAATGCTGTTGGGAAATGCATGCTGTGTGCGTAAGGGCACGTGATGCCGGTGCGAACGATATGTCGGTGTATAATGCATGCCGTACTATGCACTTGCAAGTGATGCCGGTGAGAACGATGAGCCGGAGCAAGTGCTGGCACTTGCTCCGGCTCATCGTTGTCTTCTTCTCGGACTACAAGGCAATCCCTGGGGATTGCCTTGTAGTCTGCAGTGAGTCGAGAAGAAGGCAAGTAATCTGCGTGAGTGCCGTGAAGCAGAGGCTAGCAGTAAGGCTCAGAGCCGTGCCGAACACTGTAGCGCAGATTGTAGCTTGAAGGAACAGGAAGCATTTTTATTCCAGTGCTGCGATGAACCTTTATAAAGCTAGATGGCTTGCGGAATGTGAGCCTGCAGACAATAACTGCTCGGGAGCGAATAAATGGGGTACTTGAGGATAATTTCGAAGGTTTAGTTTCCGAAGGTTTTGTTGGTTGCGTGTTCCTATCACGTCGGTTGGTCACCACTGTGGCGGTTAAAGGAAAAGGGGAGATCTCCCACCGGGCAAAGTGTTCTGCCCGGGGAGCGGCCAACGCTCCGAGTAGTAGTTCGGAGCTATTCTAAATATACTGCTTTAACTTCGGAACTTTATTAGCGCGATTTAGGCTTCGATGTGTTTCGCTTGTGGCGCAACAACAGCGCCACCACAATGTGAATATGACCAAAACCGGTCAAGTCCTTCAGAACTTACACAATTACCCAAGATTCTATATAAAGAAAATATCAATTGATTCGAGAAATAATTTTTATATTCTGTGAGTATTAAACGCCGACCCTTTTTAGATTAAGGGAGCTCAAGGTTACTACTAGAGAGCCCATCAGCTGAAGTCCCTATTTAAAAAAAAATAGTCACGGGACATCTGAAAGATGTGAAACATCATTGTTGATGGTAGAGTTTATAATTAATGAAAACTAATAAAGAAATACAGAGTAATGTAAATAAAAATTATATTGAATAGAAATAAAAAGTGTCCATACAGGCGGTAAACGCACGCAGTTGTGTGGTCTTAACCCACACAACTCACACAGAGAAGCATCGAAATGTACAAAGCGTCCAGAGCGGTGACATCATGTCCTTTGTCGTCAGTTTTTTTTTTACTTCTAAGGCGCAACAACAGACATTTCACATCAAAAATCATTAAAATTTGTGTTCAATTGACATCGGTATTGCGTAACATACATACAAAAACACACAATCGATGAACAACTTAATTTTGAGTAAACGCATGTTAAATGTAAGAAGCTTATACGTAGGAATAAAATCTAAGATTCTTTACCGTTACTAAACCCGGAGCGGAGTTGTAACATAGTTATTTTCAGATTTATTAAGTCAGTGTGTATATTTAATGCTCTTAAAATAATATTAGAATAGAATAGAATAGAATAGAATAGAATAGAATAGAATATTTTTTATTCAATATACATTACATGTGTAATTCTTATTGAAAGTCATTTTTTACTTTACCACTGGTTCGAAAAAACCCTCTGTCCTGGGAAGAACCCGCAAGAAACCCAGCGGGACTTTTTTTTAAAATAACTTTTACAATATAAATGATTACGAACTATTTACAAAATATATTTTAGAAACTGCTTGGAAGCGATCACCTCATTCCCAGGGGTTATTATCAACCATATATTAATTTATACTATAATAACCCTTTTTATACAGTTTCAGCTTAATAAAACATTTAAACTTGGTAATAGAGAGAACCTGTACACTTTCCGGGACCTTGTTGTAATAGCGTATACATTGCCCCAAGAATGAATTACTGACTCTGTGGAGTCGAGAAACTGGTATTACTAGCTTGTGTTTGTTCCTAGTGTTTACAGAATGTATATCACTTCTTTTACTAAAACTATCTTTGTTTTTGTGAACATACATTAAATTTTCGTAAATATACTGAGAGGCCAAAGTTAATATATTAATTTCTTTAAATTTATCTCTAAGGGACTCTCTCGGTTTTAGATTGTAAATAGCTCTAATGGCCCTCTTCTGTAAAACAAAAATAGTTTCTGAATCAGCCGCATTTCCCCATAGCAAAATCCCATAAGACATTATGCTATGAAAATAACTAAAATAAACTAATCTAGCTGTCTCGACACTAGTGAGACCTCTAATCTTTTTTACAGCATAGGCTGCAGAACTTAGTCTGCTTGCTAATTTGGATATATGGGGGCCCCACTGTAGCTTTGCGTCAAGAGTGATGCCAAGAAAAACAGTGGCTACAACAGGGCTCAATTCCTCCTCATTTAAAAACACATTGGTATTAAGATTTTTAACATTCGTTGTTGTAAATTTAACACAATTAGTTTTATTTCCGTTCAAATGCAGATTATTAACGTTAAACTAATGCACTGATTTTGATATAGCATTATTCACTTCGTCACATTTAAATGATTGACGTTTAAGTTTAAAAATCAAGGAAGTATCATCAGCAAATAATACTATATCATGACTATCCCCTACAAGATGAGGTAAGTCATTAATATACACCAGAAACAGGAATGGGCCGAGAATCGAGCCCTGAGGAACACCCATTAGTACAGGTGACCCGGAAGAACTTTTACCATTGATACCTTATTAATAACCTTCTGTTTTCTATTACTTAAATATGAAATAATAAGTTTAAGCGCTGTGTTCTTGACACCATAGTACTGTAGCTTCTTGATTAATATCTCATGGTGAACACAGTCGAAGGCCTTGGAAAGGTCACAAAATATACCCTAAGCATCCTCTGAATTCTCCCATGCACAAAAAATATGTTTAATAAGCTCAACTCCAGCGTCAGATGTCGAGCGTCCCCTTGTAAAACCGAATTGATTTTTATGTAGCAATTTATTAATATTGAAGAAACTTAACATCTGATCTAAAATAATTTTTTCAAAAATTTTACTTAATGTTGGTAGTACAGAAATTGGTCTAATGTAATACCAGATTTAAATATAGGTATGACTTTACTATGTTTCATTAAATCAGGAAACACACCAGATTCGACGCTTATATTAAATATAGTGGCTAGATAAGGTGCTAATGTATCTATTATAGATAAAATAACTTTAACGGAAATCCCCCATAAGTCTGCCGTTTTCTTAACATCAATAGTTTTAAAATATTTAACGATATCTTTTGGCAGTACCCTATGGAATTTAAAAGTATTTGAACAAGCCTTTACAGTGGGGGATTTCCGTTACAGTGATTACGTCCATAATAGATTTAATTGCACCTCATCTTGCTATTATTTTTAATACTTGTATCGATTCTGGTGTGTTTCCTGATTTAATGAAGTATAGTAAAGTAATACCTTTATTTAAATCTGGTAGTACATTGGACCCCGCTAATTATAGACCTATTTCTGTACTACCAACTCTCAGTAAAATTTTTGAAAAAATAATTTTGGATCAATTGTTAATTTTTTTTAATACAAATAAATTACTTCATAAAAATCAATTTGGTTTTACAAGGGGTCGCTCGACGTCTGACGCCGGTGTTGAGCTTATGAAATATATTTTTAATGCCTGGGAGAATTCACAAGATGCCTTAGGTATTTTCTGTGACCTTTCCAAGGCTTTCGATTGTGTTCATCATGATACATTAATCAGGAAACTACAACATTACGGTGTAAACAATTTGGCGCTTAAACTTATTACTTCATATTTAAGTAACAGAACTCAAAAAGTCGTCATTAATGGTAAATGTTCCTCCGGATCGGTAGTATCAATGGGCGTTCCTCAGGGCTCGATTCTTGGCCCATTCCTGTTCTTAATCTATATTAATGACTTACCTTATCTTGTAGGGGACAATCACGATATAGTATTATTTGCTGACGATACCTCTTTAATTTTCAAACTGAAACGGCAGTCAATTAAATATGACGATGTAAATAATGCTCTATCGAAACTAGTACATTGGTTTAACGCCAACAATTTGCTCTTAAACGGCAATAAGACAAAATGTATTAAATTTACAATACCTAATGTAAAACATTCGAAAACCAATGTGCTCTTAAATGGGGAGGAGTTGAGTCTTGTGGATACCACTGTTTTTCTCGGTATTACTATTGACGCGAAACTTCAATGGGGCCCCCATATATCTAAATTAGCAAGCAGACTTAGTTCTGCAGCATATGCTGTAAGAAAGATTAGAAGTCTCACAGATGTTGAGACAGCTAGGTTAGTGTATTTTAGTTACTTTCATAGCGTAATGTCTTATGGAATTTTGCTATGGGGTAATGCGACTGATATTGAAGCTATATTTGTTTTGCAAAAGAGAGCCGTACGGGCGATTTATATTCTAAATTGTAAAGAGTCCCTGAGAGAAAAATTTAAAGAAATAAACATATTAACTTTGGCATCGCAATATATTTATGAAAATGTAATGTATGTACATAAAAACATAAATAGCTTTAATAAGAATAAGGATGTTCATACCTTAAACACTAGGAACAAACATAAGCTTGTAATGCCACTTACAAGACTCCACAGAATTAGTAATTCATTTATGGGGCAATGTATACGCTTTTACAACAGAATCCCAGAACATGTTCAAAGTTTGTCAATAAACAAGTTTAAAAGTTTTATTAAAGAAAAACTGTACAAAAAGGGTTATTATAATATCAAGGAATACATGAGTGAAAATAACCCCTGGGAATAAGGTGATCGCCACCATGCTGGTTCTATGAAAATTCATTTAAAATTGTATAATCAAAATTATTGTTAAGTGAAATTATGTTTAAAAAAAAAAGTCCCGCTGGGTTTCTTGCTGGTTCTTCCCAGGACAGAGGTATTTTCCGAACCAGTGGTAAATAAAATAATGACTTTCAATAAGTATTATGTAATAATCCATATTGAATAAAAATCATTCTATTCTATTCTATTCTATTCTATTTTGTTTGAGCAATGATTCGGCGACAGTAGGAGAAGAATTTAATGATTTTGTTGTCAAAAAAGGAACATCAGTAAAATGTTTCTCAAAAGCCATAGCAACTTCTTGATCAGATCGCGTTAAATTATTGTTAATATTTAATTGAAAATCCAGGTTGCGCGGTTTGACCTTGCCCGTTTCACTATTTATTATTCTCCAGGTCATTTTAATTTTGTCGGATGCAGTTTTAATTTTGTTGCTTAAATGTAAAGCCTTAGCAGTGGAGCACACTTTTTTAAATATTTTAGAATATGTTTTTACATAATCTCTAAATATAACACTACTATTATATGATCGTTCATCATAAAGCTCGTATAACCTTCGCCTACTTTTATAAATTCCTACTGTCGCCCATTCACTAAATGATTTGCGACTTAATCAGTAAGGATTATTTTACAGGTACCTCTTTAAGTTCTTTTAGTCCTTCCTTTATTATATGTGAGATATATTCTTCTACAAACACATTTCACGTTAAGTTTAATGTTAAACATAACTTCAAATTTTCAGCACTAAGAATGGTCGCTGCAGAAAATTTGTAACAGATGTACGCCGCAGCTGACCTTTGAAATATTGCGCCTCTCTATGCAATAACTTTAAATTTAGATGCACTTTATTCCTCTTTTAAACTGCATCTTTTATATAATATCGAAAGATATGAAAAGAAACAAATTCATTCAGATACTTTTAGTTTTTTTTAGGTGGTAGGAGTCCTTTACAGCCTGGGTAGGCAGGTCTGTCTATCTTGGAAGGTACCAGATTATTTTTACTGATAACGAAGCATTCTTTCTAAGGCTGAGATCTACAGACCGTAATTTAACTTTGCACAGACTTCACTTACTAAAATCTTATCTGAGTATATGCCCAGCGTGATCGTATACGTACATATATAATTAATGGCTACAACAAGTTTTAAATTTACTGTAAGGGCGTAATACGATCGCAATATTGTATAAATAAATTATGTTCAATGGTGGATATTATAGCTTTGCCGTGTAGTGGCGGTCAAGAATATCCACTACCCCATATCCTCCCGTGGGTGTCGTAAAAGGCGACAAAGGGAAACAGGCAGAAGATGGGCAGCAGCATCTTCCTGATAATAGACAAAAATTATAATAAAAAAACTGCGGTTGCCAACCCGCTCGCCAAGCGTGGCAACTATGGCAAATACCCCCCAATGACTAAAGCAACAAACAGACGGCCCCCAGTCCCCGGCGGCCCCGCTATTCCTGGCTACGGTGGCGACCATGGTAACGGCGGGGCAGGGGGTGCTAAGAATCTCCGGTGGAGGTTCGGTTGCCACCTTAGACGACTCGACCTGGCAACGTACAACGCACGCACCCTGAGGACTGACGAGAAGATCGTGGAGCTTGAAGAAGAGATAGACAAGTTGCGCTGGCATATTATAGGATTATCCGAAGTCCGAAGAGAGGGGGAGGACACGGTAATCCTCGAATCCGGCAACTTGCTCTATCACCGGGAGGGAGACCATCTGTCCCAAGGAGGTGTCGGATTTATCGTCCACAAGTCTCTCGTTGACAACGTTGTAAAGATCGGGAGTGTGTCGACGAGGGTTGCGTACCTTATACTCAGAATCACCAAACGGTATTCGCTGAAGGTCATACAGGTTTACGCACCAACCTCGGCACACCCCGATCAGGAGGTGGAGGAAATGTATGAGGATATCTCTAGAGCCATGCATTCCTCCAAAACCCAATATACGGTGTTAATGGGAGACTTCAATGCAAAACTAGGCACAACAGAGAACGGTGAGCTGAAAGTAGGGAAATTTGGAATAGGTCAACGGAACCCAAGGGGCCAGCAGCTGGCCGCCTTCATGGAGAAAGAGGGACTCTTTATGATGAACTCTTTCTTCCAGAAGCGGCCCCACAGGAAGTGGACCTGGTCGAGCCCCGACGGTTCGACAAAAAATGAGATTGACCTCATTATAACGACTAGACGACAACTGTTCAGTGATGTCTCCGCGATCGCGAGGGTGAAAACTGGTAGCGATCACCGAATGGTTAGAGGCACACTGAACCTAAACGTTAAGTTGGAGAGGTCTCGTCTAATGAAGTCAACGCTCCGTCTCCCTCGTGCTCTAATCCAAGGTCCCGAAACCTTTCAGCTCGAGTTACAAAACCGTTTTCAGTGCCTAGAAGACTGCAATGAAGTGGACAATATGATTGACAAGCTCGTGGAAACTGTCCATGCGGTCGGAGCTAAGTTCTGCAAGACCCGCCGCAGAAGAACACAAAAACTCTCCGATCACACTCTTAATCTCATGGCTGTTAGACGGGAGATGAAGCTACATTCTTCAACAGACTTGACAGCATACAGGCATCTGAACAGACAGATCTCCAAATGCATGCGGCGGGACTTACGCAACTTCAATACAGCTCGTATTGAAGAAGCGATCGAGCGGAACCAAGGCTCCAAAGTCTTTGCCAGAGATCTGTCTGTCAGAAAGAGCCAACTGTCAAAGCTGAAGACAGAATGTGGCAGCATCGTTTCCGGGACACCTGAGGTTTTGAGTGAGATTGAGAGGTTCTATGGGCAGCTGTACACATCATCGTTGGAGCCACACGCAAGTGTGAGTAACGATGCAAGAGCGAGTCTCATCCGACACTATTCCGAAGATATCCCGGATGTCAGTCTGAGCGAGATTAGGATGGCTCTCCAGCACCTTAAAAACGGTAAGGCCCCAGGCGAGGATGGAATTAAAGCGGAGCTTCTGAAAGCGGGTGGAAGACCGGTACTTGAAGTCCTTCAGAAGCTCTTTAATTCCGTCCTCCATGGTGGCATTACACCGGAGACGTGGAGCAGAAGTGCGGTGGTCTTGTGTTTCAAGAAAGGTGACAACGCTCTCTTGAAGAACTACAGACCGATTTCCTTTCCGAGCCGCGTCTACGTGCTGTTTTCGAGAGTCATTACGAATCGTCTCGCGCGCAGACTTGACGACTTCCAGCCTCCCGAACAAGCCGGTTTCCGAAAGGGCTTTAGCACCATAGACCACATACATACCCTTCGGCAAGTTGTACAGAAGTCTGAAGAGTACAATTTGCCACTATGTCTGGCGTATGTGAACTATGAGAAAGCCTTTGATTCCGTCGAAATTTGGGCGGTGCTGCAGTCCCTTCAGCGGTGCCAAGTTGACTGTCGGTATATCGAAGTGTTGAAGTGCTTGTACAGTAGGGATACGATGGCTATCCGAGTACAGAACCAGAGTACGAAACCTATCCAGTTGCAGAGAGGTGTAAGACAGGGTGACGTCATATCCCCGAAACTCTTCACCGCTGCATCGGAAGACGTTTTCAAGCTTCTGGACTGGAAAGGATACGGTATCAACATCAATGGCGAGTACATCACTCACCTTCGATTTGCCGACGATATAGTCCTTATGGCAGAATCGCTGGAGGACCTAAGCACTATGCTCAATGACCTCAATAGTGTTTCCCAACGGATAGGTCTTAAGATGAACATGGGCAAAACAAAGATCATGTTTAATGTCCATGTCACACCTATGCCGGTAGTTGTTGGGAGCACTAAGCTCGAAGTTGTTGACGAATATGTTTACCTGGGACAAATAGTCCAACTGGGCAAGTCCAACTTCGACCGAGAGGTCAATCGACGGATTCAACTCGGCTGGGCAGCGTTCGGGAAGCTATGACACATCTTCTCGTCAGACATACCTCAAAACCTTAAAACGAAATTGTACAACCAGTGCGTGTTGCCAGTGATGACTTACGGAACTGAGACGTGGTCCTTCACTGCTGGCCGTATGAGGAAGCTCAAGGTCGCTCAGCGAGCTATGGAGATGGCTATGCTCGGAGTTTCTCTGCGTGATAAACTTAGGAATGAGGATATCCGCAGTAGAACCAGAGTGACCGACATAGCCCAACGGATTAGTAAGCTGAAGTGGCAGTGGGCCGGCCATATAGCTCGAAGAACCGACAACCGATGGGGAAGAAAGGTTCTCGAGTGGCAGCCTCGTACCGGTAGGCGAAGTGTAGGGCGTCCCCCCACTAGATGGAGTGACGACCTGGTAAGACATGCAGGAAGTCGATGGATTCAGGTGGCTCAGGACCGTATTTTGTGGCATTCTTTGGGGGAGGCCTATGTTCAGCAGTGGACTTGTGAAGGGCTGTAATGATGATGATGATTGTGACTGGCTGTAATAATAATAAAATCCTTCTTAAAAATTACATAAGGTGTTTATTACATTAGGTATTGAATCTTTTTTTCATAGTAAAAACAGGCGTGTGGAGGCAGCGTAAGATAATCCAATACCCAATTAATTCCCTCCTTTTGTTGACAATGATAAATGCTATTACTACGGGAAGGGAAGACTCTTGACTTTCGATGGAATTCGGTATAACCGTCTTATTTACGAAACACTTAAAAACTTAGACCCAGACTGAAGACAGGAAGCGGCGCCAAAGGTGCGAGACGTCTGCTACTGCGATCGTATCTACCTCCTGCCAAGCGTGACAATAGAAGAGTTTTTATTTTATTTTATAGAAGAAGGGTGACCAGCGAGCTAACAGTCACCTGATGGTAAGTAGATGATGTGGCCGATAGACATCTACATCTATCCTCTATTAGGAATTTGAATGCAGATGTGTTGTCTTGCATGCAGGTGAAAACTTTGGCGGAAAGCCTCGTTTCTAGTAAAAGGTGTCTCTGGTTTTTTACTCACACCATACGAAACACAGCAACATTAAGCTGCTATTTCACATTCGTATTCTCAGATAGTTTTATTTTAACCCGGTCGAGTCGACTCGTTAGTGCTACAACCATAATTTAGCTGCAGCGTGGCTCTACCACGTTAAAATCACACCAGCAATCAAAGAATTATAACGAGCATTCGAATGTATAGAGCTGTTGAAGATAAATAATATTCTCAGTAAAGAACTAAGAACTTGCTTCGCATACCGTCTGCAGCTAACATTTGTAAATGAGTATGAATGTAATTTATTGTCTTAAAGGCCTAATGAGTTTAATCTATTACATTGACTTTTGGAAGGAACTTTTAAAGGACTAATTCCTTAAGAAAGTGTTACAGACTAATTACTTTTTCAAACTTTAGTAGTAAAGTATCAGAAACTCGCTAGACGAATTTAGCTCAAAAGTATTGGGGTAAACTTTAGATGAAGGATTGTAATTAGGAATGGTTTTGTGAAAAATAAAACTTGATAGATTGTTACCATCTGGTGGACTGTGTGCTCGTTTGTCACTCTTATCCTATAAAAAAAAAACATAAAAGCATTTAAATTTTTTTTTTGGTAAAATTCCCATCTTTCGGTTTTAAATTATTTTCTCTTTAAGTAAACTATGTATTTTTTTCAAAGTAGTTTTATTTGAAAGTTAGAAAGATTATCTAGCAATAAAACTTAAAAAACCTACGATATCAAGCAGGAAATTTGTCAAAAAAATAATAAGATAATTTTTTTTTGGTAAAAAATTACTTTTCTTTTTAATTTTTGGTCTGTAATTTCAAAACTAATACGTTGAGATAGCCTTTTTAGCATGTTTTATTAAACTACGTAGCTTATTGTACAAGTTCTCCAAAATAACATGCGTTCTATCTCTATTCGTTTTTAAAATAATAGTTATCAAAGAATGCCATTGGTATGTTGATTTGCGCTTATACGCCGCACCTACCTCTAATTTGAACACCCCTGGTCGAACAATAGCAGGTAAAGATAAAAAGAAATAGATCAATGAAACGCGAAACAAGTGAGTGAGAGAGTGAATTGTCGTTTGAATGAGATTTGGGTCTCGTTCTCCTAAGGCATGCAGGCAGCTTTAGCTATTTTAAGCAGTTCATCTTGTAACGTTACCTAATTTTCACGTTGAATACGCACACCATTTTTTTCGTCGTTATGCCTTCTACGATAGACTGTCTGCTCGTGAAGTAGCTGACATTCATTACATTTACGGGTTTTGTGATGGCAACGTTGGCGTCGCCTCTCGAGAGTATCATCAGCGATTCCCGACAAGACCTGCCGTTGACTACAGGGTTTTCTTAGCAGTAGATCGAGAATTAAGTGAAAATGGACTGCATCGCCCACATCGTGCACGTGCTCCTACTGCACCGGTGGATGTGGATGTACAAGTGTTGCATTTGGTGTACCAAGACCCCACAATTAGTACTCGACGAATAGCACTCCAATTGGGGATTAATTACGTCCAAGTGTGGAAAATTTTGAAAAAGGAATGTTTGTACCCCTTTCATTTTCGAAGAATGCAGAATTTGCACGAGCCAGATTACGTCGGAAGAAGTGTTTTCTGTTCGTGGCTATTACGGCAAAGACGATTAGTCCCGAACTTCAGTGACCGTATTTTGTGGAACGTTGAGGCAAATTTTAAGAGAACTGGAATCACAAATTTTCGAAACCTTCACTTGTGGATGCCGGTGGAAAAACATCCCTTAGCAGTTCGGCCAGCGTCCTTTCAAAGCGAATTTTCGATTAATGTTTGGGCTGGAATGGTAAGTGATTACTTAATCGGACCATTTATTCTTCCGTCAAGGCCAGCCAGCCAGCCTAACATTTCTACAAGAAGAGTTACCTGACCTGATGAGTGATGTGGATCTACAAACAAGGAGGAGGTTGTGGTTTCAGCATGACTGCGCTCCAGCTCACTTCAGCACCATCGTGCGTGATTGTTTAAACGAACGATACGGAGGCAGATGGATTGGACGAGGCGGACCAGTAGCGTGGCCGGCACGAAGCCCTGATATGACCCCCTAGATTTTTTTTGTGGGGCCACATGAAACAGATTGTGTACAGTACTCCAATTAGTACAAGAGAAGAATTGTTACAAAAAATAATGGCTGCAGCTAGTCAAATAAAAGAAAATCGTACTGTATTAAAAAAAAACAGTACGTAGTGTGGCATTACGAGTACGTGCAACTGTATGTATGGATGAAAATGGTGGTCATTTTGAAAATTTAATAAATTAAATAATTTTTCTACGGTTTTTTCTTGTTTTATTCCATAATTTTGTCAATTAAATCATTATTAAATCACTTTTGAATTTTGTGCTCAGATTACCTACCTTATTTTTAGTGATTATCTTAACAACAAAAAGAGATAGAACGCATATTATTTTAGAGAACTTGTACAGTAAGCTACGTAGTTTAATAAAACATGCTAAAAAGGTTCTCTCAACGTACTAGTTTTGAAGTTACAGACCAAAAATTAAAAAGAAAAGTATTTTTTTAACAAAAAAAATTATCATATTATTTTTTTTACAAATTTCGTGCTTGATATCGTAGGTTTTTTTAATTTTTATTACTAGTTTATCTTTCTAACTTTCAAATAAAACTACTTTCAAAAAAATACACCGTTTACTTAAAGAGAAAATAATTTAAAACCGAAGGATGGGAATTTTACCAAAAAAATAATTAAAATGCTTTTATTTTTTAAAAAGTTTACATAAAAAAATTTTTGTTTCCGCATATTTCGTTTGATCAAGTGTAAAATTAACACAAGAATGTTTCGATGCGTTTGCCTAAATACTAGTCCGCAATGAAGCAAATGCAGACGCGATGTCACCCATGAATACTAAGATAAATTGCCTCGTTTTCAGTGAACATCGTCTCCGGTTTCTACAATCGCCATACGATGCATAGAAACATAAAACTGCTGATATTCTGTGAGAGCGTGGTCCTTTCCCGGTCGTGCTGGCCCATTCGCACCGACCTATTCGTACTACAACCATAATAACAACCTTATAGCTACAGCGTGACTCGTAGTGGTGGCGCAAAATATCCTCGTGGAAACAATGGCAAAATAACTTCTATCAGGCTTTTTATGAGGGAGGCCTTTTTTCAGCTGAGGAATTTAGATTAAATTTAATGATAAAGCCTGTGATTTTACCACTGCTGCACACATGCCTCCTCTCATTTCTGAGTGTGTTAGGATAAGGAAATGGTGCCCCAATGCATGTTGGAAACATTTCTTAAAAATATTTTTTTCCTTATTTCTCAGATATGCAGGTTTTTTCACGACGTATCCCTTTACCGTTAAGCTTGTGGTAATTCAGCACTTATAATCACTTACGTTATTATTTATTACATTTATAAGCGTTTTTAACTTCTGAAAGCATTTTCAGCATTACAGTGGCCTTCATCATTGGTCTCGTAACCACATGCCTATACATGAAAGTAAAGTAAAGTTGCAGCCTATTTACGTCGCACTGCTGGGGACAGAATCGGTAGAAAGAATAAATTGTATACTTAAATGTATAATTCACAAGTATTATTTATTTGGGACATTATTTACATATTAGTATTTACAGACAGATTTAGACGTCTGAAGATATTTATTTAACTATTATTATAGCCTTAAGATAACTTCTAAATAATTCGATTGGTTATATCTTTTAAATGAACCACAAATTCACGTAAAAATTAATTGTTCCAATGTAAATAAACATACCACAGTTAAAATTTACTTTACGAGTCCCAAGTGCGGTTTTAATTTAGACAATGAACATTATTAAAGGCGAGGTTATATATTATTTAATGTTTGCTTCTTATGCGAATATAAATTATTTTATAAAAATATTTAACTGCGTCTGCTGATAATACACATTTGGGAATAGCGTCGTAATCACGTTAGACTGTAAATTGGTAGAAATTCGGTTTAATATATCACTATATCTATTCGGTAGCTTTTGAGGTTTTTTTTGTGTGATGGTGTTAGAAAATCCACTACCACATATCGCGCCATAGGTGTCGTAAGAGGTGAAAGAGTGGACTGGAGTAGAATATCGACTGCAGCATCTTTCTAATGACAACGCAAAATTATAAAACTGCCGTTGCTAACCCGCCTGTCAAGCGTGGCAACTATGGCAAAATTTACCCCACGAAGCAATATGCGTGTGAGGCCTATATTCAACTGTGCTGGCACTGCTGATTTTTGTAAGCTGTAATGGGTGAAATGTATGGAAAAGCCCTGCCAACTGCTATAAATAAACCTCAACTGCAAACTGCAGTTGTCCATGGACTGCAGTAACCTCTTATCATCAAATTAATAATTCACTTTTTTGAGTGGACTATACATCATAAGCTCGAATCTCGCCTTCTAAGTAGTTATATTAAAACTCATCCACTATTTTTGAAGTAAAACGTTTTTACGGGAGGGCTATGATATTCTGATCCGCAATACTTTTTTGTGACGATAAGTGGTGGGATGTAAAAACTACGTACGTAATTAAGATCGACTGGTTGATCATTCAAAAATGAAAATCGCCAATGCAGGCCATTACCTATAATAAAGTATATAGTAATACAATAACAATTACAAATACTAATCTATTAATTTTATTCAAGACAATAAGGTACATGTATTTATTTTAGAAAGAGTGACCGCCTTGAAGTAATAGCGCCATTTACTGCATTTTCTACGTACCACCATGATAGTTAATCAATTTTGGTTCGATAAAATGACATTACTTATAGAATGTAGTAGATGGCGCTATTATAAAATGAACAAGGGTGTAATTTTTAGAGCCCGATAAGGCAAAGCAGTGTTTATTTCGACTGTCATTACATACAATAATTTAAAATTAAAATTTTGTACAGCCAACTTCAATATAAGCGACTTCAATATAAGTTATTTAAGAATAACTCAATAACCATTGGTCTGACCTTGATCAAATTCATATGGGACCACACGAGAACTATCAGCTTTCATATAAAAAATCAAGATCAGGATCAAGAATCATCGAAATCGGTTCCCCCACTACAAAGTTATGAGGTAACACACTTAAAAAAAAACATACACTCGAATTGAGTACCGTCTCCTTTTTGGAAGTCGGCAGAAAAAGAACATAATAGTCGAACTGAAAACGGGTGTAAATAACTACAAATTCAAATTATTTCTTCAAACGATACCAGCATAGCGAATATCCAAAATATATTAAATCTAATTATTGTTTTACCTCAAATGTGTACTCGTATCATATCATAGGCAAAACATTTTTTATGTGGTAGAGCCATGCTGCAGCTATATTAGTAGTATTGTTGTGGCACGAATGGGTCGGCTCGGCCGGGGAAGGACCACGCTCTCACAGAATACCAGCGTAAAATAGCAGTGTTAATGTGAGTATAGAGAACCGGATACCCTTTTTATTGGAAATGAGGCATACTATCTTAGTCCTCACGGGTGACAATGCATCTGCATTAAGATTTGTAATAGAGGATAGGTGTAGATGTATATGAGCCGCAGCAACCACTTACCATCAGATGGACTGTGTACTGGTTTGTCACCCTTATCCTATAAAAAATATCGACTGAATGACAAATGAAATTTAATCAACTTTTAAAAGGGACACAACATCCACTCATACAAGTGCACATAGTTTTATTTATAAATGTACACGCTTGCTGTGTGATTGTATAGTTCTAGTAGGAATCCATTACCGCTGGAAATCACTCCGCAACTGCGTTATGTGGTTAAGTGGTCGTAAGCACCACCTCTAGTCATGTGGTCCCATGTTCGAATCCTAGATCGGGCTGAAATCAGTTATTGAGCTTATCTTTACAGAAATTGTAAGTAACAGCCTGGAGTTACGAAGTTAACGGTGTTAAACCCCCGTACCTCGGAAAGCACGTAAGGCCGTCAGGGCGTTGGGTCCTGTTAGATTGTCGTTTCATCGGACTGTGAGACAGGGGAAATAGAGAGTTTGATGACTCTTTGGCGCAGTGCTTAAGCAATTTAAAAATATAAAATTGTGCCTTTAATTCATCTATGCACTAATTCATTCAATTTCATTTATTTATAACAAACTATTGAAGTCTGCTGCTGAAAAATTTCCTTCTCTAAAAATTTACACATAAATGGATATTTGCCCTCATTGCCATGTTTAGCGAGTTGGAAATCACAGTTTTTTCGTTGTATAGGTACGGTGTAAGAATATCCACTACCACATAATATCGTTCTATGGATGTTGTAAGAGACGAGTGGGTGAAAAAAACACGAGATGGGCAGCAGCACCTATCTGGAAACAACTCAAAATAATAAAAATGCATTTACCCAAATATTGTAATAATAAATAATTATTACTTATAATCGTTTAATGGTTCGTTTCGCATCTACTAAACGGAGTACGGAGACTAGATGGAGTGACGGTCTGGTAAGATATGCATGATATAATTCTGGAGTATTTTTTTACATATTATAAGCCAGTGCTTGACCCAAATCCAATGGTGGTGAGTGATGATAAATCCCTGATGGTAAATCGCACTGTCTTAGCGTTAGAAAGCTCATTCACTCTTGTCTTGAAGACGCCCAAATTGGATACAGATGGAAAGACAGACTTCGAATTATTCCATGCCTTTGCTGTACGCATTACAAAAGACGAAGCAAACCGTTCTAATGTGTGAAATATCAACCACAATCGCTTGTAGACCCGCCAACCACCTGGTTCACCGGTGGTGATAAGGAGAGGGAGGAATTAGGTCAATTAATTCTTGCGCACACTTTCCGAAACGCTTATTGCATACCGAGAAGCTGGCTGCTCTGCCTTTATGCTCGAGGCTGACAAGATTGGTTTCAGTGTCTTAGCAGCCAGCCGTTTAAATTGAATTACTTTCAAAATCCCCATCCAAAATTGCTTACAATCTTACACTGCCCCATGTGAAAAGTAACTAGGTTTCTTATATTATGTTAATACAACTATGTAAAAGGTTCTGCCAATGATATTATATATAAACTTTAATATCATTGGGTTCTGCATATAATAAATAAGAAAATTTTGCAAGGCCATGTTTTTGTAAAATAATTAATGCGATGATAATATATACAAATGAACGATTATGACTTGAGCCTATCTGTTTATTTCCCACGTCCCTACCATATTGTAAGTTAATATTATGGGTTTTGTTTAGGTAACAAAGATTACATTGTTTACTTCGTAAGTAAATTTCAAAGGACGTGACATAAAAATCAAATACCAAATAAAAATAAGTAACGACTGTGTAAGAATTTGTAGCCGAATTAAGAATTTTTTAATTTTTGATTTTTGGCCATGTTGACCCCAAGGAGTGTATGAGAATTTTTCGCAACCTATTCAACCATGACCCCCATGACATCCTCTACATGGTAGACTATGCAAATTGACTAAGCCTAAAGTTCGGGTTACCCCCCCCACTCATTTTTAGTCTTTACTTCCAATTATGTAAACATGCAGGGTAATAGCACTCGCTGTAAATTATCTATATAATAGAATAGAATATTATAGAATAATAAAACTAGTTTCATACATCATCAACAATAATTTTGCTTTTGTACTTATTGAAAGTCAATTTTTATTTACCAATGGTTCGAAAAATACCTCTATCCTAGAAAGAACCAGCAATAAACCCTTCAAATTTTGTATATTACTAGCGATGCGCCCCGGTTTCGTACGGGTGATTTATGGATCCCGACAATAGCGCCACCTACCGGGTCCAATTGTGAATCTAAGCCATTCTTGAATCAACTTCATCACATACACGAAATCTCATCAAATTCGGTTCAGCCGTTTAGGTGGAGTTCAGTCACATAAACACGGACAGAAGAATTATATATTAGAGGACACGCGCACGTGCCTAAATTCTTCAAGAGACATAACATGTTTTTTGAAGAATTAATTACATAACTAAAGTAGGGAGTTGTAAAGTACCATCAAACTAGTTCATCGCTAGTCTCAGTAGAAACCACAGATAGAAGTTGGCGCATACTTTCATGAACTATGCGGACATGTTAATATGCCTGAAATATCGCAAAACTTCTAAACTGTATTCTACATCGTTTCCAAACTATAACTTAGCAGTCAGTTAGCCGCATAACTTAAGACTCAGCTTAATTTTATAATTATAACAAAAAATTATGATCGATATCGCTTAAAGGCACTACGTATAGCCTGAATGGCCACGGTGCGACCCCGCAATTGACTTCCTGAATAGGTTCAAAATTTGAGTTTGTAGGTTTACTTCTTTTGTTATGGTAAATAATATTGTATATATTTAAATGTGAGAGTAAATATTAATAAAAATGTAACATCAATAATATCATCAGCGTCAAAATTATGAGATCGTCAACCCGCCTGCAAAGCAATCTCTCTACTACAGGAGAGGCGCATGTCTAAGATAGGTCTTTTACGGGACATTAAAGAATTTATTTGATGCCCCGTAAAATTATTTATTATATTAGATATTATATATTTAGATTTACATTTTATCTCAATCCAAGTCTTAACTGCTTAAAAGGCCTTCCCCATAGACTGTGACAACTTTAACTGCAGCAACTCTATATATTATTTTTATATTTCTTTAACCGTTACCGATACGGCGTCATGTCCCCTGCGCCTTCTGCGTTCTCCACCCGTGAGACTTCCCCGCGGTTTCGACATCGAGTCGGGCTCCGAGATGGAGTTAGGTGTAGTGAAACCTGCCACGTCCAAAGACGAAGGTTGCACCCTAGTCTCGGTCAAAAAACGTAAGCGTCCCGCCGCGAAAAAGAGCGACGAGCCTCACTCGGCCCCTTGGTTCCCGTCTTCGACCCCAACGCCACTACGGCTAAAAAGACCGCACCTTCAACCCGCCCGAAAACTTCCAAGGTCGCTATTAAATCTGCGAACCCGAAATTTTTATTATCCTACAAGATAAATCCCGCTTGAGCAACCTATCCAAATTGATAGACTCCAAGCAAATCTTCTGCCTAAAGTCCACAGCGGTGACTAGGACATTCGCATTAACACGTCTTGATGATGGATTACTTCCACACTTTAACTGCGCATCTGAAAGCTCAGAAACTAAGCTTTCACACCTATGCCCTTCCGGAGGAAAGAAACCTCCGCGTTTTCGTTCGCGGGCTCTCCAAGGAGCTCGAAACCGAACACGTTCTTAGCGATCTTAAATCGCAGAACCTCCTGGATAGGGAAGTGCACAGAGAGCACCACCCAACAGATAAAAAAAGATACCTAGACCTTTGCCTAGTCATCCTGGACCTGTCTCCGGAAGGCAAAGAAATTTTTAATGTCCGCCGAAAATGCAGTCTTACGTGGATTGCAGTAGAAGTCCTCCGAAACAGGAGCATCGTTGCCCAAGTGCATCTGAACGACCAAGTCGGATGGCCCTCTGAGCTGCGTTCTGTGCGGTGAAGCGGGAAACCCAGCGAATTATCGCGAGTTAACCAAAGCACCGCGCAGGAAGAGGCGCGGAGGAGTAGATCGGCCCCGACGAGCGGCTTGTGCTAGCTGGTCCCGTCCTCGGCAACCTATCCCTTCAGTCCCACCGATCTCGTTATCGCAACCCGCGCCACCTCAGGCTTTCACCAAACTCACTAAAGGGGCTTCCGGGTAAGGCGTTAGTCTTTCGGTACCTTCAGCACCCGAAACGAACACATGGGTTAAGCCCCCGGCGATTGGAAGCGCGGCCGCCTCACGGCCAGCGCCCTATCTCCAGGCTCAAAAGCCCAAAACCACCCCTCAGGTATCTTCCACTTTCGCTGCTGACTTATTCGTTAGTCTGCAGCTTCATCAGCAACATTAGAAACCGAAACTTATTTATTCAATATAGATTATAAATAATACTTATTGAAAGTCACTCTTTTGTTTGATTACCACTGGTTCGGAAAAAACCTCTGTCCTGGGAAGAACTAGCAAGAAACCCAGCGGGACTTTTTTTAAAAATAACAGCTTACAATCATGATGTTACACAAATTAACAACACAACAAATTAGAAATAGCTTGGTAGCGATCACCTCATTTCCAGGGGTTATTATGATCCATAAATTCCTTAATATTATAATAACCCTTTTTATACAAACTTAGTTTAATAAAGTTTTTGAACTTTGAGCAGGTCAAACTTTGTATATTTTCTGGAATTTTGTTGTAAAAGCGTATACATCGTCCCAAGAATGAATTACTGACTCGATGGAGTCGAGTAACTGGTACTACTAGCTTGTGGCTGTTCCTAGTATTTACAGAATGAATATCACTTATTTTTGTAAAACTACTTTTATTTTTGTGTACGTACATTACATTTTCATAAATGTATTGAGAGGCCAAAGTTAATATATTAATTTCCTTAAATTTTTGTCGCAGCGATTCTTTAGGCTTTAAATCATAAATTGCTCTTATGGCCCTCTTCTGTAAAACAAATATAATTTCAGTGTCAGCTGCGTGTCCCCATAGAAAAATACCATACGACGTTATGCTATGGAAATAGCTAAAGTAAACTAGTTGAGCTGTTTCAACACTGGTTAAACTTCTAATCTATTTTACAGCATAGCTGCAGAAATAAGTCTGCTTGCTAGTTTTGATATATGGGGGCTCCATTGAAGCTTCGCGTCTAGTGTGATTCCGAGAAAAATGGTGGTATCTACAAGACTCAGTTTCTCCCCATTTAAAATTACATTAGTACTTAATTGTTTGACATTTGGAGTCATGAATTTCATACATTTCGTTTTAGTGCCATTTAAATGCAAATTATTAACATTAAACCAATTTACTAATTTAGATATAGCATTATTTACTTCGTCATATTTTAGTAATTGTCGATTTAATTTGAAAATTAAAGAAGTGTCATCTATCTGCAAATAATATTACTGACTTCACTTCTCTGGCCCGCAAACTTTGCGGGGCCAAAAACACTTCAGATAAGGTCAATGCCACCATTAATCATATTAATGTTATCGACGAGATTGGTTCATTCAAATGCGCCTAAGCAACATATATATAACATATAATCACGCCTCTTTCCCGTAGGGGTAGGCAGAGACCAGTTCTTTCCACTTGCTACGATCCTTACATACTTGTTTTGCTTCGTCCACTTTCATTATTCCCTTCATACATGCTCTACGGTTTAGGGTACTCTTGACCTGGCCTTGCAATTTCTTTATAATACTATAATGGCAGTACAACCTACAATACAATACAATACAATACAATACTCTTTATTGTACACCAAGAAAAGATAACAAAATCAAAAATAAAAAATAACAACTATTGAGGGAAATACAAAGGGCGGTCTTATTGCTACATAGCAATCTCTTCCAGACAACCCAGAAGAAGAAATAAATACAAAATAAGAAAAAGAACAGCTCTCTGACTCTCGCGTTTTTTAACGCAAGCGGCATTAGATCTGAAAAGGAAGAAGTTGTATACTTTTTACGCAGTCATGATCACGAAACCTAGCGTGCGCGATCTCAAAATAGCTAATTGTACTTTAGTAAGAAATGATAGGCTGACCGGACCTAAAGGCGGCATCTTGATCTACTACAAAAGGTCCTTGCACTATATACCGATAGATACTCAACCGCTTGCTAAATTAGAAGCATCGGTTTGTAGGATAGCACTTACGGGCCATCCGCCTATCATAATTGCATCGGCTTATCTGCCACCGCAGAAACATATATCAGAAGCCGACATATCGGCTCTACTAGATCTAGGCCCCAGCATAGTAATCACGGGAGACCTAAACAGTAAACACGTTAGTTGGAATTTTAACGTAAATAATCAAAACGGAAACGTATAATGCGACCTTATGGAGAGACTTAACTTCGACGTTATCGCTCCTGAGAGTTCAACTCGCTAGCCTTTTCTTTCATACCACCATCCGCACGTCCTTGATATAGCACTACTAAAAGGCATCCGGCTTACTCGATCGAAACGTTCGTCGAATTATGCTCGGTCCACAGGCCGGCGGAATTAGAACTAGGTCGGTCGGCAGATGAGGTCCCTCAGACCAAAACCATCGTCAACTGACGTAAACTCGAGGCCAAACTCGAGTCAATTAACACCCAACCCATTCCGGACAAGTTTTACTCGCCGGAGGAAGCCAATAGAGCGATAAGCGCTCTATCAACTCACCTCACTTCAGCGGTCAAAGACTGCTCCCGTAAGGTTCGTGTGTTGATTGATCGGTGCACGAAGCTTCCGGCGGACCTTCGACAACTGATTAGAGCGATAAACACCGCGCTAAAATCTTATGAGCGTTGTCGCACGGAAGATAGTAAAATTCGGCTACGTTCTCTTCAAAACAAGGTTAAACAATGCGTAGACGAATTTTGAAAGGATAAGTGAAATAATCTCTTAGAAGGAATAGAGCGGAGTCCAAAATCATACCCAAAGAATAGTGGACCAAGAACCAGGTAAGGTAAGAAGGTAGTGCGCAACAAAGCCAAGTCAGTGATTGGCCGTCTCCACCCTCTTGTTAACAGAAAGAGTAAGTTGTCTCTAAGACACAAACTCCACCTGTACAAAACTTGAACTTGTTTCAGTCACACATAAATTAAATCAGATTTGTGTTTTAAGAGGTCCTGATAATACCCTTTTAGTCTACTGACAATAAACGCATGATATTATCTATACACATATATATAAAATTGAAGTGTCTATCTGTAATATCGTGATAACTGCCCTTATTTTTTACGTGGTAGAGCCATGCTGCAGCCACATTAGTAGTATAAGTTGTACCACGAATGGGTCGGCTCGACCGGGGTAGGGCCACGCTCTCGCAGAATACCTGCGTAAAATAGCAGTTTGACACTGCTGTGTTTCGTATGGTGAGTGTAGAGAACCGGAGACCCATTTTACAGGAAAAGAGGCATTCCAACTTAGTCCTCACGGGTGTCGACGCATCTGCATTTTGATTCTTTATTGAGGATAAATGTAGATGTCTATGGGCCGCAGCAACCACTTACCATCAGGTGGACTGTGTGCTCGTTTGTCAACCTATTATATAAAAAAATATTATGCTGAGGATCATTTGTATGCTATTAAGATATGGGGTAGTAGATATTCTCACACCGCCACTACACTGTTCCTCTGTCTACTTGTGCTTTTATGCTACTATAGCTGAAATTTAATGCAGTTTTAGGTTCGCGTTGTAAATGTTTAAAAACATAAAATGTACAAAGTTCGATCTAGATTGAAATACGTAAACCCTAAACGTCCATCATATGCCGGCTGTGTGTCACGGAGCTTATTGGAGTTGTCGGACTGGGCGAAGTTGAAAATAAGTCCACTGATTAGTAATTCCATGTGATGGATTTCCAAGTTAAATTAAATCTCAAAATGATATTACGGTTTTACCTACATGTTTATGTTTTACTATTAGACGCCTAGTGATCGTAATTTGACCGTAATTTATAACTTTTTTAGGTTAAGCTAGCATTATTTCATATTTCAGTGATACCTGACTTACTACTAACTAACTAACTACTTTAACTTATTTTAAATACTTTAACGTGGTAGAGCCATGCTGTTGCTATATTAGTGATATGGTTGTGGCACGAATGGGTCGGCTCGACCGGGGTAGGACCATGCTCTCACAGAATACCAGCGAAAATGGCAGCTTATCACTGTTGTGTTTCGTATGGTAAGTGTAGAGAACCGGAGACCCATTTTACTGGAATAGAGGCATGCCATCTTAGTCCTCACGGGTGATAACGCATCAGCATTTTGATTCGCAAACGAGGATAGATGTAGATATCTATAGGCCGCAGCAACCACTTACCATCAAGTGGAATGTGTGCTCGTTTGTCACTCTATCATATAAAAATAAAACTACGAAGACTGACACGCGCTGTATAGTCGCGGCGAACCGATTGCACCCCAATTCTCTCAGAAGAATAACTAGACTAGTAGTAGTGGGAAGCACATAGGCTGACAACTATTAATTTTGTACTGAGCATACAAGCAAAGAGCCGTGGCAACTCAGATGGTTAGCGTTCACTGTATATTTAACTACTTTTAAAAACATATGAATATTTGTCCTTTTAAAGGTTCAACGAAGTAACGTTAATGGCATTATAAGAAGCTTGACGGCGAAATCCGAATTCCACAAGTGTTTACTGCTCAAGGAAATCGTCTCCTAATTCGCGCTTCAGTTACTTGCAAAAGTGGTGAAATAACAATTCAAAATATCAACTTTGAAAATCCTCGCATGAATTAAAATCTAAGATTCGACATATTTGCTTCTTCTGTTTCACTTTAGAAAAAAAAGGGATAACAATTACCTATATATAATGTTGTGTCTTATTGTTAAATGGCAGCCATTTTTAGGTAAGCACACAGTACCTGCACACACCTGATGGTTAGTGGATGATATCACCCAAAAACTTCCATCTGTGTCCTTAATTAAGAATCAAAATGCAGATGCTTCGTCACTCCTGAAAACTTCGGCAGAATGACTCGTAACTATTAATAAAGATCAGTGATTCTCTACAAAAGACTCTATACTATACGAAACACAGCATTATTGCTGTTTTAAGCTTGGTATTCTGGGACGGTGTGGTCTTTTCCCGACCGAGTTAACCCATTCGTAAGGCAGCTTTAATATAGTAATTAAAATTTTGTGTTTTAAAAAAAAACAGTACGAAGATGTACGAGGGTGACGCTGCACTGCTCTCTGTGTTTCATGTTACGATTTATCGCCCCGTAAAATTCAACAGCTGGACAAAATTGGGATATTTTCGCGGGAGTTTTATCTGATGATGTATTGTTTGCTACTGTATTTTGTAGTTTGATATATAAGCACCGCCCAGAATAAAAACGTTTCAATATTTTATTTTGTGTAGTGTGTGCATGACTCTTTATATAAGGGATAAGGGTGACAAGCGAGCGCATAGTCCACTAGATGGTATGCTGTGGCTCAAGGCACTCTGGTACTTAACCTGTTGAATATAAATTATAAGTAATGCTTATTGAAATAAGTATTTGAGAAAACTTAATCACGTCTTGTATGCTTATCTGCACACGTAATAAAGTTCTCTTAAAGCTGAAATTATCATTTCCTTTTGGGATTTAAGAAATAATAATATTGCTCCTGACGTATACAATGATCCTTAAAAATTTTATCTCCTACATCTTTTAAAACCACTACAATTGTTCTCTCGGTATGTTAAAACGTTATTTGATGGTGTTTGTGGGCTGCCGGAGTTAAACCAATAAAATAAAAGCATTAAATAATAAAAATTATGAGTAAGAAAAGTCTTATCAAATAGACAAAATAAACCATATTATGTTGGGTAGAATATTTTTCAGAAAAGCGCCCCGTGATAATAAGGTAAGGTACGTGAGGGTAATATGGTCACCTTAAGCTTTGCCGCGTTATAAAACCAAAACTAGGAGGAGGACAGGGACAAATACACAATGTCTTATACTATAACTAATATAGAAAAAAAATAACAAATAAGCCTTGGCAATAATTAGTAACACTTCGAAAAATCAACTTAAAAAAAAAGTAAAAAAAAATAACTTATAGTCTATCTGAGGGTAAGTAGCTACTGTAGCCCATGGACACCTGCAACCAAATTGAAACAAAAAGGCTACATATGTTGTCATCTCAGAGGAAACACATAATTGCCTATATTGCTATCGTTGTCGAGTGTTATCTCCCGTTATCTTAAATTTTCAGAGTGAATTAATAATTTTCTTTATATTTAATATAAAGCGTCACTTTTCCATTGCTTTTTTCTTGTTTTGCATTAGTGTAGTTATTGATTAGGGAGAGCATGAAATCTCTGAAAATACTTAGTTTATAATAATGCATTAAGAATACATTAAGTTTCACTTCAATATCTTTATTGCTGAAAAAGGCATTCTCCATAGGGAAGTATTTGTCATAGTTGCTGGGCAGCTCGCTTGGCTGGTGAGCTGGCAGCCGCAGATATTTTAATTATTCCTTCATCATTCATTCATTACAGCCTATAAAAAGTAGTCGGCTGAATAAAGGCCTTCCCATAGACTGCTAATATGAAGGATATTTGCCATAATAGCCTTTTGTCAGGCGAGTTGGAAACCGCAGTTTTTTTTTTCTATTATCAGGCAGATGCTGCTGCCCATCTTCTGTTTCACTTTTCCTCTGTCGCCTCTTACGATACCGACGAGACAGAATAGGATAGTGGGTTTTCCTACGTGCCACTACTACTAATCGAATATCGTTCAGATTTTCTCAAATTATTTGTCATTTAAATAATTGTGCTGTGACCGGATAATATTTCCGAGTTGAAGTCTAATCACCTGTTACGTATATTTTTGCAACATATGCTCGTTTTAACATTGTCCAGTTGATAACTTTCTTATTTTAATTCTTGTTTGTAGAATAACGATGACAAAAGAACACACTGTCCAACTAATGATAAGTGAATATTGTGGCCCATTGATATCATCTACATTTATCATTAATTAAAATTTAAAATGCACATGCGTTGTCACCCCCGAGGACTAAGATGGATGCCTCGTTTTCAGTTTTCTACATATCAGGCTCACCGGTTGCCTAGACTCACCATACGAAAAACTACAGCATTCAGCTGCTAGTTTTCTCCAGAATTCTGTGAGAGCATGGTCTATTCGTGCAACATTAATAATTATATCTGCGGCGTAGATCTACTAAGTTGAATAAAATCTGAAATAGTACTTTTTCAACACACTTATTTTTAGCACAAGCTTATTTAAAAGCAGTAAACAAAAATGCTGATATATTTTAGTAATAATCAGGGCCCAATAATTAATCTATGAGCAACGGCTTTCAGAGCAGCAAAACCTTGTAAATGCAGCTACGTTAGGATACGTTTTTTGCGAATGATCGCCGTAAATCACCACAATGTGACAGTTTTAAGCTGACGTCTCACGGACGCTTTAATCTTATTTTTTTATAAGGGAAAATAAAGTGTGAGTTGTTTTTATTCATTGGTGCACTTTCTTTTTAATATTATTTACGTTTGAAGATTATGGTGTTGCTGCGGTGTAAGAATATCCACTACCCCATATCATCCTGTGGGTGTCATAAGAGACGACAGATGGAAAGAATTTAGGAGAAGGACAGCAGCGTCTTCTTAATAACGACTAAAAATAAAAAAAAGACTGGGGTTATCAAACCACTTGCTAAACGTGGCAACTACGGCAAATATCCCCCCTATGAGGCAATTTACGGGAGAGGTCTATTTTCTGTTGTGGATTTCTATAGGCTGTAACGGTAACGATATGTTTAAAGATATAGAAGAAGCCTGTTGAACTTTTTGTGGTACTTTACGTGGTAGAGCCATGTTACATCTATATTATAGTTGTAGAACGAATTGGTCGGCACGACCGAGGAGGATCACTATCTCACTCAATACCAGCGTAAAATAACAGTTCAATGCTGCTGTGTTTGGTTTGGCGAGTCTAGCGAACCGGATACTCCTTTTATTTGAAGCAAGCCATCTTAGTCCTCAGGGGTGACACAACGCATCTGCATATCGATTCTTCATCGAGCATTGATGTAAATGTCTATAGGTCACAGCACCAACTTACTATCAGGTGGACTAAATGATCGTTTTTACCCTTAGTCTATAAAAAAAAATTCTACTACTTATTTGCAATTAAACACTAATATATTTTTGTAACATATTTATTGTTACAGGTTACATTAATATCTTCATACTTGTCATCAAAAAAACTCAACTTGTAGCATTAACTGTTGTTCGCTTTAGAAACTGAATTTTAGTTTCTTAAGATATAATTTATTGAAAAAAAAAGGTGAAAGAATCATATAAACAACTATTGTACTTAATTGTGAATGTTCGCCGAGTTCTTATATAAGTTCTGTTTTTACATCCAAATTTAGTTTAAATCCAAATGTACTCCATTGATGTTTACTGTTACTATTAGCGGAAAAGGCAAATGTAGGCTTCCTTTTCCTCTTCCTGCATATTTGTTGATATATTTAAGACGGAAAACGTAATTCTTGTGAATCAAAGTAAATAAACAGAAGCAATAAATAATGCAACATTGTAAAAATAATAAATGATCATTACATTATATATTTTTTAATATTTTACATGGTTAAAACAAACAATCACTTGTAACACTACGTAATATACGTATAGCGACGCCTACGCCATTGCACGCGCGGCGACACCGGTGTAGCTAAACAGAATTCTTGTAAACATTACGTGCACCTCACATGTGCGCCTTTGCACCTGCGGTGGCGCCCGTCATTTGTTTGTATAAAACGGACGGATCTTGGCTCTGACGTGGAATGGTGCACTTGTCGTATTCTTTTACTAGCTCATCCTTGACAGATTGGATAATTTATTAGTGAAAACGAATTATACTCCACTCACGACGACATATTCTCAGCTACAAAATTAGTCTCGCTACAATTTATAATTTGAATTATGTAATATATTGTAAATTAACGTTATTTAAAACAAAAGTCCCACTGGGTTTCTTGCTCTGTTTCTTCCTAGGACAGAGGTTTTATCCGAACCGGTGGTAGTAGTAATATATTGAACAAAAGTGATTCTATTCTATTCTAAAAGCTTTTTCATGTGACTCTATACATAATAACATACTTTATGAAAGTGGGAATAAAGCTTTGCATTTAAGTTCTCCATATTCTAATGACCTTTTTACACGTACGCTATAAACTAGCAATCTTTTAATTAGTTATTTTTATTATATAATAAGAGTCACCAACGAGCGTATAGTCCACCTGACGATAAGTGGATGCTGTGGCCCATATACATCTACATGTATCCTTAATTAATAATGAAAATGCGGATCCATTGTCAGCCCTGAAGTCTTAGATGGAATGCCTCGTTTCTAGTAAAAAGTATCTCCGGATCTTCCACTCACCATACGAAATACGGAAGCATTAAGCTGCTATTTTACGCTGATATTCTGTAAAAGCGTGGCCCTACCTCGGCCAAGCCGACTAATTCGTGCTACATCCATAACATAGCTGCAGCGTGGCTCCACCACATAGCTGGACACTGACGTCGCGGCTGCTCTACAAGCTCAAGTGCAAATACAAGTACAAGTCGCCGAAAAATAAATGGTAAAAATAAAAAAAAAATTATAAAACCGACTTCAATATTAATTATTAAGAATAATTCAAAAACTACTAGTCAGACCTAAATCAAATTAAAAAAGCACCGGTTTTCAAATAAAAAAAGAATAATGAAAATCGGTTCACTCAGAAAATAGTTATGAGGTAAAACACATAAAAATCATATAGTCGAATTGAGTACCTGTTCCTTTTTAAAATCGGTTAAAAACATACAGTCGAATTGAGTAACTCCTCCTTTTTGATGTTGGTAAAAAAAGATAAAACTCGTAATGAAGAAATTCGCAGAGAATCAAGATTACTGACATAGTATGATAAAGGTAAAATGGGATAATAATCCCGTGTAATTAAAAGCTGAGTCATGTTCGAATGCCTAAATTTAATTAAGATTAAGTTCTTACTTTATGGGTAAATTTGTTTTGTCTGCTCGTTTTTCACCCATATTCTGTAATAAAAATGCCGTTAACTCGGATACTACTATGAATATCCTATTAAGAGGTCTATCATGCATAAAACTCTGAGCTGAGTCCTTTTTATAGATCCCTGAGTGACCTTGCGTTTCCTCATATGGCCAGTGAAGGAGCACGCATTGTTTGTACTTAGAGAAAAAAATGATAACTCCTATTTCGATGAAATTAAATTAGATTCCGTTTTTTAAACTTTATCAAACCGAAACCAGAGGATAAATACGGTTAATCTGCTTTCATTTTCAATAAAAAGAAATTGCAAATGGAGGCTCAGCACGCTTGCTATTTTATATTTTTATTTTCGGCCAGTTATTTTAAAAAGTATTAACAGTAGGTAGTGTTGACACTACAAAGAAAGTAACATTGACCACTGTAACTATTGTTTAGCACTATGATTATTATTTATTTCAATATAAAATCAAATCTAAAACAAATTATAGAGCCCTATACTGCAATCGAATAAATAAATTATTTTTGAAATTATATTGTTACAATTTTACATGTATACTTCGTAAGTGGTATTCGGAATATTGTGAAACTGTGTTTTTGGATAAGTGTTATGATATATATGTTAAGTAAGATTGTAAAAAAATGCAGTAGAGTTTCCTAATAAAAACATATGTATTTCCTACTCTGTGAAGTGATAATCGTAAGTTCAATTGACTGGATTTTTTTAAATTTTTTTTAATGTGTAATTGCATGCAATTTTTACTTAGAACATTGCAAAGTGAATTAAATTACGAAATAGCCAAAACTGCTACGTGCAAATTGGCGCACTCACCTTTCCTAGTAATTTCCTTCTGTAAAAGCACCTTTTAATTATCGTGCTACATTTTCGCAGCTCTTGCAATTAGCTCTTTAATAAACTAGAATAATCATTTGACTACCGACAGATGGCAGTTATGTATGCCCGCCAATAAATGAACAATAACTTAACGTGAATAAAGGCAGCACACGTGAAGGTTGTAAATACTAAGTACGTGTGAGAGAAATACCTAATTTCTTTAAATATGACTTGCAATTTTCAAATTAAGCACAGCAGTGGTACAAATTTAGTTAAGTGGTTACTTTAAGGCCTTAACAGTGGTTCAAATGCCTAAATCTAGGATATTTAAGTAAAAAAATCTCAATAACTGTTCATTTAATCCACAAAGAAAAAATACAGGGTAACAGAAGAAGATTTGGTAAATGTTTTTAATTTAACAAAATTGTATTTTTTTTCAACCCCTTATTAGAAAAAAAATCCCCAAAGAGTACTTATCTTTGTCATATTTTGCAAAATTTCTCCAAAACGGCACAAGCTTTTTAAATAGTTCTTACACTAAAAAAAAGGTCTTAAAAATATTAATATTTTTTATTGAGAGTTTTATTTTTATTACCCGTTTTATAAGAGAATATATCATTTTTCCCTGAAATTGAATATATTTACGCGAGCGCGCATGCTCCGTCGCCATGTAAGCTCTGTCACAGTCCGTTTTCGGACATCGTCGAGGGTGGACCGCACGTCGGTGTTGGAGCGACTTCGTTCAAATATATATTAGTTTTTTACTCAATTATAAATATTTTTATGACTAGAAATACTTAATTTAGTTAATATCTGTACACTGGTAACTGTAAATATTATTTTATAAATAAATGAATTTTTAAAGTGTCCAAAGAAGAAGAAATTTTTGCGGCGACGTTGATTAGTGAAATTGAAAAATGCATTTTTATATAATTTAGATGTGGAACGACGAACATGCTCTCGTTACTTAGATTGCGATAGTTTTTAATACCTTTGTAATTTTATTGTTGCATATTTTTATTAATTAGTTGATAATGAATTTTATAATTATGTATTACAATAAAACGCTGTTTTTATAAGTATGACTTTATAAAATATTATTGGAGAAAGAAATAAAGATACAGATACTTACATTTAGGTACACTGTTATCAAATTAAATCAAACAATTTAAATGAATAAAAGAATGGTGCTTACCTAAGTATAAATAACTATATAAAGACATTCTTGGGTTTATGGTTTTTTTTTTTGTTAGACAAACTATCATCTAAAAAATGTAAAAATTTTAAATTGGAGAGGGGTTTCTCTACGTGATAAAGTTAGAAATGAAGGTATTTGCATTAGAACCAGAGTAACTGACATAGCTCAACGGAATATTACAGTGAAATGGCAATGGGCTAGCTATATAACTTGGAAAACATATAAAAAATAGGAAGAAAGGTCCTCGAGTGGCAACCTCGTACAGGTAAGCGAATTAGTACTCAACCTTTATTCCTCTTCACGTATTCTCATACGCTTTTCTTCACACATACACACACACACGCACACGCGCGCAAGCACGCACGCACACACACATACACAAATAGGTCGCAAATAATACTTACCTAGTACTATTAGGCAAGAGTGAATAGGTTTTAGTTAAGTCAGTGCAATTCACCATCTTAGACTACATAACCACTTACCGATGGGATTGTAGTTGCTTTACTACTTGCTGGGTAAAAATAGTAAAAATAAATTTTGCCCTGTGAAAGTTTGCATTTATATATAATTTTTCTAACCAACCATAAAAATATGATGAAAATATGTATATAAGTATAAAGGTTACCTCACACGGGACAGTAATAATATAATATTATATATTCCATTATCTCTGAAATCCGAGGTACGTTCATATTAAGAGGCTGAATAGAGCAACATTGAAATGTATGGGGATGGTTTTGTAATTTCACGTCATTATCGAAAAAAAATTGTACGTATTTCAGGTTGCGGTTTGCAAAACACGATTCCACAAAAATTAACTCAATAGAAAATAATTGCAAAGTTGCTTCTAAAAATACTCGTACTTAAATTTTCAACGTCAATTTTTTTTACGTGGTAGAGCCATGCTACAGCTATATTTATTAGGTATAGTTGTAGCACGAATGGGTCGGCTCGACCGGGGAAGGGCCACGCTCTCACGGAATAACATGTAAAATAGCAGTTTAACCCTGCTGTGTTTCGTATGGTGAGTGTAGAGAACCGGAGGACCTTTTTACTGGAAACGTGGCATTACATCTTAGTCCTCACGGGTGATAACGCATCTACATTTTGATACGTAATCGAGAATAAATGTAGATGTGTATGGGCCGTAGCAACTACTTACCATCAGGTGGACTGTGTGCTCGTTTGTCACCCTTATTCTATTTAAAAAAAAACTTTCTGAGATTTCAGTAAAATAATGTTAAGTATTGTAAGCACTCGTACTATTATGTCTCATGTTAATAAAGCTATTGGGCTATTTTGATTTGTAATAAAGTGATTTTACTTTATAGGTTAAATAATTTATTTACCTTTTTATATAAAGAACTGGTTTTCTGTCACTCCTATTGAATTTGACAGTGCTTGCTGAAATTTAGCATTTTTAGATGGATCAGAATCGCCCGCTGATCCGGCTGTTAGATATTGTAAAAATAATCGAAAGTATTTATTTTTACTTTCATGCCCAAGACTACCTTGTTTTATTTTATTACGGTCAAATAATATTTATTAGGTTATAAAGCAAGTATTTTTGTAAATGTTTTGTATGTAAATGTAAATGTTTTCATTATTTTGTTATTCTATTGTTTACAGTTATTATCACGTCTTAGCTTTACACCAAGAATTACATTAGAAATTCTTGATGGGATGCGATGTAACGCGCATACATTATTTTCATCAAGAACTATAATATATATATATATATATATATATATATATATATATATATATATTTGTTTTCTTTTACCAGTAGAGTTTTAACAAAATCTTAAAAAGTTCAATGAATTAAAAACATGCCAATAATTATATAATTTCAAGTCAGTGTTTTACATTTAAAGATCAGTTATAAAGAGCCAAAGTTATTATTTTCATTTTGATTAATTTAATTCGAGACTAAAATAAATGTGAAAGGGCTTTTATCTGCAATAATAATTTTCATCAAAAATAACATAGACTTGTAAAAGTCATATACACGGTCAATAATACTGAAGATTATCAATTGTACTAAAAAATATTTATAAGACTATTTCCAGTATAATGACCCGAATATCATCATTAATGTTTGACTGGCACACTTAAAAGTTTTATCACATGGCTAAATGATTGACTTTTATATTATGATAAGGTCATGCTTTTCTATAAAAAGTTGCAAGAAATTTTAATTCCCGGCCCTATTGGTTTGTTTTACTTTTTACTTAATTAGTGAAAAACAAAATGGACTGATCAAAAAGTTTACTTTCTTGTGTAAAAAGTGCTATTTAGAATTTTATGCACATGATAATTAAAGTTTCTATGTAAATAAGTGTAATATATCGGAAATTATATTCAATAGTAGCGGCCATCCGTATTTGCAAAGCCAGCATCATTTTCTGTACAGAAACCGGCAAAGTGTTGCTCAAGGCACTATAAACAAAGTAGCTGATAAAATGTTACACTCATAACTGTTAACAAAAACTGTTTTCGCAAATGGTCTTATAGATAATAATAACTATTCCGCCGTGTTAGGTGCAGGAGCTATTATTAGAAGAAGAAGAGGTAAAATTTTGTTTTAGAAATGCGCAATCAATATTGTTTTGCCTGCAATTGAGCATAAAATAAAAAATAACTTCAGCCAAAGAGCATAACTGGCATTATACTCAGGCCCATCAATTGGTATGGAAAAAAATAATTTTACCAGGTTTCAAAAAATCAATCAAAATTCATAAACAATAAATATTAAAATAAAAAAATTTATATATGTATGTCTATACATACATATAATGATTTATGGCCGCTTAGTAACTGACGGTGACTCACTATAACATCCTACAGTCACGCCGAAACTAAGAGGAAAGAATCACTGTAGAAAAGGTAATAATTTATTGCGGAAATTTTGTGATTAAAATTAAAAATATAATAAAAATTAAAAAAAAATATAAACTTATCGAAGTTAATCTAACTTAGTCTAACTTATCCTTACGCGTACAAAAAAAAAACAAATAATAAAATAGTGAGATGGCGTCAGTTTTTAAGAAGATATAACAAAAATAAACAAAAAAGTAAATTTCAATAAAGTTCAGTATTTAATTGATTATATACCGCTGACACTTAATCACGCTTTTCGAAACCACGCCAGTTGTAAACAATACTTGTGTGAAAAGACAAAATCTTCTTTTCAAATTTCCGCCGAGTTGTAAGTAAAAGGCCAAATAGGGCACGTCTCAATTTTGATTAAATATATTTTATATGAAGTGATCTTGACTACGTTTCATCAATTAACCATTGGTAAAAATTAAAACAGGAATTTTACGATTGTGTTTACAAAAAACATTATTAGTTGAACCTTGCAGCTTGTTCATTATTTTTATTATAAATACCTATAAATGTATATATTATTAATAAATAGTTCCCACAATATATTGGATTATTTTTTATTTCGCCCTATCTGCAATGTTCGCTCTATAGAAAATGTGGCGTATGACATGACTGACAATCTTTCGAACGTTTTATCTAGTTACAAAGATGTTTTACGTTTTCGTCGCCTCCACATGATATTTTTGTCAGCATAAGGTACCCTTCTATATCTGAAACGAATATAAATATTGCTACAAAGTAAAGTAAAAGGCTATACAAGTCCCTCTACTGGGCACAGGACTCTTTTTTTATTTCTGAGAGGGTTTTAGGGCAAGGAAATGCCCGTCGTGCTTCCCCAATGCGTGTTGACGAAAATTGCAATTACAAATTTCATTCGTGCTGTCGGGGATCAAACCCGGGAAAATTTACAGCGAACGCTTTGACGACATATTTTTAATACGACACAAATAAATACGATTTAACATATATAATAAAAATTCTTACGTACTTGAAACTTGAACACTTGATAGCTCGTGATGCCTACCGGACAAAGCTACAGCACCACACCGTGCAATGTAATTGAAGATGCGTAACCGCGACATAATTCTCAGTGATGCGCAAGCATAACAGGCAGTATGTCACTTATATAATTGTCATCTCTGCAGTCTATTAATCTTTGCACTTTTATAAGTAATACAGAACGTAGTTGCTAGACGGTGTTGACATCGGCTAAAATCTCTGCGATCGCCGTTTCGTCAAGGTCATTCAGGCTAGTTAAAGCCTTAACTGTAAATAAAACTACCTATCGTAAATATGAAATGTTAAGATATATTTAAAAAAAAATATTTATTAACGTAAATTAGTTTGGATATCGGTGTACTACATGTTTCCGTATTATCAATTCTCCACACCGGATGATGCGGAGAATTGATAATACTATAGATAGTGGGAGATCGCCCAACACTGTGCTTGCCAGTACGAGACTGCCACTCGAGAAATTTCTCCAACGACTGTCAGATTCGAATATTTTTAAGTTTTTTAATTCTATGTTTGTCGGTATTTGTGTCTCCTGTTGTCTAAATCTCTTGATAGATTTCAAAGTAACGGGTATCGTTAGATCTCTATTCATTCCTATAGTTTCATAGGCTAAATTTTATGGTTAAAATACCTACTTAATTTCTAACCTTACAGTGACGGTGCAAGAATATCCACAACCCCATATCAACCCGTGGGTGTCGTAAGTGGCGGCAGACGCAAACTGAACCAGGTGATGGGCAGCAGCATCTTCCCGATAACCCGCTTGATGGCGTGGCAGCTATGACAAATATCCTTCTTATAAGAGAATCTATGGGGAAGGTCAATGTACTGCAGTGGTCTTGTGAATACGCATCGTGCGCGCCGTATGCGCCAAGTTTTACTGATAGCCTCGCACATTTGCTCGTATTCATCATCCGCGCCGTATGCAAATCTTTTGTATTACCAAAAACTTTTGTAGTTTTTTCCAACCATTGGTGTGAAACAGTACAGTGAAATTGATCGCCCAAAATCACTATGGAGAGAAACATAGTAATAGCCTGCTTATTGGAAAAGGAAGAAGAAAATAAAATTCGAAGAAAAAGAAGATTCTGGATTCATAATATTAATTTAAGGCAATTGTATGGAGAATATGAAGGGGATGTACTTTATTTTATGAATTATTAGATGATGATGAACGATGTTTTTAGATTTCAACATTTACCTTTAACATACAAGAAATTTCAAGAATTGCTTCACATACTCAAACCGTATCTTTCTATGGAAAACTCAAGATTTAGAAGGCCAATTGAACCAGAAAAATGACTTATTGTATGTTTGAGGTAAGTATTTTCATTGATAAATGAGTAATCAGGTATAATTTGATTTTTGAATTAAATTTAACTATTTTTTGATAGTTCAGTATTTAAATAATTCATCAACATATTGATAATCGATGCAAAAAAATCAAATTATGTATAATTAATTACGAATGAATGTAATAAAAACGAATTAATGTTTCATATAATTTCATACAACGAATTCTAAAATTCGGCGCGTACGGGGCGTACGGCTCGGACAAATGTGCGTTCAGCTTTAGTCCTCATGGGTGACAACGCATCTGCATTTTGATTGGTAATCGAGTATATAGATATATATATATTGTTTCATAGGGAGAGGTTTAGGTAATTCAATAGTTAAGTAATGTACATACCGAAGTACACCTTCAGGTCATTCCATCAAGTCCGGCGGTAAGGTCTCGTCATAACTAACTAAACGAGCCCAAACTCGGCAGACCTAGTTCTACTCGTCCAGTAGTTCCAGAAGTGGTCACTGAAGTACACCATCAGGGCTCTTCATCAAGTGCGGACGTAAGGTCTCGTCATAACTAACAAAACGATCCCTAACTCGGCACACCTAGTTCTACTCGTCCATGAGTTCCAGAAGTAGTCACTGAAGTACACCATCAGGGCTCTTCATCAAGTGCGGACGTAAGGTCTCGTCATAACTAACGAAACGAGCCCAAACTCGGCACATCTAGTTCTACTCGTCCAGGAGTTCCAGAAGTAGTCACTGAAGTACACCATCAGGGCTCTCCATCAAGTCCGGCGGTAAGGTCTCGTCATAATTAACTAAACGAGCCCAAACTCGGCACACCTAGTTCTACTCGTCCAGGAGTTCCAGAAGTAGTCACTGAAGTACACCATCAGGGCTCTTCATCAAGTGCGGACGTAAGGTCTCGTCATAACTAACAAAACGATCCCAAACTCGGCACACCTAGTTCTACTCGTTCAGGAGTTCCAGTAGTAGTCACTAAATTACACCGTCAGGTCTCTCCATCAAGTCCGGAGGTAAGGTTTCGTCATAACTAACAAAACGAGCCCAAACTCGGCACACCTAGTTCTACTCGTCCAGGTGTTCCAGAAGTAGTCACAGAAGTACACCATCGGGTCTCTCTAGAGCCTAGAGGTTACGTTTCATCATAATTAACTAAATGAGCCCAAACTCGGCACACCTAGTTCTACTCGTCCAGGAGTTCCAGTTGTAGTCACTGAAGTACACCATCAGGTCTCTCCATCAATTCCGGAGGTAAGGTCTCGTCATAACTAACAAAACGAGCCCAAACTCAGCACACCTAGTTCTACTCGTCTAGGAGTTCCAGTAGTCGCACACCTAGATCTACTCGTCGAGGAGTTCCAGTAGCAGTCATCGAAGCACACATTCAGGTCACCATTCAGTCCGGAGGTAAGGTCTCATCATAACTAACATAATAAGCCCAAACTCGGCACACATGTTACTACTCGTCCCGGACTTCCAGTAGCAGTCACCCAAGTATACCTTCAAGTCACTTCACCAAGTTCGGAGCTGAAGTTATCATAACTAGAAAAACCAGCCCAAAGTCCACAGCCAACATCTCACTCCCAGTAGAGGGCTTCTAGTGCCTAGCTTTCTGGAGCAGCCATTTGTATTTCGTATCTAAGTATATTTTTGTAGGTATAAGAAATATGAAAAAAAAAACAATCTTTCAAATTATCAAAATGTTTATACTTGATTGCGATTCCCGCAGCTAACCGTGCGTACACTTGTGTGTGTGACCCGTGTCAATGTAATAGTTCAATTCTATACCTATCAATTTTGTAAACGCGTCCTTAAACAAATATTAGTTAAAATAACTGTACCCTTGCTTCGAAACATAATAAAAATCTTCCGATGTTATGCAAGTGGATTGCAGTAGAGCATTGTTAAATAACTTTAGTAATAAAAACTCGTCGGTTTTTAATAAAACGCAAACGAATATTATATAATATTACCAGGGACTTCAAAGAGTGCAATACTTATGTTCTCTTTAATTAAATTTTAATTAAGCCCGGGCGGTTACTCTTACAAACAAATAAGTTCAAATGAATTGGCCAATAAAATGAAGGATAAAGTTATCGAACTAATTAACTTCTTGCTTTAATGACTTCTGTTGTCCTTTTTAGGCGCTTGATTTTGCTATTGTACTTTTGAACTATTTGTCTTAAATACTTGTGACTGTGTGCTTGTTTGTCTCCCTTATTCCATAAAAAATATTATTTTATAAATTTATAAACTGTTCATAAAAGAAGACTCTTGGGGATGAATTTATACACATAATTGAATATCACGGGATCTACCTTTGCCTTTGATGAATATAAACATGCAGCCTTCCTTTGCCGTTACAAGTCAACGCTAATGACGACATCGATTCTTCTAACGAGCGTGTAAACTGATAACGTTAAGATGCGATGTTAACCCATAATATTATAGCTTTAAAAATCGAATTTAATGATTATTTGCAATACCAGTCTGTATGTACTGGTTTATATGATGATTTCTTTTTTTTACGCCAAGTGCGAGTTGAACTTGTCCACAAAGGGTTCCGCACCATTATATTGCCATGCATTACAGCACCCAGGTCACGGAGCGACTGAGGTGTTCAACGATCCAAGGTCAAAGTTTACCCCAGCTAAACGTCGGGAATATAAAATAAGTTAATAAAACGTGATATAATCCGTAAAACTAGTTTCCTGCAAGAAAAATATTAGAACAGGATAATTTTTATTCAATAAAAGTTATTACGTAATACGTATTAAAAGTACTTTTTTAATTACCACTGGTTCGAAAAATAGCTCTGTTTTGGGAAAAAACAGCAAAAACCCTTATAGCGTTGGGCATATATGTGTACATAATTTCGTACAATTTTTGTATGAATTATAATAGAACCAGTATGGTAGTTTACCTCATTCCCACCGAAAATCGTTTTTTTTAAGCACAGACAAATAAACAACTCACATTATAGTTAAAGAAAATGCTTTACGAATTGACCCAGCTCACTTTGATGCGCTGACCCCATTCCCCGGGATTTGCCGTTGTCAACTTTTTTAGTCATAAACATTATTGTGAATGAAATGTTTTCTAAAATGTTTTTCAAAAAACAATAAAAAACAATAGAAATTTCGGGTTAATTTCTTGCTAGTTTTTTTTTTATATAGGATAAGGGTGACAAACGAACACACAGTCTACCTGATGGTAAGTGGTTGCTGTGGCCCATAGACATCTACATCTATCTTCGATTAAGGATCAAAATGCAGATGCGTTGTCACCCGTGAGGACTAAGATGGAATACCTCGTCTCCAGTAAAAAGGGTATCCGGTTCTCTACACTCACCTTACGAAACATAGCAGTGTTATGCTGCTATTTTACGCTGGTATTCTGTGAGAGCCTGGGCCTTCCCAGGTCGAGCCGACCCATTCGTGTTACAACTATGCTATTAATATAGCTGCAGCATGGTTCTACCACGTATAATACATATCAGATAACATCAAAAAAAATAATTACAACCCACACTCGATACTTATAACACCAATTTTATCACAAGACATAATACGGATAATAAAATCTTTAAAAAACAAAAAAGTTTCGGTTCTGATGGCAAAATCAAAATTCTGGGAGGTAGAAAATTAAGTACTTACCTGTGATAGAAGATTAAGTAAAGACAAGCAACGATGCGAAGACATCTACAACAAAACTACAATACGAATAGAATCAGGAAGATATAAAGTAAACTTACCTTTTAAAGAAAACATAGATACACCTGTAGACAAATGTGGAAATATAAAAGAAATTGCTATTTATAGATTTTTACAATTAGAAAGAAAATTAGAACAGAACCCAAAAATGAAAGAGGAATACACTAAAGTAATAAAAGAATACAAAGAATTAGGACACATGACTTTGACTAATGAAGACGATACAAATCTTATATTCTTACCTCACCATGCTGTAATCCGGGAAGAAAAAGATACCACAAAATTAAGAGTGGTATTTGACGCCTCCGCAAAAGGTTCCAAAGGCACAATCACTAAACGATACATTGCTAATAACAAAAATATACAGACAAATTTTAGTGTAGGAGAAAGATACATACTACCAATGGAGAGACAACCCTAATGAAAACTGTAGATTCTATAGATTGCTAACTGTTACATTTGGAACTGCATGCGCTCCGTACCTGGTGGTTAGAACTTTGATTAAGGTAGCTGATGACGAAAGTGACAAATATCCTGAAGCTGCAGAAATTGTTAAAACGTCATTTTATATGGATGATCTGATGACAGGTGTTAACACTGAAAAACAGGCTATAGAAATCTATGAACAAGTCAACAAGCTATTAGAAAGCGCTGGTTTCATACTGCAGAAATAGTCTAGTAATTCAGAAAATTTGTTACAAATAATACAGCAAAACAAGGAAAACATACAACCATTCGAGATAAAAATATTAGGAGTTGCATGGGATAGAAATGATGACCAATTCAAAATATCTGTCAACTTGCCTGAACCTATCAAACCAATCACGAAAAGAAGAGTACTATTGGACGTGGCTCGCTTATTTGATCCCTTTGGATGGCTGGGTCCAGTTATTTTCAAAGCAAAAGTGATAATACAGAAACTTTGGCTATGTAGTTCTGACTGAGATGAAGAAATACCATCCGACCTTCTGGTGGAATGGTTGATTTTTAGACAAAAACTACTTACATTGCAAAATTTGAAAATAAATAGATGGATACATACTCACCCTGAAAATGACCATATTGAATTATTTGGCTTCGCAGATGCATCAACAGCAGCATACACTGCAGTACTCTACATAAGAGTGATACAAGGAGATGAAGTCTATGTCACTATTCTGTAAAGTAAAACAAAAGTTGCTCCATTAAAATAAATCTCCATATCATGATAAGAACTATGTGCCGCCGTTTTATTGGCAAAATAACTGGCTGAAACACGAAAGAAATTGAAAATACCTATAAATCAAATATACGCCTACACCGATTCAACAATTGTTTTAGCTTGGATTCAATCACAACCTATAATATGGCAAACATTTGTAGCTAACCGGGTAACAGAAATACAAACCAGACTGGATAATGATAGATGGAATCATGTAGCTTCAGTAGAGAACCCAGCAGATATTGTTTCTCGTGGAATAGAACCCTCAGAACTGCAAGCCGGTGAACTATAGTGGAACGGATCTCATTGAATGAGATACCCTAACATACATACTAACAAAATACAAGTACCTGAAACAACATTAGAAGAGAAAAAACAACGCACAAAAGTATTTCACAAAAATACAGAAGAGTCAATACTAAATAGATTCTGAAGTTTTAAGAAAATGATACGAGTACTTACCTATTGCAGACGATTCCTAAACTTAAAAGAAAATAGAAATAAAATGTCTACTCACCTCACCGCTAAAGAAATTAAAACAACTCTCGACGCATGTATTCAAACTACTCTAGACATCGAATTTGCTGAAGAACTTGTAGACCTGAAAATAAAGGGAAAGTTAAAAGAAGTATTAAATTAATCACACTCACACCATACATTGATGACAAGGGTTTGTTACGAGTTGGTGGCAGATTACAATTAGCTAATTTATCACAAAATTATTAACACCCAATAATTATTCCAAAAAATACTCACCTGGGTTATTTGTTGATTAGAGATGCACATGAAAGAGTGATGCACGGAGGAACTTCTTTAACAATCAACTACCTAAAAAGAAAATATTGGATAATAGGTTTAAAACAGTCAGTGAAAAATACCTCAGTAAATGCGTTACATGCACTAGATACAATGCCGGAACGCAACAACCAATTATGGGTGAACTTCCGAGTATAAGAGTAACCTCTGGAAGAGCTTTTGAGTATTGTGGTGTAGATTTTGCCGGACCTATACAGATGAGAGTATCAAAGGGTAGGGGACAAAAATCTTACATCTCATTGTTTGTATGTATGAAAACAAAGGGTATACACTTAGAAGCTGTAAGTGATCTTACCACATCTAGATTCATTGTAGCATTTTGACGATTCGTGTCACGTTGGGGTCACTGCGCTGAAATGTGGAGTGATAATGGTTTGAACTTTGTTGGCGCTGCAAATGAGCTTACAAGAATGCTTAATCAAAGCATGACGAACGTATTAATGGAGATAGCAGAAATGCTGGGAAATAATGGAACCTCATGGCACTTTATTCCCCCAAAATTACCGAACTTTGGAGGTCTATGGGAATCAGGTGTGAAATCAATTAAGGCACATCTGATGAAGACAATTGGCAACGCGACACTTACCTTCGAAGAATTTTCTACGGTGAATTTTTTCCGATTAGCAGTCTCAGCGATGATCCGAACGATACCTCTCCATTAACCCCAAGTCACTTTTTAGTAGAAGAACCTTTAATAGTGATACCAGAACCTAACAATATTACTGATACCATAAGTCCTCTCCAACGCTGGAAACTGACACAACGCATGATAAAAATCTTTTGGACCCCATGGTCCAAAGAATATTTTAATACCTTGGAACAAAAACACAAATGACAAACAAAGGTGGATGCACCAAAGGTCGGCGATTTGGTCGTAATAAAAGAGACCAATTACATTTACACAAATATTTGCATCTGTTATAATTACTGTACTGGAGAACTATAAAAAACAATATCTTGGATGTGATTCATATCCATGCTTTACTTTGCCCAGCTCCAACATAGTATTATTAAATTGTTTTATTTTGATTCATGTCAATTTTGGCATACTACATATTTTTACACTCTGTAAACAAAACGATTGCTTCAACCAAACTAAAGGTTGCTTTCATCAGAAATGCTGCTCATCATTTTAACGGTTTCCCTTGCTTTATATATATATATATATATATATATATCGCATATTGTGAGCACTCAGTTGATATGTCTTCAACAAGGACACATCATTTTAATACTTGTAATATTATATCCTTACAAAAATAGGAGAGCCATGAACCTTCTTACATTTTGTGACGAAAATATATATAAATTATTATTTTGTTCTATCTTAGTTACTTGAACAGCAGTTTTTTATATATTAAAATTCAACTCATAATCTGATATAAGCTATGCACTGAACAGAATGTCCCTTTCAGAGGCTGTTGTACACAATTATTAGAAAAGTTTAGCTCTAAGTCACTCAATATAATTGGCAAAATATGCGAAGCGTAAATGCAAACATTGACAGTTTCCTATTATTACTGACAAGAATTAGCATCGAGTTTGACATAATAGTGCTTACCGAGTTTTGGTTACAGTACAATCATTGTATTCCTCCCCTGGAGGGTTATAAGCACATGGCGTCTACAAATCCATATAATCAAAATGATGGTGTAATAGTTTTCATAAAAAATAACATACAGAGGATTTCAGTAGAAGAACCACAGCTCTTAGATTCAAGCTCTCTATTAATTAAGATAGGTAAGGATACTGCGGTATTAGCAATTTATCGACCTGATGCCTTACGTAAACAGACTCATTTTTTCAATCGCTGGAAACACTATTTAGTAGTCTAACTTCATTTAGAAACGTGATTTTGCTGGGTGATATTAACATTGATATATCTCCTACTAATACTGAAGTAAACTCTCCTGCATATCTAAATTTGACAGCTGAACATGGTCTTCTCCCTACCCACTTAATACCTACACATGACCGTACGTGCCTTGACCATATTCTACTCAAAACCACCTACCTAGCCCTCACTATTGTTGTTGAAGCCACTGTAACTGATCACTATACGGTGATATTCTCACTTTCAAAGAAAGTACAGTACATGCCACCCAAAAGTGTTAGCAAGATAGACGAAGAAAAATTGAGTCAAAGTCTCTTAGGTGTAGATTTTGAGAACTTGTTTAATTTAGATGATCCAAATTCTGCAATGGAATATTTTATAAATGCTATACGTAACTCCATTTCCTATGCCACTATAACTTATATCCCATCTAGAAGGCGTAGAATTATTAAACCATGAATGACCGCAGGACTCCTAAAGTGTCTTAGAGATAGGGAAAAACTTACACAACAAACTGAAGAAGTCACCCGATAATGTGGTTCACAAAGTCACCTACAAACACCTACAGAAATTATTGCAATGCTTTGCTCAAGAGAATCAAATGCGATTACGAAAGAAGTAAATTTGGTGAGGCTGGAAAATACTCAAAACGTATTTGGGATACAATAAAAGACGTTACCAATACTAGCTCTAGAACAACACCAGCCCATGAATTATTACAGTTGTGTCCATTCCCAAGTGAGTAAGCCGATAAAGTTAACTCCTTCTTTATTAGTGCTGGCAAGCTTCTTGCTCAAAAATTTGACCAGAGGACAGATATCAAAATTCATGCCCCTTCTGCGGTTTTAAAGTCGCAGTTTAGTAGATAACTCTTTCATTCTTTTAAATACAGACGAAGAAGAAGTTGAAAGGATTATAATTGCTCTAAAATCAGATAAAGCTATTGGGTGGGATGACATCTCCACTGGTTTACTGAAAAAGTACAAAATTATCCTTGTGCGTTCTCTGACCTTTATTATGAAGTTGTGTTTGACAGCGGGTGTTTTCCCGCGGGTGCTGAAAGGAGCTGTGGAACATCCAATTTATAAAAATGAAGACCGAAGCCTACCCAATAACAATCGCCCTATATCAATTCTGCCGTCGATATCTAAAGTTTTTGAAAAAATTATAAATTCTCGACTGGTGAACTACCATGAGCAAAAGAATTTGTTATCAAATTCCCAGTTTGATTTTCGTGCAAAAAAATCAACACCAGATGCGTTAATTTGGGTTACTAACTTTATAACAACAAACTTACATAGGGGTAGAAAGAGCTTAGCCATTTTTCTAGATCTAGAGAAAGCTTTTGACACCGTTTCACTTCCACTATTGCTACAAAAGCTTGAGATTATTGGTGTACAAAGCCACCAACTTGTATTATTTTCTTTCTATCTCAGTGGCCGATCTCAGTGTGTCAAATTACATAATAATGTTATCAGCTCCGATTCTCCCGTCTATTTTGGTGTTTCTCAGGGCAGCATTCTTGGCCCGACCCTGTTTCTCATTTTCATCAATGATTTGTGTGACCTTAATCTTCATGATGGCAAGATAATTACATTTGTGACGACACAGCTCTCCTTTTTTCTGGAAACACCTGGGAGGATGTTTTCCGGAAATCTCAGGCTGGTTTTTATATTTCATGTACTTGACTTAGTGCGAACTTACTAACTCTCAATTGTAAGAAAACTACATATATGCCTTTTGCTATCCGTACCTCATTTTTACCTGGAAACATACACAAAATCATTGCTCACTGTGGTAGTAACCCTAACACTTTCCAATGTTCATGTCCCGTTTTGGAGAAGACTAAGAGTATCAAATATCTTGGTATATTATTTGACAACACTTTGACATTCCACTCTCATATTAAAACACTATGTGGTAGAATGCGTAAATTAATTTTTATATTTAAAAAACTGAGACATGTTGCTAATGGAGAAGTCCTAAAATTGGCTTATTATGCCTTGTGCAAATCTTTATTGACATACGGAATTGAAGTCTGGGGCGGAGCCGCCAAAACACATGTTGTTGAACTAGAACGTGCGCAAAGGTCACTTTTAAAAGTTATACATTTTAAACCTTACCTATATCAAATTTTAGATCTGTATAAAATTAGCGAAGTTCTTACAGTTCAACAATTATTCGTACTCCATATAGTCTTAAGACAACACACAATTACAAAAGTGACTCAAAACGAACATCGCCGTAATCATCTTATAGCTCGATCAGTGCCATGCAACACGTCTTTTGCAAGGAAATTCTTCACGTTTTTGGGACCGTATTTGTATAATAAATTACATCAAAAATTGTCTATTTATGAAGTTAACAAATGGTCATGTAAAAATAGACTCGTGGGATATATTCAGGCTCTATCATACACAGACACTGAACAATTACTCTAAATAATATTATAAATACACACAAACATATACACGGATTTACTAACAGTCACACACTCACATACATACGTACATAATTACATAGTTTTTATTTTATTTATTTCTATATAGCCAAACTATTAATTCGCTCTATATAATATAATTTCTAATCATAACATAAGTTATCTTTGTATATTATACTAAGTGCCTAGTAAATTCGGGGGGGGGGGGGACTGATGACCTGTAATACGGGTCTTTGAACCTACATGGGCACCAGTCTCCCACGAATGACATAATATTGTTAAATAGAGATGTAACACTAATGTATCCAATGTCCATATCGTTTGTAGTGAGAAATAAATAAATTATTAATATTATTATTATTATGTACTATTTGTATAGTTTCCTCATCTTGAGCTGTATATACGAGTATATATAATTGAAAATGAAAATGATAAACTTACATAAATATCAATAAAATAATATATATACATAAAAATTGCATAAATATATAAAATCCCAACCAGATGGAAGCCCTCGGCAGGGGAGATCAAAAAGCCGAGGGTTAGGGGGAAAGGGAAAGAAACCGGCGAACGATGCGGGCGGTATCGAGGAGCACCGCCTTCTGCATTTGAGCTTGGAGTAATCCGTCACGGAGTCCCAGTCGCCTCAGAAGACCTGAGAGGCTGATTGGGATTAACCCGTTCGCAGAAACGACCACAGGAATAATTTCGGCTGGCAGACCACCCCACATGTCGGTCACCTTGTGAGCCAGGTCCAGATATTTTGTCAACTTATCTGTTTCACGAGGTTCTCGTCATAAGGAATGGTAATGTCGACCAAAAATATCCCTTACTGTGCTTGGTCCATCAGCACAATATCAGGCTTATTCGCAAGAATAGTCCTGTCTGTGATGATGGCACGGTCCCAGTAGAGCCTGGTGCGGTCATTTTGAAATACGGCTTCCGGCAAGTAATTATAATATGGCAGTTTCCGATCCACGAGACCGTATTTCAGAGCGAGCTCCTGGTGTAGAATCCTAACTACTAGGTTGTGTCTGTGCAAATACTCAGAGTTAGAAAGCGCCGAAAAACCGGAGATGACATGCCTAAGTGACTCACCGGGACGGCGACAAGCTCGACAGATGTCGACGGCGTCATCCTTTAGGATGTATTTCCGATAATTGTTGGTCTTAATAACCTGATCCTGTATCGCACAGACAAAACCCTCGGTTTCCCCAAAGAGGTCACCGAAACGTAGCCAGTGGAGGGAGGCGACTGCGTCTACGCAGTACATGAGCCTTATGTAGAGCCTTGTAAAACCTCCCGTGGAGCTCCTTCTCTTTCCATACGGTCTCCTGGTCGGAAATGCTCTGTACTGCTGGGTCTTGCCATTGCTTGTTGGCTAAGAATAGAGGGGTAAGTCCTTATCACAAGAAACAACGTCCCTATAGAATTGATCATCCGCTCTCGTCAGAAAGTAATTACGGAGGCTGCACACTTCGCGATTATGCATGGTAAGCGCGCTTAAAAAGCCGCGTCCATCATGTTTCCGCAGCAAGTACAGCCTCATTAATGATGACCTCGGATAATGCATCCTGTGGGACATCATAATAGTGCGGACTTTTCTATCCAGAGCGTTCAGTTCCGTCTGAGTCCACCTGAGTATGCCAAATGTATACATAAGAACAGGCATGATCCAGCCGTTATATGCATGTGTCTTATTAACGCCCGAAAAAAAGACTGTTAAGCAATTTTGTCAAGCGTGCATAAAACACACCACAAAATGACTGTTTCCTGTCCGGCTCATCGATACCTATGTTCTGTGACATACCCAGGTATCGGTATGTTTCAGCCTCGGATAGGGTATTTATGTTGATGGGCATAGATAGGTCTATGCCCTCAGAGTTAGCAACCCTACTCTTTCGACATGGAGAAGCGCACACTTATCCGTCCCCAGCTCCATTCTAATAGAATTGCTAAAATCACAAGTGATGTTTAGCAATTCCATAAGATGAGAGCGACTGGAGGCGAATAACTTGAGATCATCCATATAGAATTAGAGATAAGAATAGAATTAAGATATTTTAACGATGGTAGAGCCAAGCAGCAGTTTTGCTGTTGCACGTATGGGCCGGCTCGAGCCGGGTTGGTACCACGACCTCACAGAATACCGGCGTGAAGTAGAAGCTCTGCTTCTGCGTTTCGTCTGGTGAGTGCAGGTGGCTGGAGGCCCAATTGCCCCCCCCCCCCCCTATCAACATGGTAGTGGAATTAAATAAAAGACTACCCCAGGAGGGTACCAGCACCCCTGGAGAATCCCTCGCTGAGCATCCACGACCAAACTACTTCACTCCTAAACGTGGGTGGTTAGGCTGCCCCGCGTATTCTGGGGGTAGGGGGGGGGGGGCAAAATTCCGCTCAAAAACATAACTGCTCGGGGCAAACTGAGCAACAAGACCAAGGCGATCCCTGCCACGCTATCTGTGAATTTCTGCAACATCAGGGGACTACACTCGAACCTAAACGCCGTCCACTACCATCTCGAGACGGCGAAGCCGGCCTTGCTCTTTCTGACCGAGACGCAGGTTTCCTCTCCGGCTGATATTTCGTATCTTTCCTACCCGGGGTACAAATTAGAGCACTCCTTAGTGCTTCGGGCTGGAGTTTGCGTGTATGTCAGAGAGGACATCTGTTCTCGACGCCTCGGCAGTCTTGAAGGTTCGGACCTGACCATCCTATGGCTACGCGTAGACAGCGACGACCATTCGCGCGTCTACAGGTCCCTCTATAGGTCCCATAGCGGTAATGCCGAAACAGACCGACTCATTGACCACGTCCAAATGGCTACAGATTCTTTGCTACAACAGGTCCCATCCGCAGAGATCGTGATCCTTGGCGATTTAAACGCCCACCACGCCGAATGGCTCGGTTCACGTTTAACCGATCATGCGGGTACATCTGTCTATGACTTTGCTTTGGCATATGGTCTGACACAGCTGGTTACTTCGCCTACGCGGATTCCAGATGTGGAGGATCATACACCTTCCCTGTTGGACCTTCTGCTGACCTCTCATCCGGACGGATATCATGTTTCCGTCGATGACCCTCTTGGCTCTTCGGACTATTGTCTGATCCGGAGTGTGGTGCCACTCACACTCCCCTCGCGCTTGCGTTCTGCAGGTTGCCGCTGTGTTTGGCATTACAGGTAGGCGGATTGGGACGGAATGGGGTCTTTCTTTGCATCCTACCCATGGGGGCGGGTTTGCTTCTCGCCGGATGATCCCAGCGCTTTTGCTGACTCTGTTACTGATGTGGTGCTACAGGGAATGGAACTATTTATTTCATCATCTGTGGTACCCATCGGAGGCAAATCTCAGCCTTGGTTTGGTCGCTCCTGTAAGACTGCATTGCGCAGTAAGCAGGAGTGTTATCAAGCCTAGGCTGCGGCTTCGGCGACTCGGGATGTAAACACCAACACACTTAAAAAGAAGTATAACTTCGCCTCCAGGTCCTTCAAAAGAGTTATTGCCAAGGCAAAGTCAGAGCACATAGGCAGAATTGGCGAGAAACTAGTTCGCCTTCCTTCGGGAACCCGTGCATTCTGGTTTCTCGCCAAGGCTGTCCAAGGGAATTTCTGTAAGCCATCACTACCATCTCTGCACAGGGAGGATGACTCACTGGCCCATGACGCAAAAGACAAAGCCGACCTTTTAGGCTCCCTTTTTGCGTCCAACTCGACTCTTGATGACGGGGGGAAAACACCGCCGACCATCCCGCGGTGTGAGTGCTCCATGCCGGATGCGCTGTTCTCACAGCGCTCAGTTCGTAAAGCACTGCTCTCCCTGGACATCCAGAAGTCGAGTGGGCCTAACGGAATCCCCCCAATTGTGCTGAGGACGTGTGCTCCGGAGTTGGCACCGGTCCTAACGCGTCTTTTCCGGTACTCCTACTCCCAAGGCGTAGTGCCGAATTCATGGAAGACAGCTTTTGTCCACCCGATCCCTAATAAAGGCGACCGCTCAGACCCATCCAACTATAGGCCTATCGCGATCACCTCCTTGTTCTCCAAAATAATGGAATCCATTATTAACTGCCAGCTCATCCGAAACCTTGAGGATCACCAGCTGATTAGTGACCGCCAATACGGTTTTCGTCGGGGTCGATCAGCTGGTGATCTTCTGGTATACCTGACCCATAGATGGGCGGAGGCAGTAGAGTCCAAGGGGGAGGCGTTGGCCGTTAGTCTGGACATTGCGAAGGCCTTCGGTCGGGTTTGGCACAAAGCGCTTCTTTCGAAGCTCCCTTCCCGAGAAATTGTGCAATTGGATCACCAGCTTCCTTGCAGATCGGAGCATCAAGGTGTAGACGGTGCATGCTCTGACTACAAGCCTATTAACGCTGGTGTTCCACAAGGTTGTGTGCTATCACCAACGCTGTTTCTTCTGCATATCAATGATATGTTGCTAACTGGTAACATTCATTGCTATGCGAATGACAGCACTGGTGATGCTCTATACACCGGCCGTGCCAATATTTCTCGGGAAAACTTCGCTGAGTACCGGAACAAACTTGTGTCTGAAGTCGAATCTTTGCTGAGCAAAGTCTCGGATTGGGGGCGACTAAATCTAGTCCAGTTTAATCCTCAGAAGACACATGTTTGCGCGTTTACCGCTAAAAAGGACCCCTTTGTCGTATCTCCTCAGTTTCAAGGCACTCCCCTTCTTGCCTCAGCTAGTATCGGTATCCTCGGAGTCGACATATCGAGTGACGTGCAGTTTCGTGGTCACTTGGAAGGGAAGGCCAAATTGGCCTCTAAAAAGCTTGGCGTGCTCAGCAGAGCGGGACAGTATTTCATGCCGGCACACCGCCTGCAACTTTAAAAGGCGCAGGTTCGGCCTCACATGGAATACTGTTCCCATCTCTGGGCAGGGGCCCCCCAGTGCCAGCTCCTTCCACTTGACCGCATCCAGCGCAGAGCGGCTCGAATCGTCGACGACCGAGTCCTTTCCGATCAGCTCGATTCATTGGCACTGCGAAGAGATGTTGCATCCCTTTGCATTTTCTTTCGCATCTACCACGGGGAGTGCTCTGAGGAATTGTTCGGATTAATCCTAGCCGCCAAATTTCACGAACGCACATCGCGGCAGAACTCCCGATACCATCCACACCATATGGATGATTGGCGGTCCACCATTGTGCGATTTAGAAGATGTTTTCTTCCTCGCACGACTTCCTTGTGGAATCGATTACCATCAGCGATTTTTGCGGACCGCTTCGACTTAGGGACCTTCAAGAAAAGAGCGTACTCCTTTTTAAAAGGCCGGCAACGCATCTGCGATTTCCTCCCTGTTGTTGCAGCTGTTCATGGGCGGCGGTAGTCACTTACCATCAGGTGAGCCGCATGCTCGTTTGCCCTCTGTCCAATAAAAAAAAATTGAAAAGGTGGGTCACTTTTGTACCTCCTCTCAGAAGCTGAAATCCCCTCCCGGAACCCTCCAGTAAGGTACTAAGAGGGTTCAAAGAGAGGCAGAACCAGATTGGATTCAAACGATCGCCCTGGAAGATACCCCTTCTTATCCTTATGTGGTTCTCGGCAGCCATCATCCGCTCGCCTTGATGGCAAAGTATCGTACTCCGCTGCACCATACACTGCCCGAAGAAGTGTCAAACTGTACAGTCAACCTTGTACAGCTCGAGGACCCTCTTAAGCCATGTATGAGGCACCGAGTCGAATGCGTTTTTGTAGTCTATCCAGGCGGCGGAGAGGTTCCGGCGGTTCTGTTTAACCACCTTGCCAATGACCGCATCAATTGAAGGAGGAGTGGTTCCTTGGTTCCACGACCACCGCCCCTACATCCATTCCGAGCGCGCGACTGCACCTGATTTGAGTTCAGGTGACGACTGATTCTCGCGCTCAAAATGGATGTTAGTATCTTGTATATCGTGGGTATCCTGATCTTTAGGAACCAAATGAGTGATCCCAGTAGTGAAGAGCCTCGGAAACGACTTCTGGTCGAGAGCCCCTTGAAACTGTCGGGCGAGCACAGCGTGACACACCACGAACCTCTTCAGCCAGTAGTGATGCAGCCTGTCGAGCCCCGCCTTTTCCAGTTCGGGGCCCTACGGACCGCCTCAACTACTTCATCCGGCGTAATGATGACGGGGTCCATGGGCGTAATATTCGCAAACTGACTTACCACAACTTCCGTCCAAGGGCCCTCGCTATGGTTTACGGGCTTTGACCACAGGCCGCGCCAGAATGCGATAGTGTCGGCCTCATTCGTTGCTGGGCCCGTTCCATGTACCATTGGCCGCTCCAATGATTCATAGAGCCTCTTCTGATCACTCTGAAAGAGACGATTCTGGTTAAACCGTGTCGACCTTTTGGTTTATCGCCGAATCCGCTTCCCCCAAGCAGCGATTCTCTGCTTCAGGTCGTCTATGCTCTCTGTCAGTTTTTGCGTTATATCCGGCTGGGACAAACTGATATTTGTTCCAGCAAACGCCATCCTGACGGTGCGCACAATTCTCGGCCTATTATTGCCCGACCTGAAGCTTATCAGCCTGCCGATGGGGGTCCTTGCCTTTACGATACGGTCCTCAATCCTTCTTTTCCAGGCTGGGATGGCGCTACTTTGTCTAGTAGCGCGTCCAGCCGTGGGAAGATAGGCGCCAATAATACGGCAAACTACCAGTGCGGCGCCAAAAGAATTGAGTCCGTCTCGCAAAGGTCCCGGCTGGATTCCAAATAGGTCACCAGCATTGGGTTGAGAGCCCTCACGACAGCCCGATTCCGCTTGCTTAGGGGTATACTGGGAAGTCGCGGTCGATTTGCGAGAGGCGTACTGCGCGTTTCCCTAATCGGCTCTTCCAATATGCTCCTCATTTGCTTTTGTTCCTGAGCGACTATTACATCCTCGCCTGATTCAACCACAAGGAGATCTACGGCGGCATCTACATGTGCTTATTGCTCTGCAACTCGTAGAGCCGCATCTCCTGTCGTAGTATTTTCATTCGATAAAGGAATAGCCTCACGTCGTAGCCGTTCGAGTTCGGCGTCATCAAATATTTTTGAGCGCATGATGTACCGAAGTCGGTCTGCCAGGTTATGCTCGGTAACGGTAATAGACGGCTCCAGCTCAGCAAATAGTCGATGCATCCTAGCCCGATACCCAAAACCTCCAATTTCTGCCCCTTTCGCCCCAAAATACGCCCGCAATGCATTTCGGTTCATTTTCATTGACCACCGCATGCGGCGTACTCCACCAGTAGCGGGTGCTGATTGCTGGGCCTGCGAAGACCCTGCCAACACCAAGCCAGCTGGTGGGGATGATGGATGCGAGGAACTGCTAGGTGGTCGTGCAGCACCTCTCGCTCGGCTGGCGGTTCGCATGCTGTCGCATCCAGCGCCAGCTCCAGACGCGCCCTGGCGACCCCCAGGCAGCGGCCCTTTGCGCGTATTCCTTAATTCCATCATCCATGAAGTGGCCGTCAGTTATCGGGAGACGCCCAGACCCGGTACCGTTTCATGGTAAGGCCATCTGCACAAGGGGCCTTTGCACCTTCAATTTTGCCGAGGCACGGCGCTAACACCTCTTGGCAAGGTGCTGACTGACTGCGCTGACGTAGCAGTTTTGTCACATAACCGTTACGTCAGCGGGCGATGGGGTCGTCACTTCCCTACGTCTTTTTATTATTATTATTATTATTATTTCTCTCAGAGCCGGGTTGAAACTTCAAACAGTATTTAATCTAAAAGAGCAACGAAAAAGCTATCCAACTATTAACCGCAAATCAAAGTCAATGGATTCTGTTTAATTTTTAAATTCAATTAAGGAGCGTTGTTTTTTTTTTAAAGAGTTTATGTCAAACTCTTTAAAATCTTAAAAAGTTAAGTTTCTTGAATCTTAACTTTTTTTTATAGGATTGAGTGACAAACGAGCACACAGGCCACCTGATGGTAAGTGGTTGCTGTGGCCCATAGACATCTACATTTATCCTCGTTTGCGAATCAAAATGCAGATGCGTTTATTTATTTATTTATTTACACTTTATTGCACCTTAATTAAAGGATTACAAAGGGCGGACTTAATGCCTTTAGGCATTCTCTCCCAGTCAACCCGGGACGTGTGGAAATTAGGTGATAGGTGACAAAATAAAATGAACAATAGAGTAAATCAAGGAAAAAAAACTACTGATAAACTTAAAAATAAACTAATATTATATATATAAATACAATAAACTTATATACTATAAAATATAATACAGACAATATATTATATTTACATACAAATATATAGGTACATAAATATATACATATTATAAATACAAATAGATATATAACATAAACCTATAAATAGAATAACAACAAAGGTAACCAAATTGACCATACTAACTATCATTAAAGTGCTTGTGAACCAATCTTTTAAAGGCAGTCTTATTAGATGTATTTCTGACGTCATCGGGTAAGGAGTTCCAGAGCAGTGCAGCCTGAATGGTGAAGGATTTACCAACAAAATTAGTAAAATGTAGTGGGATACTTAGTTTATTATTATATGAGGACCGCAGAGTTCTATCATGCTTTGAGGAAATATACTGAAATTTCTCCTTGAGATAAGAAGGAGTGGATGGATCATTTAAGATAGAGAAGAGAACAAGCAAAATTCTAGAGTCACGCCTCTGTTTAATAGTGAGCCATTTAAGGCGAGAGCGATAGTGAGAGATATGATCAAATTTACGAAGATTGAAAATGTATCTGACGCAATTGTTGAGTAGGCGCTCTAGCTTGTTAAGAAGATTTTGGTTTAAATCCGAGTAGCACACATCAGCATAATCAATGATAGGTAGTATAAGTAACTGTACAAGCATAATTTTAGTCTTAAAGGGGAGAAAATTTTTCAAGCGATGGAGAGAACGTAAAGAGCCTGAGACTTTACGGCATGTTTCGGAGATATGAACCCCCCAGGACAGAGTACTATCAATATGGAGACCAAGATTTTTAACTGAGGAAGAGAACGGTATCAGACGATCATTATAATAGATGGGAGGTAGGCTAGCGGCATCTATTTTTGCAAGCATCCTTGAGCTACCCATAATCACCGCTTGGCATTTCGTAGGGTTGACAGATACTCCAAAGCGCATGGACCAATCACGTACTGACTTGAGATTGGAATTCAATTTGTTAATTGCATTGTGGATGTCACAAATGTCATGCGTTGTCACCTGTGAGGACTCAGATGGAATGCCTCTTTTCCAGTAAAAAAGGTCTCCGGTTCTCTACACTCACCATACGAAACACAGCAGCGTTAAGCTGCTATTTTACGCTGGTATTCTGTGAGAGCGTGGTACTTCCCCGGTCGAGCCGACCCATTCGTGCTACATCTATACTACTAATATAGCTGCAGCATGGCTCTACGACGTTAAGATTTTAGCCCACAGTTTTACTAACATAATGTTAATAAAACTGATACAAGTGAGATTAAATGAATAAAATAAGTTTAATTTAAATCATTAAATTTTAACGTAAGAAATTATTATTTTGTTTATCAAAGGTTTTATTGTTTAATTTACTGTCATAGAAAAATAAGATTCAGAAAAGGCAGAAAAAACTCAGCAAGTATTCCCTATTTCTTATTTTTAAAATCCTGTAAAATCTATATATATATATATATTCTTATAGTAAAGTTATAGTTAATATAAGCCCCAGTGGGTGAAACAGGCCTCCCTCATTTCTAAGAGGGTTTTAGAGAAATGAAGTATCCGCTACACTATCGTCATGCGTGTTGGCTGACTTTTCTATAGAATCAGAGTGACAAACGAGCACACAATCCACGAAAATAAATGTATTCTGTGGCCAATAGACATAGACATCTATCCTCAGTTAAGAACCAAACGCAGGGGCGTTGTCACTCTTGAGGGCTAAGAAAATAAGCCTAATTTTCAAAAAAATGTCTCCGGTTTTGTACGCTGATCATACGCAACACAGCAGCAATAATCTGCTATTTTACGCTAGTATTTTGTCAGAGCGTGGTCCTTCCCCGGTACGCCTAATTATATAATTTATTAATACAGCACACTCCAGTGTGTATCATTTATCCAGAAAGCTACGAAGTTTATATACAATGCTCTTAATTAAAAGAGATACGCAATGAAACATGTTAAATTAAGTGAACATCATCATCAACACAGAAAATCAAATCCCATTGTTGAACATAGGCCTCTACATGGATTGCCTCATATGAAGAATATTTACCATAGTTTTCAGTTGGCAACCGCAATTTTTATTTTCTGGCTGTTATTAGGAAGCCGCTACAGCCCATCTCCTGGTTCGTTCCCCTCTGTCGCTTCTTACGACACCCACGAGACGACATGGGCTAGCATTCTTACACCGCCAGTACACTGCTATATTAAGTAGTAGACACTTCCATCCAATCAAACATACAATTGCGTAATACATCATTTTTATGATGAAAATAATTTTATTATTAATAATTTTAGTATGAATAATTTAATAATGAAAGAATTATTGTTATCACTGTCTTTTTATTACGTTTATAATTAACTATGACAATGTATATAATACGTGAGGATGGTGATTGTAAATTGAGCATTATATTAGTTTCATACGAACATTCAAGAGTTAGATGTGTCACACTTAATATCCCACAAAAGCTCTAAATGCAAATCACGGCATTGTAATAAACTTTTTGTATAACTGGCTACTTTAATTCTTCCTTTTATAAAGATCTGTAATATGAGATGAAATAAATAAAATGATTTCTTTTGGTAATGTCCTCGTGCGGTTGTATTTTTGCCAATGCCAACAGAAAAGTGTCCTTTAAATACTTTGTTTAAAAACTTCCCAGTAATATGTTCATGCATCACATAGCGAAGTTTTTGAACGGTTTTGAAGACAGCATTAACCAGTAGACGGTCATAGCGATAGCGTCTCAAGATAAACATGAAACACTAGTTTCATCGTTTTCACTAATAGTTCATATGCGCAGACAAGTAATCCATAAAATCGCATCATTTCTACGCATCAAAATCTACTTCAAACCGATATTTTAACCAAAAACAGGAGCGACATCCACCAGCGGTCAAGTTCCCGCCAATGCTCAAAATAAAAGTTGTGTCTTTGTTTGATTATCAACCTACTCAAAGTTGCAATGTTTTACGGTAGAATTTTGAAATGGCAATACCGTTATCTACTTGACGCATATTTCCCAATGTCTACTCTTATGAAAACCACGTGTCGAAACGAAGCTATGGATTTTCTTACCCAGCCATCACACGGCTAACAATAAAATAAAGAAAAGAAAAAAATGAGATAGAAATGAACTTTTAACTTTAACTAAAAGCAAATCTTGTACTAAGCCATTTTTTAAATAAGTTTTATAAGTGTTTTGTACATCTTGTGTTTTATATTACGTATATTACTTTGAAAAACAAGTGACTATTTTTTTTTCGAAATTGTACAAAAAAAATTTACCACATTTTTTCACGTTTTTTATTCCTACATTGTCATCGGATTCTGAGCTATGTTCAAAATTTCATGTCTCTAGCTTATCGAGAAATACTCTAAATATGAATTGCAAGCTTCCTCCGGAACAAAACACAGACAGATAAACAAGTCAACAAAAGACTTAATAAAAATGTGGTAATATAAACTCACACTGGGTTTCTTGCTTCTTGTAAAAGTAAAAAAATCACTTTTTATCTATATTGAATAAAAATTATTGTATTCTATTCGATATTAAGGTAAATTTTTAAGAATACCTTTAAAATTCTAGCATCAATAATTGATTATTATATATTTCTTCCAAAAGTCACATACACGTTTTCTTTATAACACCAAATGCCGCAATCAATTTACTGTGACTTACTTTATGAGCCTCGTTAAAACAGACGTGTTGAGTCATTAAATTAATGCGGCTCTAAGTTTACGTCTCATATGACAAAGGTGAGAAAGATTAACCTAAGCTACTTAGAAGATCAATAAAAGCGCCGTGTAGTGGCGTCGAAGAAAATCCACTACTCCATATATCATCCCGTAGGGTCGTAAAAGGCGACGGGGAGAAATGCAACAGGAGATATGTAGACGCATCTTCCTGACAACAACTTAAAATAAATATAAAACTGCGTTTATCAACCTTTCCGCAAAGCTTGGCAACACCATATTCATCAGCTCTAACTTTTGATAGGCTAAAACGACTGACTGTTTTATACATTCAGTCGCGTAAATGATAGTAGAATTTTGTGGAATATCTGTTTATTTAAAATAAAATAAGGTGTACATAAATTGTTAAATAAATAAATCAAATACCATACTATACACATATTCACATAACCTTACCTTGTGATCTTGCTGTAAGAGATTTCATCACCCTATTTCGTCTCTGGGTGTCGTACGAGGCGAATATGGCAATGTAAATGTGAAAACCGATATTGACATCGATGAAAATTCTAAATATCGAATAAACAACCGTTACCCTAAAAATCCTATATTACTCATGTCTATGAGCAACGCAACACGCTACACAAACGCATGCTTGAAGTTGCATTGTAGGCTATGGTCAAATAATTAACTTAAAATATGGTAATAATGCTATATATTAAAATAATTACTACCACAAAGAGAGCTAGAATGTTAATTGCCTGCAAAGCCCTAAAAGGCCCGATCTTTAACCTTGCACTTTATCTACCAGAACGAGTTTTAGTCTCAAAGGAATCAGGTTAAGTAGTTTGAGACTTATTGAAGTTATAGATAAAACAGCCTTTTAGTGAGGGCGTGTAGTTCTGGTAAAAGCAAGAAAGAGTTTTTACATGGTAGGGCATAGCTGCAAGCTATATGTATTATAGTAGTAGCTTCATTGAGTCGGCTTGACCGGAGAAGGTACAGGTTCTCACAGAATAACAGTTTAATATAGCAGCTTAATGCTACTGTGATTTGTATGGTGAGTGTAGAAAACTAGATACCCTTTACTAAATAAAAGGCATTCCATCTTAGTCCTCAGGGGTGACAACTTCTCTGCATATTGATTATTAATCGTAGAGTAGAGATGATAGTCCAGGCTATGGGCCACAGTATCCACTTAACATAAAATGAAGTGTCTGCTCGTTTATCACCCTAATTCTATAAAAAAAGAGAGCCAGTATGGCTACGGGCTGTGAAATAATCCATCTTAGTCCTCATATGTGATAACGTATCTCAAGCGTTCTTTTGAAGTTGGTTGAATACGCGAATGGGCTACAGTAGCCACTTACAATCACATGAACTGTAAATTAGTTTGTCGATTTGTCGGCTCTGGCATATCCTTGAAATATTATAGCTCTCAGAGGATTCCATCCGATTGTTGACGATGTTTTCTTTAACCACCGAGCACATGACTAAATTAGCATCATCATATTTACAGTCCTTTACAAATCCACTGCTGAACATAGGCCTACCCCAAGGAATGCCACAAAGCATGGTCCTAAGCCACTTGCATCCATCAACTTCCTGCATACTTTACCAAGTCTTCACTAAATCTAACACCCCCCCCCCCTCCCCCACGGCTTATGATTATAAGATTAGATTAACAAAAAATTGGTGCCGGTGGGTTGTAAACCTTGTTTTAACTTATTTTTCTTTATTTTAGAAAAACGTTATAACCGCACTAAGATTCGCTCCTGTATGGTGGAGGCAGCCTACAAACATAAATTGCACAAGAACAAGACACTGTGCCACGGAGTCAGTTGCTCGCGTACTGTGAATTTTACAGCGTCGTATTATTATTATTTTTATCAGCTGTGTGGTGGCTTTGATCGTAACTTATAATTGCATTTGTGCTTGTACACAAGTGTCTTGTACACATATTCACTATATATTCCCTTTCTCTCATAGTCATCGTCCGATTCGATACGAAAGGAGAGAGATCAGTTGCAGGAGCAACGGTTTGACAACGGCAGTAAAATATCAAAAACCTTTGGATTCAGATGGGGCTGATACTAATAAATGCTTGACAAAAAATCCCAATAACTAATACAGGTCCGGGCGGCAGGGGCGGAGTCGTCCGTGGTTTTAAAATGATAACTTTTAAGATCAGGGGCACCTCTGACGCGGTAATGGAGCCTGAACCGCCCAAACTCCAATCCTCCCAATCCTCCACTTCACTGGGTGAGCCTGGAACGTCGTCAGTGAGAGTGACTGAGACCCAAAGCGCTCATCTCGCCTCTGGTCGAAGTCCTCCGCAGCTGTGGGCCAGGGGTAAGGGAAAGGGAGGCAGGAGCGGTAGAAGGAAAGGTGTGGTGGGGTCAGGAGAGCCAGTAAAAGGCGTGTTCGTCCTCAGCAGGCGAAAATGAACCCTGCCTCTCCCCCACGCCTATAAGTGGCTAACCTCAAGGGTAGGGTGAGGGTCCTCCAGGCAAGTCTTCACCATGCTGCAGCTGTTTTTGCCGTTGTGGAGGTTTGCTTTGCAGAGGACAACATTGACCTCGCCCTCATACTCTCGTCAAGTAGTGGGATTGTCGGCTGCTGGTAAGATCTTAGTCAATACTAAAGGCAGTAGACCTAGAGCTTGTATAATTTACAATAAAAACATTGAACTTTTAGCTGTTCCAGAGTACTGCAACGGCGACCTGGTTACACCCTTCATAAATCTCAACTGATGCTCTGGTGCCAGAGTAATCACTTGCTCAACCTATCTTCCCGGAGGGAACTCAGATCCTGCCAACAAGTTAGAGGGATTGGCCGAGTTCGCCCGAAAATAGAACGCCAAACTTGTGGCGGGTTGTGAAGCTAATGCTCACGACACAGCCTGGGGAAGCACTAACGTCAACAAAAGAAATGAGTTACTTTACACCTGTGTAACGTGTGCTAGGCAAGAACTGTTAGAAATAACCTTTGCTACTAATAACATATCCAGGCGGACAACTACCTGGCATGTTAGTAGTGAAAACACGATGGATGATCGCAAACACATTAAGATTGTGATTGGAGCATCACCAACTCATGAAACTTCAGCAAGGCAGGTAACAAATCGCAGGTAACAATGCGGTTCAAAGTGCCTTCGTCTATGTGCCTGTTGAGCAGTGCAAGGCGCATCTCAATGCACACTACGCGACGGCAATCATTAATTTCGTGGGGCACCCGTTTTTCCAGTTTTTTTACGTTGCCAATTTGACGCAAATGAACTAAAATTGTTTTAATACTAACGTCGACAGCTTCTTTTAATTCAGCCATAAATTGAGTATCATCAGCTTCTACAATTACCTTTATATCGTCATTGTCCACCATAGTTTTCGGATGATTACGGGGTAGGCACCCTTTTTTTTAAACTTTGGTGGATATTTAAGTTTTCGGACGATTACGGGGAAGGCACCTTTTTTCTTAAACTTTGGTGGATATATAAAATAAAAATGATTTTCTCGAAATTTCCAGAACAGAAGCTGGCAAACCAATAACAAGCGGTTGTATTTGGTGGAGGCTTGTAGTATTTGCTCCGTAAACGTCGTTGATGTTGCGTGCGGCTTGTGTTTTTATTTCAAAATTATACATTAATTTTATTGTAAAATAAAATTAACTTACTTAGTCAAACTAAAGTTATTATAATTTGAAATGGCCAGTATTTCAAAACGTCAATTTCATAAGTAAAGACCTATTATATTCATCTCGTGGTAGTTTGATATTTTATTTTAGTTATGTGTTGATTAACTTGATATAGTGTTATTGACTTTTAAGTAATTATTTTGAATTATGTACCGTAGACATTTCCAATAAAGTGGTCGTATAGTTTAAATATAGATTTCCACGGGGTTTCCCAGACTAACGACAAATCCTTATAAAATTGGAAACAACAGAACTAATCTCATCTCAGGCAGTCTGTTCGAGCTTAACTCATGTTCCTGTCTCGAAATTGTTAAGCGCTGCTTACAAATTGCATGTCATGTTTCGAACGCAAAGTGAGACATATATATAAACGAGATACCTACTATTTTGTTCCTCAAATTCTGTATAAAAGACTTCATTTGAAGTTACCTAGAATTTAATCGGACGAAACGACAGACGCCGCCAAATTATTCTACTCCTTTGCTATACTAATTATAAAAGTACTCACCTGCTTACTTGACTAGCATAGTAAATATGAGCATATCTTCCAATAATCGTTTGACATAGCCACATCCTTGAAAATAACATTAATTAACCGTGGACTAAAAAATGCCAGTGATGTAAAAAGGCCTATTAAAATTGCTGGAATATTAAACATTGTGGTAGAGTCACGCTATAATACACTGCGGATGCAGTTCAAAACGACCGGGGGAAGCACGGATGCTGCTGTGTTTTCCCTTGCCCTGCATATTTTCTTAGGCTTTTTATTAAAAGCGTAAACATTACCCTATGTAAGGATTACAGACTTTTTGGATTCTAGTATTTACTAGGTGGTAATACTAGCGTGTGCTCTGCTTATTCATAATATTTACAAAATGTACATCAAAATTTAATAATTTCTTTATTTTACTACGTCTTTTTAACTCGCTTTCGTGTATTTTGGGTTAAATAGAGAAATGAATTTTCAACTAACTTTCCGATGAGCTAGAGACTTGAATTCTTTTAGCATAGCTCAGAATATAAACAGAAAAAAACGTGGTATGTTAAAATTTTTAAACACATAATATTTCAAATTTATATTGTTTTATAATTTAATAAAATATTAAATTATTATTATAAATATTAAATATATGAATAAAATATGTCCATATTACTAAGTAAATAACGAAGTAAAGTTTATTCCTAATGCTCCATATAACTTGTCGAAAGTTGAAAAGTTATTTTTGTTTCTATATAAACGTGAGTGCCTCTAAAATAAGTTATTAAAATGAAATTAAAGCCGTTCATAGCTAAAAGTAAAACCTTTAATTAATTTTCCTGCAACTAACTGCAACTACTAATTAAAAAAATATAAAAAAGAAGAAATTGTTTTATTTTTTTATGCTAGACATAATATAATTCTATATTCTAGAAGGCGTCGACCTTTGAGACGGAAGAAAATTGTTCAAAAAAACTAAAAATAGGGGAGTGAATGTTTTCGTTTTATATTTTTTCCTAAAATAAAAATAATTACATGATTTTGATTTTGTTTTAAATGAGTAAACAACATTCGAGGAAGTTTTTTTTTACTTATTATCATCATCATCATCATTACAGCTCTTCACAAGTTCACTGCTGAACATAGACTCCCCCAAGGAATGCCACAAAGCACGGTCTTGAGCCACCTGCATCCATCGACTTCCTGTATGTCTTACCAGGTCGTCACTCCATCTATACTTTTTATACACTTACGCAACTTTAAAGAATCTACCACCCCATTTTATCCCTTAGGTGTATATAGGGCAACTATGGAAAATGCTGGAAAGATATCATAGTTTACGGCAAATGGATCATCTCGTTTCCGCCAGCCATGAAATACTAAGATCAAGAACGGGGAACAGCATCAAAGGTGTGCGACTTCTTGTAATTTCCTCCAAACCGGATTACGGTCACTGCAGCTAGCCTCAGAGGAGACAGCCTAGTGTTCGATGTATGCGCAAGGACAGGTGCATTCTCTATTCTCTTACTCTCATAGTGCAGAACGGAAAATTGACACAACCAGAGAGAGATCAGACGCAGGACTAATGGCTTTATCAAAATGCACTTCCGATGTACAGGATTGAAACACCGCAAACTGACTGGGTTACTATTGAGAATTTTTAACAGAAAATTTCAATTAAGAATTTTTTTTGGGCCGACTCCGGATTGAAACCCGGGATCTCATGATCAGCAGTTGCGTTTAATTGCGCAGAGGCGTCCGGTACTGCGATTGGCAATATGCTTGCCAAGGTCATCACTGCCAATTAGCCTATATTTTATCTAAAAACCTCGATTTCTTTTTTGTAAAATCGAAAAATCGTACAATTAAATACGTCACATTATTCGATTTAACCCAGGCAAAGCATGAGCGGGTCGTTAGTATTAAATATTTAGTATTAAAGATTTGGAATTCAGTGACCAAGATTTATATCGACAAAAAAGAAAAAACTCAATTAACTCTTCCTATTTAAAGTTCACCCCAATTCATTGAGCCCGAGACGTAGTCAAGCGAGTTTCCAACACTTTACTACTAAAGTTTGAAAAAGTAATTAGTTACATTTCCTTAAGAAATATTCCTATAAAAAGGTAAATTCATTTCAAAGTCTATTTAATGGATAAAAATTGTAGGGTCTTAACCCTAATTAACTACCTACTAGCTTAAAAATGTCATCTTGAGTAGAAGTACTATTAATAAAGTTGAAAAATAAACTTTTAGAAAAGTGTAAACCGTTTCATTTTGGGTGAGATTTTGAGTGGACTAAGCAATAACGATAAAGATGTTAAAAATGTATTACCTAAGATTCGGGTAATAAAATAAAGTAAACTGTTTTACCTAGTGTGAAGAGCAATTCCTGCCCTCCCTTAGTTTCGGGCACTATCCACGTCACCACGAATCTACTACTCCCTACACCACTTCACTAGCAAATACACACCACCTTCGATCATACGGCACGTGTTTTGCCTCTAAACTTTGCATCCTCAGGTGAAGTAGACTCTGCGGTGGCTGACAGCTAAATAACTATAATTTCTGACTGGAAAGTCGTCTAAGTAGCTCCATAAAAACTTCATACTCTATTATTTTACCCTTAGGTTTAGATTTTTTCTATCATAATTTAAAATTACAAATTTTTTACCAATTTACCTTCTATTGTAACGAAACCATGCATAGTTTATTTACCATTACCGTTACAACATATTAAAGTCCACTGCAGAACATGGGACTTCACTCTTAGATTGCCTCATAGGTGGTTATTTGCCATAGTTGCCACGCCTGACAAGCGGTCAACCCGGTTGTCAGGCATGGCAGGCAATTTCAATTTATTTTTTTATTTTTAGTCGTTATTAAGAAGACGCTGCTGCCCATCTCCTGATTTGTTTCACTCTGTCGCCTCTTACGACACCCACAGCATGATATGGGTTAGTAGATATTCTTACACCGCCACTTCACGGTATATAGTTTATTTAATTTAAAAAAAATCGGTTCTCTGTAAAGTCGATTTACTGACGATAGTTGAACGTGACAACGTCATAAAAAAATGTTGCTATAAACAATTGACACCACTTTCACTTTTCACTGCACTTCATATTAGACGAAAACATGTAAATGTATTATTGTATAGCAGCTGTCTATGCGGACGCATCGCTCACTCAATTAGGAGAGAGACAGATGTTGAACGCTGCTGAACGCGGAGGCCGATTGTGCCTCTTTGTCGCTCGTTCCACGCTCTCGCTTGTACTTCAAACCTTAAATGGAACGTCTCAGAGCGAGGTAACGCCGCATGAGTCATGTTTTTTCGTGCGTGCAGCCAGCTTCATCGAATTATAAGATGTTGTCACGTAAAAATTATCATGGACACCGGTTTAGAGTAGGTGAAGATACCGCATTGAATACTCGTTCATATAAAAATGCAATACGAATTAGAAACATCATTTTTTAAGTCGGCTCAAAAATTAATGATTACCATTCAAAATATTTTTTTCCACTTTATCGACTGCGTTGGTCCATAATATATATATCCAACATATACGTGTAACATGTATATGGCATTCATTTATCCTGGAATATTCCATTAAAAGAGACCGGGAATAAGAGACTGCGATATTTGTTCGCTTACAAGAATATTCGATGTAAGAATATACTCGAAAAATATTCGAGAGATAAACACGAAAAATATGTCAGGCTTCAATGTTATGGTCCGTCGGTAAACTTCATTTATGTTTATATGCAACCCCTATTCTAGAATATTGTATTTTTAAGAATAAGAGGAACAAACGCGCACACAACACTTAATTATAAGTGGATGCTTTGGTCGATAGACATCTACATCTATCCTCAATTAGGAATCAAAATGAATCGTTATGCATGCAGCGTTAAATAAAGGTAGCAGCTTAACCCTGCTGTGTTTCGTATGGTGAGTGTAGAGCACCGGAGACCCTTTTTACTGGCAAAGAGGCATTCCATCTTAGTCCTCACGGGTGACAACGAATATGCATTTTCATTCTTTATCGATGATAGATGTAGTCCATGGGCCTCAGCAACCACTTACCATCAGGTGGACTGTGTGCTCGTTTGTTACCCTATCCTATAAAAAAGACTGAGATGGGATGCCTCGTTTTCATTAAATAGGGTATTCGGTCCTCTACTCTCACCATACCAAATATAGCAGCATTAAGTTGCTATTTCACGACGGTATTTTGTGATAGATTGGTCCTACCCAAGTTAAGCCGACCCAGTCGTGCTACAACCATAATATATCAAGAACATAGATCTACCACGTATAATGTGATACAAAGCTTCATCCTTCCATCTTTCTAATTTTAATAGTAAATTGAAATTAAATTTACTATTTAATTTCAATTTACTATTAAACAGACGTCATTTCAAACGAATTGATAATAAATTATCGACGACTTAAACTATCAATTGCAAGTTTCCAAATGTAAGATATACCCTGTGTTCATACGTATAACGATAATATTGTTCTATTTTAATCGCTATCCCTTTACCTATATAAGTAGTATAGTTGTAGCACGAATGGGTCGGCTCGACCGAGGAAGGACCACGCCCTCACAGAATACCAGCGTAAAATAGTAGCTTAACACTGCTGTGTTTCGTATGGTGAGTGTAGAGAACCGGAGACCCTTTTTACTGGAAAAGAGGCATTCCATCTAAGTACTCACGGGTGACAACTCATCTGCATTTTGATTCGCAATCGAGAGTAAATGTAGATTGTCTATAGGCCACAGCAACCACTTACCATCAGGTGAACTTTGTGCTCAATTATAACCATATCCTATTAAAAAAACACTTGAATTTTTACTGCGTTATGGAGGCGATTTGCGTCGATTATTGTACTTTAGCTGTGCAGAGAATATCCACTACCTCACATCACCTGTAGGTGTCGTAAGAGGCGATAGAAGAGCCAAATCAGGTGATGGGCAGCAGAATCTTCTTTTAACAACTTAAATAACTATTGCATCTCTGCGCGTATATTTAGTGTTGTGTTATTTTCGATTATCGAACCACATAGTAGAGATGTAAGAATATGCACTAACCCATATCTTATGAGACGGCAGATGGAAACAAACTAGGTGATGAGCAAAATATTCTTCCTAATAACAACTAAGAAATATAAAACTGCGGTTGCAAAACCTTTATTAAAACGTCTCGCATTTCGAAAACCAATCCATCCTCGAGTTAATAAGTCAAACAGACATCTAGATAGAAATCGAATTTTACCATCATAAAGAAAAAAATCACATGGAAGCGTGATTATGCCTATCAATTGTATATATGTGTAAACTTATATATTTTCGTAAAGAAATGATCGTGGTATCAAACGCTTACAGTCGTTCTATTAAACGACATCTATGTAAGTGTAGAAGCTCAGACATGTCACTGCGTAATGTTTTTCTTGAAATACATATAAAGTAGGAGACTTTACGCCTTGACTAAATCTTTTACGGCCTACGCTGTGGTTGTAAAAATTTATTAGACCTTATAAATAAAGCCTACTCGGAAACAATTTGCAAGTTTACGACTTTGCAATGTGTTCTTCAGTATATTCGTCGATCAATGACGTATTTCAAAACTAAGATATTATTTTTTTTAATAACTAATCTAAATTTTACTAACAAATTAATTTATTTTTAAATAAAACGGGTTTTCACGGATTTTATCGCGTATATAAACTTATTTTATATTACTTACGTTTCTAGCACTTTACAGCACCCATGCTCACGGGGCAGAGAAGTGTTTGACGTCCCAATGTCTTAGTTAAACATACTAGCTGGCTAGCTACCTTCACATAAAAATTATTAAATTTTGTTCCAATCTACGCAGAATGAAGTTATAATGACTTGAAGTCTAGCAGTTGTATCCTTGGGTTGGAATTTAATTTTATTAATTATAGTATCCCAAGCAGATGGCAGATGGCAGATGGTCTCTATTGAAATATGGATATTTCTTGGTTTCAGTAGTCTCGCGAATCATCCTTGGAAGGAATCGATGTTCTTTAGCAAAGATTTGTGGTCGATCAAATCTGATGTAGTGGCGGGAGCGAACAGAAATACTAAAGAATTATTTGCATCTAACTCCATTTTGATCTGAACTTTATGGTGTTAAGAAGTGAACATGTGTCATCTACGTGGTAGAGCCATGTTGCAGCTATATTACTAGTATACTTGTAGCACGAATGGGTCGGCTCGACCGGGGAAGGACCACGCTCTCAGAGAATACCATCGTAAAATAGCAGCCTAACATTGCTGTGTTTCGTATGGTGAGTGTAGGGAACCGTAGACCCTTTTTACTGAAAAAGAGGCATTTTATCTTATTCCTCACGAGTGACAACGCATCTGCATTTTGAATCGCAGACGAGGGCAAATCTACATTTGTGGCCCATAGATATGTAGTATGTCTATTGGCCACAGCAACCACTTAACATCAGATGGACTGTGTGCTCGTTTATCACCCTATCCTATAAAAAAACGTAACGCTTGTAAAATCTTGGAGTTACGGGAGAAGTAAGCAAAGCTTTCTCATCAAAATCATATGTGAATATATCGGCGACCATGGCAGGTGAGCCCACCGCAAAACTATCTACTTGCTTGTAGAACTCTTCCTTCCTATAGGTAGCCAGATGTAAGACAGTGTCTGAGTTATACTGCATATTCTATGAGCATGATATTTTTCCAGTCTTATAGTTAAAATTGAGATGCAGTCTTCAAAAGATAAGCATGTGAAAAGTGACTTCTTTAACAGTGGTAGAGCCACGCGGCAGCTTTTGCTGTCGCACGGATGGGTCGGCTTGAACCGGGGTAGTACCACGACCTCACAGAAAACCAGCGTGAAGTAGAGGTTTACCTCTGCGTTTCGCTTGGTGAGTGCAGGTGGCCGGAGGCCCTTTTTACTGGAAATGAGGCATTCCATCTTAGTCCTCACGGGTGACAACGCATCTACATTTTGATTTGTAACAGAGGATAGATGTAGATGTCTATGGGCCGCAACAACCACTTACCATCAGGTGGACTGTGTGCTCGTTTGTCACCCTTATCCTATAAAAAAAAAGAACATCAAAACTAACCATAGTTTCATTGTCTATGAAACCTACATCTGGCAGGTCTTTAATCTCGTTGACAAAATGTTAGGAATCCTTCGTGTATGCTCTTGTATGTGCCCTGAGGCGTGAGAGTATTTTCGCTATAAGCTTGGTGAATCGATTTGTCTCACTATGGCACGTAAGGAGCATTAGACTTGGTTATTTTCGGTAACCCATATAACTTCGGCGACACGTAGGTATTTAATTTTACATCCAGATTTAATTTTTCGGAGTGTCTATTTATGACGTCACTAGTTGTTTTAAGTGTGTTGTTTGTTGGATTGTTTTCACTTCTTTATAAGTCCTTACATCCGACAAAAGTTCTCATCATTTAGAATTATAATCTGATATATCCATGTATTTGGGTAAATTTGGTTTTGGCATGAATATTTGACGTAACATAGACGAAATGTCTTGACGTTTCGCCTCCAAATCTTCTTTCCGCATATTGTTTTTAAATGAGCAGTCCTCGACACTACAGATAATTTCTTCGTACGGTATCTTCGCAGTGTTATAACCAAATTCGTTTCTTTCAATAATACTGTAATTGTTGCATCATCATCAAACACCGGGCACTCTCTTTCCCCTCACTATCATAGTCCGATGAGAAAGTATTCCGACACGATCGGAGAGAGATCAGACGTAGGACAAACGGCTTTATGTGCTTTCTAAGGCATGGTGGTGAAACACATCCAAATTCCTGACTCAACTTGAGAGTAAAACTTGTTTACTCATTTTGGCTTGGCCCGGGATTTGAACTGGGCACCTTATGATCAGCAAACGCGTTAACGACCACTAGTCTACGAGGCAGCCCACACGGACCTCTCTACACTCAATTATATAACGTAATGTAAGTTTCACTTAAACATGGGACCTATAAGTCCCAGACCAACATGGAATTGAATAGTCAAAATAACATTATAACAGCCTTTTAAAAAATTAAATTTTAGGTAAAGCCAAAACTCCTACTAATGATGGTGAAATCTATGTCGGAGTCCATAAAGGAAACAGGCCAGGCCCTGACGTATTCAATATTTACACAAGTAACGTTCAACATATTGCATAAACTATATATTTGTTAAACGTCATAGCAGAATAAAGTGGTTCAAGGTTATGTAAATCACGAGCAGATTCCAATAATCTTAATAATAAAGATAATCTAGTTTATAAAGAAATCATCACTTGCAATAAATGCTGAGTCGCATATCTTCTCTTTATATGAAATGTGTGATATGTTTGCTGAAGACTTATTATAAAATTGAAGACTAGATGATTGATCACAATTTAGAGATTAAAAGTAGTTAGTAAAGTTACAGTCTATATACTTGTCACTAGTGTATACTGAACACCATGCCAGCCATGAGTTTCTTGAGTGAATATTATATTTTTACCGCACCTTTTTATGTCATAGTATTGAACTTAGTTCTAGTATTTTAACAAATATTTAAATAGGAGTTTTATAAACTCGGGAAAGTGAGGGTCTCTTTTTTAACTCTTTTAACTCTTTTTTAAAAACGTTACGAAACGGTCTAATGAAACTGTTTTTATTCCGTTGCAATGAACAGTAGTTTGGAAGAAAAATATGTGTTTTATTGTTTGTTTACACGTAGTTTTGTGTTAACATTTATTTGGTGACCTTTAAAGTGTTGCTTTTGTTTTATTTGTTTATAATCATCAGATTATAACATGGCTTCTCCACAGCAGGTTCTTGGTTTGAAACAAAGCCGGTACTAAGACAAATATATTCAAATATCACATAGAGTAAATTTTTGGCTTCCAAGTCTGGCAATGAGGGCAGCCACGAATTTTTCTGCCACCAGGGTGGCTCCGCTTTGCAATGAAATATTTTATAGATTTTATAGAAGTTGTAACGACTCCCCCCCCAAGCCCCATACCACAGTCTCTTTACTTATACTTATTTTTGTCTTTCTTTGAACTCTATATATATAAGATATAAACATATATCAAATTTACGTGACCAGCATATTAATCATACATTGATCTTCCTACAGGTTTAATATAGGTCGTTTAATAAATTTATGGCATGATCGTCTTAGTTAGGACCTTTAGTTACGTTATGTTTGCATAGTAACTTAATTCTTGTAGGTGTATCTTGGAAGAATGAATATTCACTAGAGCAATCGAAAGCCGTTAGTAACGTCTTATAAACTAAAGATTCCCGTTCACGAAGACATAGCTCAAAAAAGTTAAGAACAATAAATTGCCCCTATGCCACTTGTATCAGGTTCACAACAGTCAATTCCTTATTAATTAATACCTTCCCGCTTAGAAAAGGCTCACAATATTTATATCAAATACCAGATACAAGGGCTTCGATCTCCCACATTTAAAAAAAAATGTAGAGCATGCACACGGCTCCGCACACCCCGTGCACGGTGAGCGACAACCATTTTAATACATACCCTTATGTTAAAATGGGAACTGGACCGCAGTCCACAGCAAAATAACTGGCGAACCAGTAAAAGAGGACTTGGCCCCTTGATAGTGCGTAAGCACAAGCATCAACCGAAGTCGCGCATGTCAATGCGTGTAAATGGCATACAGAATACGATTCAATCCAGCCACAGTGAATGTACGTCACACGAGTGAGGCTACAATAGGCATATTGGCCATAAAAAGCTCTCTGTGAGCACCACCACCTGCCAGACCGCCGTTCCTGCAGACGTGATGTAAGTGTAAGGCATCACCACCAATTGCATGGTCAGCACGGCCAATTGGCCGCAAAGCGTGTCATGAGTCTACCGCTTACCTCAAGGGAATGAGGTCTCACGTTGCGCGGTTTTCGGATGCAGCCTTGAGAGCCTCCTCAGATTCTCCCTACAGCTACCACCCGCATGCGGTTGACACATATGCTCCACCAACCAATACAATGGCAGATATTATCATCATTACAGCCCTTCACAAGTCCACTGCTGAACATAGGCCTCCCCCAAGGATTGCCACAAAGCAAGGTTCTGAGCCACCTGCATCCATCGACTTTCTGCATATCTTACCAGGTCGTCACTCCATCTAGTAGGGGGACGCCCTACACTTCGTCTGCCGGTACGAAGCCGGCACTAGAGAACCTGTTCTCCCTATCGGTTGTCGGTTCCTCGAGCTATATGGCCGGCCCATTGCCACTTCAGCTTACTAATCCGTCGGGCTATGTTGGTCACTCTGGTTCAACTGCGGATATCCTCATTTATAAGTTTATCACGCAGAGTAACTCCGAGCATAGCCCTTTCCATAGCTCGCTGAGCGACCTTGAGCTTTCTCATCCAGCCAGCAGTGAAGGACCACGTCTCAGTTCCATAAGTCATCACTGGCAACCCGCACTGGTTGTACAGTCAGTGGCAAATATAGCCAATAGGCAGTTATAAGATAATAGTAATAATTCGCAATCAGAAAGGGTTTGTGTTACTGACGTTGAGTATATGCATTTTTCGATCATGTTTGTCTCACCCACTAATAAGATGCCTTCAATCTTTCAAAAGTGGGATCTTTATAGAAATATGTTATTATGTTGTTATATAAAACATCATGGAGGTCAGACAGTCTGTAGCCCCGCAATGAAGAGACCCGACTTGGGTAAAGCTACTTAGGTTGTGAGTCAAACCAAAACGCAGGGAGCGCCATTGAGAATAGCGATCCGCCAAACAACCATCGCAGAGACGCAATGCTGCATAATGCAACAAGCATCTATACGACTATAACAAAATTGATAATATTGTCTTGTTGTAACTAAAAATACCAGCAACGTGTCATAGTAGCACGGTACTAAGACATTAGTAGCCAATACTCCACGTATCATAGCGATATTGCACTAAGACATGGAGTATGCTTGCTGCACTTAAGAGTACTACCAAACACACTCACCCTAATCCGAAAGATAGCCGACGTATCATAACGCTATGCGCTAAGACGCCGCCCACAAACGGTAGGGGCGTGCGATGTCCACGGGCACGGTAGTCGTATTGCTACAACAAACCCGCTTACCACCGACACTAAGATGATATGTGTCTAGGACACATCGGTTAACCACCAACATACATAGTAGCACGGTACTAAGACGTCGAGAAGCGTCACAAAAAGAAAGTTAATTTGTTATAAAAGTGTAGAGTTAACTAAAAAAACATTATTTATTATCCCTTCCTGTGCCCGACCGATATATGTTTTTACGCTTCAAGTATCAGGGGCCGTTCGGCAGGTCGTGCGAAATATTTAGGCGCTAATGTAAACAATGGTATCTTTTTACTTTTGTGTGCAAGCTATATATAAAACTTATACGCATCGATTCGTTATGAATTAAGATATTTGATTCTCTTTATAAATTTTAAATTCTATTTTATAAAATATTATCTCTTCATATCTCTTAATATTATCAATATCATTTCAAAATTGCGTGATGTAATTTTGCCGGTTTCTTGTACATAAAGTGTAAGGATTATGAAATTAAGCCATTATATAAAACAGTATTTATTTTGTTTGCTTAACAATACAACATTGTATTAAAAGAGATTAAAAAATCTTACCCCATCAATACATTTTTTTCACACAACAAGCTTTTTATTATCTACCTCCTTTTACGCGGCAAAATAAAAACAAGTTAAAACAATCGAAAATGTTCAACTCAATAACGTTTGAAAACGTTACATTACGCCCTTGTTTTTAATCTATGTTTTTCAAAGATTAAAATAGCGTTTTATCTTTAAACAATATAGATTAAAGTAAAGGCGTGCTTAATTGAGAAATGGGCACACGAGGTCAGCTAACACACTTGCATGCATGCTCTGTCAACCGCCTGCGGGTATCATGACACTTGAGGATTAGATTAATATAAATTTTATAAAAAAGGGATAACACATGTTTCGGATATTCTAAAAAGTAGAGGAATTAAACCTAAAGTTTATATAGGTAAAAAATTAAGGAATACAGCACTGAGGCATTGTTTTGTGTATATACTTATACTAGAAACTAACAAACTTTTAACTAAGTCACAACTTTTTAAATGATGATGAAATTGTGTGACCATCTGTAAAACAAATAAGTTCACTTTGTTTTTTTATATTTACGCGAACACTACACATTGAATAAAACTACTTTCACGAATTCTATCGCATTGAATTAACTTGTTTTTATTGATTCCCGACGTTTCGGGTACTTTACAGCACCCATGGTCACGGCGGACTGAGGTGATTGACGTCCTGATATCAGAGTAAACTCGAAGAACCTTCAGATTTTTAATTATTAATTTTGGTCCGATCTACGCAGAATGAACTTATTGTGTCTTGAAGTCTTGCAGTCGTATGCTTGGGCTTAGTTTTAATTTTATTTATTACAGGATCCCAAGCAGGTGGTAGTACCTAGCCTCCCTCTCTATTGAAATTAGGATGTTATTTTTTATTTCAATAGCCTCACATATCATTATTGGCAGGAATCGATGTTCTTTCGCGAGAATTTGTGGTTTATCATCATATCTAATATAATGGCGGAGGCTGTCTAGAATATGATCACAAACTGCAGACTTCCCGGAACGTTGATGTTTCGCGTCAGCTCATACGGGATACAAAACATATAGATGAATACCAAAAACTAACAACCAAATCAAATGTCCAACCTCAATGTCAAAGTAAGAACGGAACGCAACCATTGACAACAGACCCCAGTAATAAACAAAGTTGGGTTTATAATCTGTCAATACAATCTCTGGACGACGCGACAATAAAAGTTTTGGCCGAAGGTATGAATTTCACAATAACACCGCGTAAAATCCCGTATGAGGACATTATCTGTAGCTTTGAGGACTGCCTGTATTAAAATAATATTGGTTATAAATATTTACAGGCCATACGTCAAGTATTGTATCAAGTATACAATAGAGTTAAACGTGGTAGTGCCATGCTGTAGCTATATTAGTAGTATAGTCCTAGCACGAATGGGTCGGCTTGACCAGGGAAGGACGCCGCTCTCAGAGAATACCAGTGTAAAATAGCAACTTAATGCTGCTGTTTTTCGTATGGTGAGTACAGAGAACCAGAGAACCTTTTCACTGGAAACGAGGCAATCCATCCCAGTCATCACAGGTGACAACACATTTGCAATTTGATTTTTAATCGAGGATAAATGTAGATGTCTATGGGCCAAACCAATCCACTCTCCTTCTAGTTGACTATGTGCTCTTTTGTCCCCCTTATTCTATATAAAAAAACTCATTTAAACATAGGGTGTAGACCAGTAGACCATATAAGTAGCAGAACTAGCTAGATACTTGCTTATATTCGATTGCGGTCTACGTCAGTCGCTGGTCGTTTGCTATGGAAATGACAGTAAGTGTATTTTGCCTCTGCCGCTAGATATGTTCAAAGCATACATTATTGATGTCTACGTTTTCGTTTGTTTGGTTATTTGTACCCGCTTTATACATATATGTACGCTTGTTTTCTTTGTGACCTTCTGTAGTTTATTTATCACGAGAGTTTCATAGGCTACCTCAAGCATAATATGGTGCTTACTTTAAGCGTATTACAATTTTATTATTGAATGAAAAATTACGCGCGGTTAATAATATTTAATGAAAGAGTTCCCGTGGCATGTTTTTTTTTTATATTCATGACAAAATATTACAATGAATCGCTAATTTAACATAAGCTTAGCTTTACTTTGTTTTATCCACCGGTGTAACTCCATGACATAGTAGTAGTATTGTCAGCCACAACCATATCGTAGAAATACAAAGTCGCTGCATACTGCTCTTTATAATTGAAACATTTTTACGAGTATTTTTCCTCTGCATACAGTGAAAGAGAGTTTAGAAATTTTATACAACAGTTCGTGCGATTTACGTACCTTGCGATAGTCACTCGCTAAGCGTGCGTTATGTAACAATCATGATCATTATTGTCATCTACTGCCTAAAGGGAAACAATAAAGAATATGCATAAAGCAGCTTTTTCAATAAATTATTGAATAATTAGAACCTCTGTACGTAGTCACTGTATGATTCTTTCTGTGTATTCCATATGTACATCTAAACACGTAATAAATTTGATTGTCTGTCTGTAACATCGGAAAATCGGCCTTTTAATGAGCATTAAGACATGCAATTTTTTAATTTAAAAATTTTGTCCGTCTTTTTGCCTGTCTCTGAACTTATCTTTGGAATGCCTAAACTTTTTGTGATGAAACTTCATAAACAGACAGGAATGCCAGGATTGATCTAGAATATATTTCATTCGAAAAATTTAAAGATAAAAAAAATCGATAAAATAAATGCTCTTTGATTACCTTAAATCTAAATTACGTCACATTAATGATCCTAACCAGTGGGCGAGTCGCTTATAAATGAATAACTAAAAAAGGTATCACTAAATTAAGAAGTTTAGAAATTAAGAATCGTAAGACGTCATCGAAGTTTCAGAATTTTGAATTTGTTGTCTCGATATGGTACTTAAAGGAACACATTCAAATGACATATAAACTTGAAAATTGTTCCCAAGTAGGCTTTACTTATAAGACCCAATAAATTTTCACAACCGTAGCGCAGCCGTAAAATATTTAGTGAAGGGAAAGCGCCAAATATTCTACTTTATTTGCGTCTGAAGGAAAACATTTCACAGAGGCATGTCAACTTTACGGCCTATCGTTTCACAGATTTCTTCAGAAAGAAATGGTTATAGTTTTTTTTTATTGAATAAGTGTGACGAATAAGAACACAGCCCAACTGATGGTAAGTGGATGCTGTGGCCCATAGACATCATCTATCCTAAATTGCGTTGTCATATCTGAGGACTAAGATGGAGTATCTCACAACCAATAATTATAATGGCTTATTATAATCTTTACACACTTTAGTGCAAGTACTGCTATTGGGTGGTGGAGGAGGCGAAATAGGGAAGAGGGTGATGCTTACACACATGGACTCTTACCTAGCACTTAAACGTGCAATTGAAGGGCTTAATGCCTTTGGGCATTCTTAACCAGTCGCGTAACGAGTTAAGCAGAAAACCTGATAAAATTTAAGGTTCAGTTAATTACTTAAGTGAGGTTCAATATATTTCATAATTTATACTTAATCGAACATTCCATGATGAAATCAACCATAAGGAAACGCCCAAACACGTGCGGTGGATTCGCGTTGTATTGAATGCAAGTAAGACGAAAGTGATGGTTTTTTTTTAAAGAGAAGAAAGTAAAACGTTATGTGAAATAAGAATAGAAGGGGAGTTGACTGAGCAAGTGGATGAGTTTTTATATTTGGGATGTGTATTTAGCAGGGATGGTAGATATGATAAGGATATAGAACCACGAGTGAACGCAGGAAATAGAGTAAATGAGGATCTACACGCTATTATGAATTGTCAGAATGTGTTAAAAAAGGCACGTGTGGCAATTCCTAATGCTATTTTAGTCTCTACTTTAATGTATGGTAGTGAAAGTTGGTTCTGGCAGAAGAAGCACGAGAGTAGAATAATTGCTGTAGAAATGCAGTCATTAAGAAGTATATTAGGGCTGAGTCTGAATGACACGGTGAGAAATCGTGTGATAAGAGGAAAGTATGGTTTTCAAGATGATGTGGCGACCAGGATTAAGACATTGGACAAATGTTTATCCACCAAAATGGCGATATATTTAAAATGGGCCAGATTAGGAATACACTTAACCAATGTGCGTGTATGCGTAGATATATGGATGTAAAGGAGGCGGAAGAGTTGTGACAAGATCGTGCCTAATGGAAGTCCGTAGTCTCTGCTTACCCCTTTGGGTGACAGGCGTAAGTGTTTATGTAATATGTATGTACAAAGTGACAAATGAACACAAACACTTCCACAGTGTATGATGTTCAGTAATAGCAAGCGGCTACTGCTGCTCATGACTACCGGCAGCCAACTTCAAAAAAAGACGGCTGCGTAGTCGGGGATAGATGTCTATGGACCGCAGCAACCACTTATCATCAGGTGGACTGTGTGCCCGTTTGTCACCCTTATCCTATAAAAAAATGTTACCATGTCACAATAATGATCAAAAATGTTACAATGGCTAAGCACTCGCTTGAAATTTCAAAGTATGTGAAAACCCCCGGGTACTAATAAAATTAATAATTGTAATGTTGTTACGTTATAGAGTCATGCTGCAGCTATGTTATGGTTGTAGCACGAACGAGTCAGCTCGACCGGGGAATGACCACGCTCTCACAGAATACCAGCGTAAAATAGCAGCATAACGCTGCTGTGTTTCGTATGGTGAGTGTAGAGTACCGGAGACCCTGTTTTATTGAAAACGAGGCATTCCATCTTAGTCCTCACGGGTGAAAACGCATCTGCATTTTGATTCGTAATCGAGGATAGATGTAGATGTCTATGGGCCACAGCAACTACTTACCATCAGGTGGACTATGTACTCATTTGTCACCCTAATTCTATGAAAAGTAAATATTTAAGTGCTGATTTACTACCTGCTCGACGGTGAAGGAAAACATAGTAAGAAAACATGTATGTCTGAGAAATTAAAAAAATATTTCGACAAAATTTTGTGAAATCCATCAATACATAAAGAAGGGAAAGGAGACCTTTACTTTACCTATAACAATACTTTGTAAGGTTATTTGTGCGAAGGCATGGTGTATAGTAGAATTAATGGCCCGAATTCAGATTGTGAATTTTTTTTTTAATTTTTGCAGTCGGTTTTACCCATTATTAAAAGAAATTACAAGTTATTTTAATATCCTTTTGAATCCATTTCATCTTCATAACATTTTTCCAAATTTACATGGAACTACTGCTGAAGTATTACCTATTCAATATAAAATAATCATCACTATCAGTTCACCATCGATGAAGATATCGCGTAACATATATTCAAAAAACATGCAGTCGAATTGCATATAATCCACCAGTGATTGACTATAAGTAAAAAATAAAATACTTTTTGTACACAACATTCAGAAAAAGTAATCAAAGATAAAGAAACAGAAATAATAAACTTAACCTTTTTTATAATTGGTCTAAAAAGAGGTCTAACAAAGACATCTTGACGCCGTAGTAAAACAAACAACGAAATAGTTCCGAGGTGTTGTAATTTTATTCCGATTCTACAACAAGCGTTTCATACTCTGCAGCTCCTGCTTAGGTATTCTGCATTAAAACTTTAGTCTTTAACATCACCTTTATTACTCTATCCTTACTGAAATATATCCTTTAAATACTCGTGCTTTTTGTTTCTATAAAGCGACATTTCATAAGATATTTATTCCAGGTTCGTTATAATAAACTTTTAATATTTCACAATGGGAACGGAGATCAAAGGTACAGAAAATGCATTGTGTAAGTATCACTTGCATTTCTAATTATTAGCACTACTTATTTATTTCTTAAAGTAAGAAAACTGAAGAAAACAACGAACTAACAGTTCACCTGATGGTTAGTGGTTACTACGGTCCATGAACTGAGGGCAACTTTATACAAAGAACGCACAGATGCGTTGTCACTTCTGAGGGCTAAGAGGGAATACTTCACATGCTGTAATCATCCTGGCTCTTTTGTCCCTTTGCACCGACACACATCAGTGGAAGCACTAATATATGGTGGTAGAAATAGTAAATAGGGTAGTATTTATTCAGATGGACTCCTAGTTCTACTAATACTAGTTCCTAGTTATACTGTTAGTTCTCTCGTTCGTCATCAGGCTGTATAAATATGTAAATGAAAATTACAGATATACATAAATCTATATCCATAAAGTAAAATAAAATCCTAACCTGATAGAAGCTCTAGGCAGAGAAGGTCAAAAAGCCGGCGGTTATAGAGAAAAGGAAAGAAACCGACGGATGGTATATTTTGACGTGGTAGAGCCAATTGGGTGGACTTGGTCGGGGAAAGACCACGCTCTCACAGAATACTAGCGTTAAATAGCAGATTAATACTGCTGTGTTTTGTTTGGTTAGTGTAGAGAACTGTAGACCCCTTTTTATTAAAAATAAGGATATCCCATCATCATCCTCAGGGGTAACAACACATTTGCGTTTTGATTCTTAATCGAGGATAGATGTAGATGAACATGGGCCACAGCATCCACTTACCATCAGGTGGACTGTGTGCTCGTTTGTCACCCTTATTCTTATTTAAAAATGTAAAAAGTCGCTTAAATACAAACTCATTTAAATAAATATAAACGCAACTGCTTTATAAGTAAGCTTAAAAAATACAAAAAAGAATATGAGAAATATAACAAAAAATGTCTTTAATATTATCCTCTCAGGTAAATTAATCTCTCAGACAATTTCGTTAGGAAAATTCAGTAACGAGACGCATAATTTTGGTATCTCAGCTTTCTGACGTATTACTTGTGAATAATTAGCGAAATATTTATAATAATCTTGGATATGGTAAATAAATACAAGGCCCGCGTAATTGGATTTATCGTTAATTTGGTTTTTAGTCGATCGGTAAGTCTTCGTTAAACGTTTATAAAATTAGGCTACTGAATTTTCTTCATATTTTAGAAGATTTTTTATTTAAAAATAAGCTATTTTCATATCAGTAAAACAGACTAACTATAAATTTATCTGATGGTAGATCTCGCCTAGTTATCTTGAATCTGCTCGGATGACATAAGCGCGCCGTACCAACTGCAAAATAGTTGTATTTCTCGAATACTATCAAGTATCGATTTACTTATTGGGTGATTAGGTGATATATTAAATTGGAATACGCATATATTTTTTCTTTTACATTTAAAAGCTTTTATTTTACACTAGCTATCCGCCCCGGGATCGCCTGGATATGATATATCAATGTTAATTTTTTCGAATCAAATATAGTTCCGTCATAATTTGGACAGTCTGTAAAACCACAAGCAAACATATAAAATATAAAAAAACTAAATCTAAACCAAACCAGTGGGGTCAGTTATGAATTTGTAAAAACTCTATTAGCAAGTTTAAATGTTTTGTTAACTTGAAACTGTATAAAAAGGGTTATTATAGTATAAATGAATACATGGTTGATAATAACCCCTGGGAATGAGGTGATCGCTTCCAAGCTGTTTCTAAAATAAGAATTACACATGTGATCTATATTGAATAAAAAATTATTCTATTCTATTCTAGTGCTGACGTGTCGATGAAGAGCGACGTGGGGGTCGGTAGCAGTGGGCGCATTCCGCTTGGATTTCAAGTAAATTTATCAAGTTGTAAATGGCTACTGCAGCGTAGAACATCAGCAACCAAATACAAACAACAAATTCTACGAGTATATAAGTATTGCCGTTTTTGAGAACTAAGATTAAAAGCATGTAATAACCCTGGCTTTCTCGTAATATATGATTTGCTCTAGCTGGTAAGTGACTACCGCCGCCCATGAATAACTGCAACACCAAGGGAATTGCAGGAGCGTTGCCGGCATTTTATAAAAGAGCAGGAATCTTTTCTTGAATCTTTCTTTTCTTTTCTTGAACATTTTTGAAAGCCATCATTTCTGCCTGGGATTTCCTAGAGTCGCACCTTATGCCACATACTGTGAAAAATGGGGCAATGGATTCTCTACACGAAACCAAAATATATACATAACTATTTAATTATTTAGTAAATAAATGAAATCAAACATTTTTGTTAACTAATTATATAATAATTAATAAAAATGTTAACGTGGTAGAGCCATGTTACATCTATATCATGTTGTAGCACGAATGGGTCGGCTCGACCGGGGAAGGACCACGCTTTCACAGAATACCAGCGTAAAATACGTATGTTTGTATGGTGAATGTAGAGGACCGGAGGCTCTTATTACTGGAAATGAGGCATTCCATCTTAGTCCTCAGGGGTGACAACGCATCTGCATTTTGATTCTTAATTTAGGATAGATGTACATGTTTATGGGCCACAGCATCCACTTACCATCAGGTTGGCTGTTTGCGCGATTTTCGCCCTTATTTTATAAAAATGAAAAAATAAATAAAAAAAATCACCACATGCTCGGCGGTGAAGGAAAACATCTTGAAGAAACTTGCATATCTGAGAAATAATGGCACCGCGGCGGACTGTGGGACATGAGCCTGTAACTTTAACATTTTTTAACTTTTAATTATATATTCTAACGAGGTTCGTGTTAAGGGTCATTTTAAATAAATTAATTTATAATCGACTTTCGGCGCTTCAAATATCGATTTCAGCGCATTTTAAATAAGTTTTTTCATTAAAGGAGGTTGGCCTAATCGTACCAGACGAAACGATGGCGTCACTATATGCTATATTTATGAAAAATATCCTTATTTTGTAAGGTCTTATAAAGCACAAAAAATACCTGTCAAATAGCCACAAAAAGTTATCCTTTTATTTTTGTTTTTGTAACTGTTCCGAAATTATTTAAAATAATGGTTTCTGAACGCACTGGAGCGCATCTAATGACGATTCATTTCACGTATGAAAGGACTCTGTATTCAAAGACTATAATTATTCACGTTTTTCTGAATAGTTGTTAATTGTAATTCAATTTAATTATTATGTAGGTACCAAATTAACTACTATACTGATTTATTATGTACTGGATTCATGTCATAAAAATAATTATGTAGCTTCATAGCAAGCTAAGCGTTTTGTTCAATTACGTACAACAGAACATCATTTGTCATCGACAAGTTACATAATTTGTGATCATCGATCGACACCATTGATTGTCACCCAGCAATCATCAATATATGTATTTATCTATGGCAATCATTCGCATCATCTTATTTGCTTCACTTGTTGTTGTGGATTGTGATACGTACTGAACTATTATAGATTTTCTTGTGTTCTTTTGACCTCGGCATATGTTTTACGGACTGATAACTACCACTTGTAATGATTATTCTGTGCTTTTGATTTCTGGACACCGATTTTGCATCTTGATTATTTGTGAGAGATATCATACAGTCTACAGCTACACAACAACGACAACTAGCCCTGCGATTGCTATGTATTAATTGTAACATATTATGCATTGATACACTTCGCCGCCATCTCATTTTTGAGCTTGATACCAGAGTAATTTATAAGATCATCATCATTATCATCATTACAGCCCTTCACAAGTCCACTGCTGAACATAGGCCTCCCCCAAAGAATTTTTATTTTATAAGTTATAAATTTTTAATTTATAAGATGCGCGAGTGGAATTCTTCAATAATATTACATAATATTTATATACCTACTTATTTTATTACACTAACATAAATCATCGCACACAATGGTACATCATAATACAAATCTAATTCTTATTTTAGATCACTGAAGAAGATTACATATATGATGCTAACCTCAAAAGTATTGTTGACGTTCTTATAAAAAATGGTGGCTATTTAAATATGATTTTCAAACGGGATGGTGTTTACAACATAAAAAGAAACCAATGGAGCTATAGTTTATTTTGGGACATGAAAAATAAAACTTAAGTCCAGCTCCTATAGAAATTTGGCCATTATTCTTTACAATCTGGCGAGTTTCCTCTTTTGGGTCATTTTTAAAGGTATAAATCTAATAAACTCATCAACGTACAAACTGGAACAAAATCTTGTTAACTCTTGCCTTGAAAACCCACATATAGTAATCGGATGGAAAGACAGATGTATGCAAATTTTCCACTCCTTTTCTGAATACAACTTCTTCTTCGTCAGCTTTCGAGTCCACGATTGGCCTCGGGCCTCTTACGCTGTAAAGAGAAATTGCCTTAATAGTCCCAGTTTGCAGGTAATTTACAATCACAAGAGTAATATGGAATTCCTTATCACCAGTTTAATAATAATAATAATTTATTTGATACAGATAACACAGATCCATTACAAAATTAAAATTAAAATTTTTTAAACTATACCTTAAATTTTAATTATAATTATTGGTTAATCAATGATATGATTACATTTTATTAATAAGTTTTTAATTAATTTGACCATCTACTAAAAATTTCAATACATGCATACATATTACAAATAATTTTGATGAGATTATTCTGCGACCCAAAAACAAAACTTCTAAATCGCGCGATACGGTGACGGATCAACTCAAACCAACGACACGGGCCTCTGCGAACATCTGAGACGCGCTACAGTATGGTGGCTGACGGAACAACACGCGGAACGAATACTAATACTACTACTGCACCTTCAGCCTGCGATATTCCTCTTTAGTGTAATTCGTCCACAGCTGAGGAGTGTAAAGTGGCTGACAGTAAGCTGAAAACAACGCCAGCTTTGAGGTATAAGAACACCTTTGAAAGCGTCTAGCTATCATGTTGGCACGCACTGACAAGGAACGACGCTCGCGGTCCATATCGGAACCATTATACAGATCCTGAGTAACAATATGACCCAGGTATTTAAACGTCGTTACCCACTCCAATTGTGAATTACACAAATACAATGAGGGGATATGAGGTTGAACCCTACCACTCTTAAAAAGCAAACAAACAGACTTGTTGGTGTTATACAATAGGTTATGATCCATTGCATATTTCTCACATATCTGGAGTAGTGCACGCAGCGCACCAATCGAGGGACTCAGCAGCACCATATCATCAGCATAACTCAAGTTATTAAAGCATTCAGAACCAATGTGGCAACCCAGTCTGGTGCTTCTAAGCTCCTCGATCAGCTGATTATCATACAGATTAAAAAGCATAGGCGATGTTAGCCCTCCCTGCCTCACACCGCATTGTAGGAGAAATTCCTCAGAGTATGTATCACACCACTTTACTACATTAATTTGCCTACTATACCATGCGATCAATATGGTAATACATAATGACGGCACTCCCGCATCACGTAACTTCCTCCAAAGTATATCATAACTGACTCTGTCAAAAGCCTTACTTAAATCCAAGAAACATGCATAAATATTTGTTTTCCGCTTATTATAATAACTAACGGTTTGCTTTAAAGTAAAAATCGCCGCATCTGTAGAACTATCATTTTTAAATCCAAATTGAGCATCGCTAATTTGTATATATTTGGAAATAACGCCTAATAATATGGTGTCAAACAGTTTATCACAAGTTGTAGCTATGTATATCGGTCTGTAATTACCACTGTCGGTCAAACTAAGTAAGTTTAAGTACGTCTATGTTTATTTTCTGACAACTTTAACTGTTAATATAATACAATACAATACAATAACTTTATTTCAGGCATCAAGGACTTAAGAATTAAGAACATTGGCCCATAGCAATATATACCTTAACCTAAAAATATATATAAAATTTAGGAAACTTTTTTCTTTGGCGCGTCCCTGTATCGGCGAAACACTACCCCAGAGGGCCAGAAATCGGGATCGAGGAATGTCTCTTTGTGTTTTGCAGGAACCTGGAGTACGTAGGATTTGAAGTTCGTTGACCTATTAGACTCCAGACGCTGCAAATGTAAAGAGATCAGGTCCTCAATGCGGCATCGGCTTCGTTCTTCCACGAAACGCAGGACGTCTTCTCCTGACGTACGTTTGTCCAAACGGGAGATGTAGAGCTGTATAGTTGGCTCCACTGCACGCAGAGTTGTACTCGCGTTTATTTTGGCCGTCCCACGTTGGTTACAGACGAGTCTAGACCGACGTCTCTTCTCAACAAGAGTAAACCCGTCCTTATCAATTTTTTCTTGGGTCATCACTGGAACTGATTTTATTTCCACGTTCTTTCGCTTTCGACCACAAGAGGGTGCCGGTTGTAAAGATTTTCGGGCAACATCCGCAAACGTCTTCCCTTGTTTTGAGGTTGGCTTCGGCGGAACAGTACTAATGGGTTCAGTCAAGGGTTGAGGTGGTGATGCAATGACGACCGAGGTCGCCCTAGTTTCACGGTCATCAACCCGCTAATAGGCGCTATCGCATAACGGAATCGCAATCATCGGTGAAATATGACTACTATTACGGTCACCGCGTGTCGTTTTAATATTCTGCGACGGCGGTGAATTCGCAGATGTTGCAATTATATTTCGCAACATATTGACTTCATTCCTCAGCTCTGTTGCGGCTCGTTCCGATTCTTCAAATTTGGAACGGATGTTGGTAACATCGGCTTTCAACGTGGTGATGTCTTTCAACAATCTGGTCACGTCTACGTGATCGAACGTCACGGGGGGCAGCTTGTTGAGATCACGCGCGACGAAAGTTGGGATGTCATCAGGGTCGGTCTCATTGAACAGCCTGAAGATGTCTTGCAGGTCTTACTTACCGCGTCCATCCCTGTGACGTGTGATGAGACGGATTTGGCTCACGGCTGAATCTGCTAACACCTTCTTCGCTTGGATGATCTCGTCCTCGGTGAAGCTTGTCATCAGTATCTGCTCCAGAGACACCTGGTCCATGATGTCAAATTTTTGTTGAACAAAGGCCAGGAACTCGTGAACTACGACGGTTTCGGAGCGTTTAGGTTGACACGCCAAGCATACCTACTGCGCGAATTATTTTCGCGCAGTAGGTATGCTTATGCTATGAAAATATTGTTGGTTCGGCATTAGAGCCGTCACGTCATTACGAAGCGACTGCACTGACCGGTAGAAAAATTGCAACTGATAATAAAGTAGCAAAGTCTAATCGGTAAAATTTTGTAAGTATATAAAGTTTTATTTATTTTATCTACAGGGTTATTTTACAATATACGGCCAAATTTATATAGAAGGTTCAAAATAAGTAATGTAAGCGAATGGTGAAGAAAAAAATAATTAAAATAAATCTCAACCGGTCTATCCTTTTTATCTTTTAAATTCAGAATATGTGGTAATGAATTATTATAACTGATTGTCATTCATAAATATCTAACGCCTTCTATTTTACTACGCACGCACACATTCGTAGGGGTTGATTGATTGGCAAAATCGTTCTAAATTGAATCGCACAATAAGCATAGTTGTTGCCCATAAATGACATTCAATTTGGGACAACTTAAACAAAATAAGATGACTTATTTACTCGTATATTCAAAACCTGATATAACGGTATATCATTATTTATACATTTTAATTGTATAAAATTTAGCTACTCTTTGAAAAATAACCCTGTATATTATATCGAAAAATATTCGGGATCTTTTTTGTAAGTAATGAAAATTGTCTTATGATAGTGTGCGTGGAGCAGTTTCGAATCGATTCATAGATATGTCATTCAAGATAAGTAACTTAAGGACAAGTTTGAGTTCGTGTACTTGCTAGAAATTTTAGTATGAAAACTTTTACGTGCAAACTTTGTTTTTCAAATAAATTCCATTAATTAATAGCTAACTCAATATATCTTATATATAAATAACAGAGTTAAAATTACGTTATTAAACATAGCTGCATTCAGAGCAGCTGGCTACGGCAATTCTTTTAGAGTTAATTAGAAGAGCGTCACTGATTTAATTAAAGTGAATTCTAGCAGCGGTTTTTTATTCCTGTAGCATATGTTAGACGGGCTAGCGGGAACAAATCTGATTATCCATACCTCACTTAAATATAATCTACAAAGCTTTTGAAACTTGTAAAAGGTTTTTGTATTATTTACGACCTTTATTTAAAAACGTAGTTTAAATTGCATCATTAATAAGCATCCTTATGTTTTATTTTAATTTTAATTATTTATTTATTGGACTTTCGATAGGCTGTAACGGTGACGGATAAAGGACGATATATAAACACTTTAGACTACTTCTTCTTCTTCTACATTAATCCGTAAAGGTGCTAGATATGGATCTCAATTTTTTAAGGAAAATCTACTGTAATCGTCACATTTTTCAGGCGATTTGGCGATGATACTACAAGTACATAATTATTTTGGACAAATGTCAGCTCCGACTTTAATTCCAACACATCATTTCTTACTCCGTGCCGTTGTGTGCCGTGGCTGGGTAGCGTAAGAGAAACCACTACCTGTATTACCACGTGGGTGTCGTTATAGATAGCAGGCAGAAATTAACAGGACATGAGAATTATTTACTTCCTGTACAAAGTAAAAAAAAACTGCGGTTGCCACCCCGCCTCACAAGCTTGGCAACTATGGTGAATATCCCCTCATAATATGAGACAATTTGCAGTAAGGGCGCTATTAAGCAGCAAACTTTTATAGAAATAATGAATATGCTGCTCAGTTAACGGTAATTTACAGAGTCATTATTTTTAATAAATCCCACCCAAATCTAAATGGTGGGGTAGGTAACACCTCGAATAGATCATTCGTAATAATTCGAAAGATCATTAAAAACAAGTTGTTTTAATTTCCCGTGATTCGAAATATAATAAGAAGAAAAATAAAAGAGATTTAATATTCACTCAATATTAATCTAATATCTTTTGTAGGCGTTGTTTATCGCTAGCTCACAATTTGCAAATACATGTTCGTTGTTTTCAATTTAATTTCTCCCTCATTAATGTTATTTCTATAGAAATGACTGTTGCAATATTAATTATGCAATTAAAATAGGCAGACAATTATTTTATTCACAATTTCTCTATTAATTACGGAAACCGTTCAATGGTAGTAAATAGAACTAAATAAAATTATGCTTTGTTAAAAACAAATATAACAAAGAATAACGCAACACAATGATTAACAATGTCTTGCAGAATGGTTTATGTGAAATCGTGACTCTTCTCTGGTCGAGTCGATCCATTCATGCTGCAGCCATAATACAGCTGCAGCGTGTATTAGAGAATAACGCTCCAGATATTAGAGAATAACGCTTGCCTTTTTACCAGGATAAAAAGTAGCCTGTGTCATTGTCCTGTTCTGTTCTGTTCATGAAACCATCTTTAGAAAATTCTTCCAACACTATGAATATTAAAAACATGTTGATTCGTTGCTTCGTTGTTGCGTGAAATAAGGGCAAACCAATAAGCACACTTTCGCTTTTATAATATTAGTAAGGATTATAAGCGCCGTTTTCGGATTTTTTATAGATTAGAGGTGACAAACGAGCACATAGTTCACCTAATGGTACCAAATGAATGAGAATGAGAAACAAAATGCAGATGCGTTGTTACCCCTGAGAACTAAGATGCAATGCTTCGTCTCGAGTAAAAAAGGTCTCCGGTTCTCTACACTCACCATACGTAACACAGAAGCATTAAGCTGATATTTTACGCTAATATTCTGTGAGAGCGGCATCCTTTCCCGGTCGAGCCGACCCATTCATGCCACAACCATAGCTCCAGCATAGCTCTACCACGTAATAAATATAATATACACATATACCAATATATCAAACCGTATTTCAGAAGTTATCCTAAATCAATGCATTCAAATCGAAACACTTGTGCGTGCTCGTTCGGTACGGTCTATTTGGTTATCATCCAGTATGAATAGATGAATGTCTAAATAAAAACCTGTTTGAATAAGAATCCGATCTACATTCATTTACACGTCAGTTTTTTTTTCTAATTGTGGCGGCGCTGTCATCGTGCCACAAGCGAAACACATTGAAGCCTAAATCGCACTAACAAAGTTCCGAAGTACCAATCGGAGTGTATGCCGCTCCCCGGGCAGAACACCTTGCCCGGCGGGAGATATTCCCTTTTTTTTCCACCTGCTACAGTGGTGACCCCGAAGTGATATGAACACGCAACCAATAACCTTCGCAAACTACAACTTCAAATCTTCGTCATCATCCTCAAGTACCCCATACGTTCGCTCCCGAGCAGATTGTCTGCAGTCTTCACATTCTACAAAGCCATCTAGCTTTACAAAGGTTCATCGCAGCACTGGAATAATACTGCTTCCTGTTCCTTCAAGCTACTCTCTGCGCTACAGTGCTCGGAACGGCTCTGAGCCTTACTGCTCGCCTCTGCTTCACGGCACTCTCGCAGATCACTTGCCTTCTTCTCGACTCACTGCAGACTACAAGGCAATTTCCCTGGCACTTGCAAATTCGTCGACATCTAGATTGCACTATCGATCTCCGGTCTGAGCAGGGGGGTGATGTGGCGGCGCTGTCGTCGCGCCACAAGCGAAACACATCGAAGCCTAAATTGCACTAGCAAAGTTCCGAAGTTAAAAGCAGTATATATAGAATAGCTCCGAACCACCAATCGGAGCGTTGGCCGCTCCCCGGACAGAACAAAATAATTGAGTTTCGAGTTATTAAAACCGAGCTAAGATAACGAAGGCGTGCTAATATTTTGCTAGAATATTACGTTGCGTTTAATGTTATATTAAAATAATCTTTACAGAAAAGGAGAACAAATGTTTTAATAAAACTGAAACTACCTCCGGAATTTTATTTTAAAATATGAATTATTATAAAACTTTACATGCGGGGTGACTAAAAATGCCGAATAGAATGAGAAATAGATCTATTTTTTCACACATACAGCCAGTATACAGTAACGTCGTCGAACTGTTTTCTGGTATGAAGCGTATAGAAAGCCAGTACAATTATATTATTATTTATTACCCAGTAGAAACGCAGTCTAATACTAAACACGAGCGTTAAAGTGACGCAAGGTCATTATGTTAGTGGGCGCGAGTCGAATGTGCCTACGCTCGTCACACGCACACATACACGCCATTAAGTGATACCAATTTCTGGCGTTTGTAATTAAATTTTATAAATATATTTGTAATTATATTTTATTTTTATTGAATAATTTTAAATAATCGATATAATAAAGATTACGTATTACGTACGAAGACGTATTTTATGAGAATATAAAATGGAATAAAATAAACACGATAATGATGGTACTAATATAACTTTATTATACATATTATAATGGTACAAAAACGCAGACGTAATAAAATTTAAGAATATTATTAAACACAATTCATTTGCTCGAATACAATAAGCACATCGTGTAATATTTAATTTTAACCGACTTCAAAAAAGGAGGAGGTTCACAATTTGGTGTATTTTTTAAAAAAAATACCTCAGTATTTTATAATTTCTAAACAGATTTAGATTTTTTTTATTTGAAAGGATATACACACAGATTGATCCAATATACACGCTGAAATTTAAATGGTTGTTTTCCCGAAGTCAAATGATTGTCTTGGTAGTACAAGAAATTTATTAAAATAAAAATTATTAGGATGCAAAATGGCAGACTTACAATCGAGAAAAACAAAACTCGAATGAGATCTCAAACCAATAGCAATATCTCGCAAGTAGGTCGAGCGGGTAGGCTAGCTTATGCCGTATTAATATAAGAAAGTCTGAAATAGAATTAATTCGCTGGACGTAACGTAGTGCGTCGTAACGTGCAGCGTCTATCGCACGCTGCCTACGTAATGAAGAGCCACTAATAAATGTTCAGAGCATGAACTCTCTCGCGTAGTGATACGTCACTACGCTTGAGAGTTCATGCTTCATAATTATGTCGTAACATAAACTAGTCTGGACGCCCGACTAGCTCGTGAGGTATCACTATTGTAAATCTGCCCTTTTGTAATTGTAATATTTTTTAAGTTAATAAACTGACTCTATTATCAAGACATTATATTTTGGCTGCGGGAAAACAACCACTAAAATTTCAGCATGTATATACAAATTGATTTAGAATTGTCTTAGAAATCAGTGTACATACATAATTGATTACCTCTCCTTTTTGGGAGTCGGTTAAAGTAAACTATACTTGGGTGTAAAGTGACATCTGGTTAATGTTTGGGTGTAAAGTGACAACTGGTTAGTAAAGGCGTTCTTATTAATAATCTCTTGATGTTGTAAATAAAAAAAGTTTTCATTCTTTACTCTAAAACGTCGACTTAGTCAATAAACAAAGCAATTAATATAAAATAGTTGCGTTAAAATGGCGTCGACGGATCGCGATCAGCTGATCACTCCGTATTAGTTTCAAATAGGCACCCATTGTTAATACTATTTTAATACTTAGAGAAGCAGGTATATAAACACTACACTACACTACACTACTTTAACAAGGTATTTATATAAACATTTGAGTTTTAAACAGAGAAATAAATGTTTTTAAAAGAAAATGGTGATATTTTTCCCCACAACTAGCAACAATTATAATAGCTTAGGTAAGTATTTTTTAATATGATTTATATATATGAACTTAATGAATTATAAATAAATTTCACATTATAAGTTCATATATATAATGAATTATATATATGAACTTTAATGTGAAATTTAATACCATCACGTTTTTTATGTTTATCATCTTTGTTGTGACAATATTTTACAACACGAACGGTAATTTTTACAATTTTTAGCAAGCTCTTCTCCGTAAGACGTGGCGTTGTGCACTGACACGTCGCTGAGTGAACCTACGTGGTTTCGCGTTAGTTTTACTTGTTTCACTTTTGGTGCGCGTACTAGTATTCGATACGTAATATACGTAATAATTCTATGGCCAGTACAGTCTGTAAGCGAATCTGTAGCCTTCTTTGTTTCAAGTTGATTACACGTGTTTATGTGTATTTTTAATGGAAGAGTGACAGTGATCACCGTCGCCCATGAACCTTCGCAACACCAGTGGAATGGCAGGTGGGTTGCCGGGCTTTTAAAAATAAAAACAAAATATTATGATCAATAATACAAAATAAAAATGTTTTTTTTTTATTAATCTTACTGCTTCTTGGCATCAGACATAGCCACTTGCTTGGTTTGAAGCCAGTTTGGTTCTAGACAGAAAAGTAACTCGACCCAAGAAATCATAAGGGTGATGGATTTATTAGGCCGTCAACAAGGCACAATTAATCACAATGTTATAAAATGGTATAAATATTCTAAATTACAATTTTAAAGTTTCTTTTGCACAGTACAAAGATTTCCAGAGATAATACCAAAATTATACTTTTCCAAGAAAGCGCTCCTTTAAAGCGATTTAGTCTGCAAAAATGAAAGTACGAGTAAGTTGTGCTTTGGAAAACTGCCGGAAGGCAGCATCGCTGTAACAATTATTTTTAAATTTTTCGCAGTTGTGCAAGCTGCTTTTTAAAACATAAAGCCCGACTAATAATAAGTTGAATCTAACTACCTGTCTCAATTGGATACACAAGGCGGGCAACGCGGTTGACCCCCCCCCCCCTCTAATTATCCTAAGAATCCCTCTTAGAAATCGTAAGTGGCTTTTTACAACACTAAGACATAAATACGCTGTTGTTTAAGTTAACTTTTTTAAATATAAATGAAAAATAATCCGAGTAACGCTGGCAACGCTAGTGCTTCTGTTACGTGTTTTACGAAGTTCGAAGCGACAGTAGCTTAATGGTTAAGAAAGTAGTGGCTTAGAGTTCACCATTTGACTACTAAAATACCACTCAAGTAAAAAATGTTTAAGCTTTTTTTATAGAATAAGGGTGACAAACGAACACACGGTCCACCTGATGGTAAGTAGATACTGAGACCCATAGAAATCTACATACATCCTCAATTAAGAATCAAAATAAAGATGTGTTGTCACCCCTGAGGTCCAAGATGAAATGCCTCGTTTTCACTAAAAAGAGTCTTTGGTACTCTATACTCACCATATGAAACACAGCAGCATTGATCTGCTGGTATTTTTTGAGAGCGAGGTCATTCCCCGGTTGTGCAGACCCATCTGTGATACAACTATAATAATATATATAGTCTATGGGACACAGACAACGCTCATCATCAGATAAACTATGTGCTCGTTTCTCAGCTACTCAACTACAATATTATTTCAAATGTAAAAGTGCAATTTAAAGAAAGTTCTACTTATTCAAAAGAGTTATACTTTAGCAGATATTTTCTTTATATAAACCGTTTCGCAGAGACTGCAACTGTCTTCTTGTCGTAAATTGAATACGTGTTTTGTATATTATCTTTGAAACTAATTGGTTCGGTTCTTTTCACAAAGAGAACGTAGGAATAACGATGTTTTCAAATGACTTTATGAAGATATAGAAACGTAATGGAACAAAATAAATGTTTATAACATATTAGCTCAGGATATAAGCCCGCTCCTTAAGTTCCATTTTCAAAGATTCAAAGTTTCTGTTTTATCAATTAATGAATGATTAAACAAATCACAGAGATCACTTCATCAAACAGAGGATAACCAATATGCAATTGCTGATTGTAAGGTCACGGATTCGGACTTGCGGGTAGGTACAAAGTCAGTTTTAGGGTTATTCTGTCAATAAAGCCTCAGTAGCAACCCGGAGTCAAGAAATTGGCGGTGTTTTACCCCATGCCTCTGAAAGCACGTAAAATCGTTGATCCTGTGCCTGATCCTCCTCCGGTCGTGTCGGATTACCGTCCCAACGAACTATAAGAGTGAAGGAATGGAGAGTGCATATGTGTTCGCGCATACACTCGTGCACAATTATCCTGTGCAGCGCATATGGCTAGTCTCTGTTGAGACTGGTCGCCGTGATCAAAATTCAGTCTGGAGGATATTATACAGAGGGTAAGATATTCTTAGATACGGTCCATCTCCAGCAGAGTACTTTAAAGACCTGTTAATAATGAAGATGTCAAAATGATTCATTCTAAAATGAGTTTTTAAGTACGGTGTATAGATATGAAAAAGATATATCATTTCCCACATTTACACAATAAAGCAGGGAGAAGAACAGTGAACAAGCTACTAATACTCTAGAACATAATTCAGGTACTTGTCAGGGCGTGATCGTGCTCTTGAAGTTTTATTTTGTTCAGTTTTAGATATAATAAGAAAAGCAAAAAGAATTACTAAAAGGTGTTCTTGACATGACGCAAAAGAAGAGACCCGCTGCAGCTATATTATTGATGCATCTCGAATGGATCTAGTCGGCCGGAGAAGGATCACGTTCTAACAGACACGGTTACTGTTACAGCCTATTACAGATTCACAGCTGGCCTCCCCATAGATATTCTCAGGGATATTTTTCAAAGTACTGCTATGCATGGTAGAGAGTACAACCGCAGGTTTATTTTATTTTAATACCCCTCTCCTAGTTTGTTTCGCTCTGTCGCCTCTTACGACACTCACAGGACAACATGGGACAGTAAATATTCTAACACCGCCACTTACTGAAAAAATCTCATAAAATATCCAGTGTTAAATAGCAGCTTCAAGCTGCTGTAATTCGTATTTTGTAACAAGGCATTACTTCTTAGACCTCAAGTATGATAATAAAAATGTGGATGCATTTTAATACATAATCGAAAATAAATGAAGATGTCTATGTGCTCGATTGTCACTTTTCTTCGATATAAAAAAGAAATGTAAGTTAAACCAACCAGCCTTAGCTATTGACTCTAATTTTACATAACAAATTGAGTATTTGTCTTTAAGCCCCAACATAAGTTTTCTTAACAAAATTCACCGAAACTTTTACTTTTAAAGCTTGCTTAATTACAGTTTGTGGAATACTTAGAACAGTGGTGAAGCGTTGTTAAAAGCAAAGTTTGCCCGAAGAAATTTTCTCAAATAATATTTAACAAAAACGGTAGTTAACGCAACAACGAAGTACTTAAGAAAAAGGCTTTAATGGTTTTGATAATAACTAAAATATTGTTTTATTATAACATCGTCTCGATCCCATCAAAATGTTCCAGTTCAGTAAACCTCTAATTTTTTAAATAAGATTGTATAACTATACCGTGTTTTTAGTGATGACATATTGATATGAGATATAGTTAGGATCTGAGACGTGGTCGTTCACTGCTAGCCGCATGCTCAGGGAGCTATAGAGAGGGCTATGCTCAGAGTATGTCAGCGTGATAGACTTAGAAGTGAGGATATTTCAGTAGAACCAGAGTAACAAAAATAGCCCTATGAATCAAGCTGAAGTGGAAATGGTCCCGCCATATAGCTCGAGGAACCGACAACCGATGGGGAGTTCTCGAGTGGCAGCCTTGTAAACCGGAAAGCGAAGTTTGTGGTGAGGTCGGTAAGATATACAGAAAGTCGATGGATACCGGTGGCTCAGTACCGTATTTTATGGCATTCCTTGGGGAATCCTATGTTCAGCAGTGGACTTTTAAGAAAAGTTAAAGTTATAGCCTGAATACGTCCCACTGCTGGGCACAGGCCTCCTCTCATTTCTGAGAGGGTTTAAGGACTAGGAAACGTCCGCCGCACCGCCCCAATGCATTTTGGCGCACTTTATATGTCTTCCAAATATTTTTTGACGACGTTTTTCTCACCGCCGAGCATATGATAAATCAGCATTTAAAATTGCAATTAATTTAATGGTGCCGGCGGGTATCGAACCCGGATTGTTTGCGTACTGTAAAACTTACAGCGAACGCTAACCACCTGAGCTACCACCCCTCTTCTTTGTGGAATTTTGAAGGATATCTTCATCAATCCTTGACGAAGAATCAAAATGCAGATGCGTTGTCACGAGAACGAGACATTCCATCTTAGTCCATGAGGACTAAGATGGAATGTCTCGTTTCCAATAAAGAGGGTCTTCGATTCTCTGTACTTACCATATGAAACACAGCACAATTAAGCTGCTATTTTACTGCTACTCTGTGAGAGCGTGGACCTATTCCGGTTGAGCCGTCCCATTCGGGCTACAACTATAATATAGCTGCAACGTGTGTGTTCCCATACTCGTTTGTAATCATAAGATGATATCCATCAGTGGTCACCACTACCTACACCACACAAAAACCCGCGTAAATAAAATCAGAATCTGTGTACTTTTGCAAGGATGTGGTTAATCTAATCTGATATAAGGGAGAGTACTATCTTACACGTGTCCACAGACTGCAGGCTTTCCGCAGCATCTTTTACGCAAACTTTTATGGATCTTTTTAGAGTCGGGTATGACTTTGCGGATTTACATTATATTAAATATGTTAAAAATTAATTAGCTGAAATCCGCATAATGAAATTATATGATGGGTCTTACCAAGTGCACTATCCCCCTCATCCCTAATCCCAGCACCACTACTCCCAACACCACTACACTAGGAAAGGCACACACCACATAGACACACCACTGTATGGCTGACCGTTTTGGGATTAGCGCTGCTTGTTCCTTATGCACAAGATCCAGGAATGTACATTCAAGTTTGTACATTCCTGCATATAGTTGAAGGATGACGGAAGGTATCACAATATTGACTAAATTTCTTCGGTGGCTTGTAATATGACTTTATAGATACCGTTTAAGGATGTAGTCAATCTTCTGTTATCTGTTAATTCTTGTATGGTACTACGCATAGGAAACTGCATCTCAGTTGTAATTAGTAAGCTAGAAGAAAACAACATAAGTTTTGTACACGCCCCTAGCTGCCCCGACAAAGGTCGACCATACAGGAGCCCATACAGCTGTAGATTCGACGGCCAACTAAGGGTGAGGCCCAACGGCCTATGGACAATTATTCTACACAATAGATATAAGGCTAGGTAAATAAATAGTACGTACCTTATTCCACAGCTAAGACTGACCCCAAAGCTCGATCAGCTGCGGTAGGTAGGTGCTTGTAAGTTTGTGTGTAGTAGTGTGTACATGTGTGAGACCTGACTTAACCGTGGAAGTTGAACCGCCGATCCGCAGACGCTGCGTTTCTGCAAAAGTGCGATCCTCCTGTGATAGTTCACTTTATGTTAACTAAAGTCTGACGTCACCAATTGACAATGGTAGCTTTCACTTCACTATTTCAGTCTATCAACTTTATTGTACATATAATTAACTTCAAAGTCAACCAATTCAAGGTTCATCGAAATCAAACACATAACACCCGACACAAGTAAAGAACAGTCTATCAAAGTTCAATATTCAATGATCCAGGTTCATTTAGCACCAAATTACAAACAGGGAACGAACGCGATCTATTCTCGAGTCACAAAGTTCAGCGTTCCAAACAACAAACTAAATTCCCTCGTACGATATTACATACCACGCCCACAATCAGAACTCAATATTCGCCTCGCGTAATCAGTACGGTGATCGTGACGCGTAAAACGATAGAAAACAGTCGACACACAAAAGGCACTTAACGCGACGTTACAAATCAACATTAACTTCCAAAAACAATTAACCGGGCCACGTCTTGCAACGAAGTACTTTAATCACTCAAATTCAATACAAGCCTCTTGTCACGAAACATACAAATTAGACAAACTAATTCGAGGCGGTCTACACGAAACCCCATATATTCACTAGTAAATAAGGCTCGCACAATGACTCGAATTCTATACCCTCAATTCAACACTGGCCGCGAGCTACCGATCCAGCAGTCGCAAATAAATACGCTCTAGTCAAAGAAGCCGCAGCGGTCAAGCAACTGGTACTAGACCACGGCCGGAATGACCCGGTACACTGCTGCCCCCTCCGGCGGCACCTACCTTACCTCACACCATCGGGCGATGGGCTTAGTCAAACGCGATTGGTTGCCATTTCAAATGACCATGTTTGGGCCTAAACAGGTTTAAATAATTTATTTAAAAACGAAAAATAAATATAAAAATTTGGAAAAAGAATGATACAACCATGCAAGTTATGTGAGTTGAGAAAATAGTACTTAAGTACGTGGTAAGGCTTTGGTAGAGTGATGGAATTCAGGGTAGTAATTTAATTTAGAGGGTGAAAAACAGATTTTGTGGATTGTACGGGCTGCGTACGTGACTAGTCGAATAAAGAAACGGACAAATAGTGAATTTCTTATTTCGCTGATGACATCATAAAGTATTTGGACGAACTTCTAAATAGAGTTGAATCATTCTAAACGTTTTTACAATACAGACATCGTTATGCAGAATAGGGCTACAATATAATATTACAAAACGCTCACACGTTTTATGTATTTTCTTTAAGGGAGCAGCATTTTATGGATGTAATTGATTGTACATTAAGTACACAACTCATATCTGTGACTGCATTGTTATTGTAGAACAGGTGTAGTTTCTGACAATGAGCCAAGGTATCCACTTATTATCAAGTAAACTTTGTAATTTTAGTACTACTGTCCTGTAATTTTTATTTTTTCAGCTAAGTAGCGCAGTGGCATAGAGTTTTATTGTAGCATTGCAGAACTGCAGGTTCAAATCCTGTACGGAAAACATTTGTATGGCTTTCGAATGATTCCTCATGTGCAAATTGTCTACATTAAGGGCCTTTGAGGTACAGTAGAAAATTCTACTAGGAGGGTAAAGTTTTTTAGGAAAAGAAAAAAAAATTTAAACTGAAACAAGCAATTGGCCCTTCGCTTTTATTCTGAATGTGTGTGCGTGTGCGTGTGTGTCTTCCATTTACGGTCTGTAGAGCCAAATTTACTGACGTACGATTGTCGAAACATTGTTTTTTTGTGAAGACGCTAGAATTTCGTCGCCTCGCATATATTAGAGAACAAATGTTAATGTATGTAAATGAAATTGTATACTTGGGGAGTGCTTTTAGCCGGGATGGAAGATGTGATTTAGATGTGGACAGGCGTGTCGCTGCCGGGAACAAAGTCAATGGTGCCCTGACTGCGTTAGTCAAAAGGCAAGGCGTAGCGAAGAGTGCACGCCTTGCAATACATAACGCAGTGTTGGTACCGACTTTGTTATATGGCAGCGAAACCTGGGTATGCCAGAAGAAGCATAAAAGTAAGTTGAATGCAGTGGAGATGCGATCTCTTCGTAAAATGTGCGGCGTTACTATGGCCGACCGAAAGCGAAACGAAGAGATTCGCAATATGGCAGGTTTGAAAGATGACCTTATCACAAAAATTGATAAGGGCGTGCTTCGGTGGTTTGGGCACGTTGAGCGAATGAGTGAAGACCGAATGGTGAAGAAAATATATAGCGCGAAAGTTAATATTAAAAGGTGTCGAGGTAGACCGAGACTAACTTTCGAAGACCATGTGAGCAAATTGCTCGAAGAGGGTAGGGTCAAGAGTACTCGGATACCTAGAAGTGCATGTATGAAGAAGATAATGAATCTGAAAGAAGCGAAAGAGATATGTAAGGATCGTGACACTTGGCGATCTGTTCTCTCTGGCTACCCCGTCAGGGATTGTGCGTGAAGATAAGTAAGTAAGTAAGTAAATGTTATCAACTCCTATACTAATTATATTTTTTATTTATTATGAGTGAGTGCTAACTACAATGCCACTTTGCTCTTTATTAGCAAAACAAAAGCCTATTCACTCTTTTCTCCGATGTCTTTTCGTTCCATTACAATGTGGGTTGAGGACACACCCACATGCTAAAAATTTATTGAACTCCTTGGAAAAACAAACCTTATGGTTTGAATTTTGACAATAAAAGGGTGGAAATAAATTAGGAGTTTGGAATAGAGAACATGCGGTGTAGTATTACCCTGAGAAATAAAATCACGAGTGAAAGTAACAGAGTACCGACAGAGTGAACAAAAGTACGGAAGCTTGAGACAAGCGAATTTCAAAGCACTCAAACAAGCGCTGTTTCTCCTACAGTAGCAGTAAAGTAAATAAGAGCAAGGCTCACACCTGTACTTTTATTTAAAAATAGAAAGCTACGCTCATACAATAGGATTTTCTACTGTATCGTGGAGGCACTTTACAAACATAAATTGCACAAGAACAACAACTAGACCCGGGAGGCCATACAAATACTTGTTTCTTGCGAGATTCGAACCAATGGCCCTCAGCGCCTCAACTTATTACTAAGCAACTGCATCACGGATCCGTCAAATACTATAGCACTATTTATTGTTATTTTCTCTGTCTGCTACTGTAAGTCAAACTGCGCTTGCGTGCGTTTGTTGACAAGACGTTTACTCTGTCTATACTCTGTTACCTTCATTCGGTATAGATTGAAAAGAAAATTGAACACATTTGTTTCATTTTTATATTTTTCCTAGACATGCAAGTTTTTCCAAGACTTTTCACACTTTCCGGTGATTGTGCGCAGGAATTGGTTTAATTCCACCCTCCCCTTTCCACCATCGTATATAAGGCGGTCTACACCAATTTTTGTCGATTTTCCACGCACTATAATCGAACGGATTGCTCTGTCTTTCGTCATGCATACAGCAAAGGAGTGGAATAATTTTCCAAGAAGGCTTTGCGTATTAAAATAGCCTTCTGTTACGCAAAGATAGTGCGATTTAACATCTAGGATTCAACATATAATTTATTTTTCTTACTAATCTATCACTATCGATCTATTTACTAAGGCATAAGGTGGCTTAAAGAAAACTCTGGAAAAATTTGTTATTTCTTGAAGACATTTTATGAGGCGCGAAATATTTTATATTGTCATAAAACGTATCGCGGAAATTTTACGAGTAACAAAATCCTAATCTGATATTTATATCTTGTTCAGACTTCATACTTTACTACTCACGAAAATTAGTGATAAAAATAATATTAATTATCCTGTCGCATGAATTATGATCTGCTTGAATTTAACTTAAAATTGTCGTCAGAGAATTTTGAAATATAACCAGTATTGACTAACTACGTTGTGTAAAATGTTTTTGTTAAGGAAGTACGTAGGAGTACCTTAGATCAAAAACTCTCCGGATCTCGTGATGCACGAAAACACTACTTTTACTTGGTGTTACACTTTTATTATGTGGATAGACTACTTGTCTGCATAGAAGTGTCTGGGTAGGTACCATCACTTACCAATTTCTGAAGTATCTGCACTGCTGTGTTCCGACCTGAACGGTGTAGAGATTTACGTGGTAGATCTATTGCTTCAGCTATATTATGATTCGCATCGAATACCAATGTTAAATAGCAGCATAATGCAGCTGCGTTATATATGTTGTATGAAACGACCATTTTTACTGGTAACGAAACATTCAATCTTAGTCCTCAGTAGTGAAAACGCATCAGCATTTGGATTTTTAATCGAGAAAGATAGATCTGTGGATGATATAGCATTCATTTTCCAGCAGGTTAACTGTGTGTTTTGTTTTGGAAACTTACCTCAATGGAAAATTATTAATTCTTTGACATAATATATACAAATTTAATACATTATCTTAAAACAAGAGCTTCGTTAACATTGCTTATTCAGAGTAAATATTCAAACTAAAATACAGACTATAAAATTTATCCTCGGACTAGTGTCCGCTTCACTGTCTCTAGATCACTCTAGATGCATTAAAGTAATTTTAAATGCAAAATAGTTTCTCTTTGGAATCACGTTTTCCAGAGTTAATCCCAAAATGACGTTCCATGCATGATACAATGAAATAATATGTGCACAGTGGTTTTGCTTCGAACATTTATATAATAATTATAAATTTGAATTTAATATTAATATTTATTTAATAAATTTGATCGCGCAGACCGCGTAAGATTATCCACACAAGTTGTTAACCCGCCTGCGAAGCGTGGTAATTATGACAAATATCCCTTTGATGTGGCTTTTTATGGGACCTATGTTCAGTAGTGAAATTTAATAGACTGTTATGAATGAATGAATTATTGATTGAGGCAAAAGTTAAGTTTTTTAATGGCTTAGTAATACAACGCAGTAGTTTTTCTTTTATTTATAATGAGAATATTCAAAATAAGGTTCCTCAGCCTGAATAAGAAACGGCGATTCTATGGACTTTGCCAAGCGAATTTAATTCAATAATTTTGGATGAATTTATCTATACTATAATATAATAAAGCGGAATAGTTTGTTTATTTTTATGTTTGTTTAAAATGCGCTAATCTCTGGAACTACCAGTCCGATTTGAAAAATTCTTTTTGTGTATTATAGCCAGATTCATGTGGAATAGTATAGGCTATCTGGCATTAAGCTGTATCACTCAGCTAGCCTTAAATTTGGATATTTGTTAAGCAAGTCAGAAGAAAAAGCACTCCCGAAATGATTTATCCGCGTACGCTGGTGTTATCGTTAGGGATACGTAAATACAATGTTCTAGAAAATAAAGACCTTTACTTCGTCTAAAAAAAGTCCGCGATACCATATGTCAATTTCTTATATATAAGCCATAATTAGGTATTTTGTGACAAAAAAATATTGAAAATGTAATAGTGATTTATGAGCGTTATTATTATGCATGGCCTACTTATCCTTACGAACGAATGTTACTTCATCATCAAGACAATTTTATAAACATATATACTTTGTTCCTTGTACCATGTTATTTGGACGCATAGTTTAAGAGATAATGTAAGTAAAATTAAAATAATTCAATAATTGGCTGGGCGCGCGAACGACGCGTAAACCCTAGCTGCCTGGTGAGAACTGCGAGAAGTCTGTATTGAAAGCTTCTATGAGCGAGGTTAGTTTAATCATTATAGCTAAAATAAATTAAAAATTAATTGATTACTTTTATGACAATGATTAGTTACATCTTTATTTCTGAACACTTTCATTTCACGTTGCTATGGTATTTTGAAAATGTTATTGATTAATAAGTATAAGAGTTTGATAGCTCAAGAATTATTTCATGCCTACACACTTTTCATGTATCGTGTACCTACGGATTTCTTTAAAACTGGAAAAAACCGCGCTTCGGGACACTTTCTGGGACGTGGGGTGGGGTGGGGGGATAAAAGTACTCCATTAATTATGCCAATTTTTCCATACATTGCTATCAAATAACATATTTATTTGCAATTATATAATGCTTGAACTAGGTCATGACGCGCATCTTTGACACGTGATGACGCGGGTGAAACCGCGGGGCACAGCTAGTTCTATATAGAAGGAGAAAGGATTATCTATTATCGCCGATTTGGTCAATAAACTTTCGCCTAGGGCGTCCCTTCCCGATCCTGCCGTTCACTTCTGCAACATAAATTTGCTTTGTCACTCTTTTCTCGTTCATTCTTTCTACATGACCAAACCACCGAAGCATTCCTTTCTTAATACTTGTCACAACGTCATCTTGCAAACCACACTTTTCTCTTATCACTTTATTTCTCACCCTGTCATTCAGATTTAGATATTAAAAATATTGATGTATATTTGAATGAACTTGTTTTTTTCTAGGGATTTTATCGCGTTTATTAACTTATTTTATATTCCCAACGTTTCGAGTCCTCAACAGCACCCATGGTCACGGGAGGACTGTGTTGATCGATGTCCCGACCACATAGTTAACTACGGCTACTTTCAGATTAAAGTTATTAATTTTTGTTGCGATCTATGCAGAATGAGCTTATAGAATCGATAGTATCGATATCGATGAGTAGACACTATAGCGGCGTGCCATCTCTAAAGTACCTCGTTTAGAGCCGGGGCGGCATCAGAGGCAGGTAAACTGAGTAAGTGGCGCATATATGAGTCTCTGAGAGTTGACTACATATTTGTGCCATTTGCTGTAGAGACTATTGTTCCGTGGGGTCCACGTGCGGTGAAGTTCCTAAAGGAACTCTATCCGCGACTGGTCGTTGCTGCTGTTGATAAGAGGTCTGGGCTAAGTATAGCCATTCAGCAGGGAAACGTAGCCAGCGTTCTTGGCACGATACCAGGGAGATTAGGACTGTATGATAATAAAGTTATTTTTTTATTATAGTTTCTAATATTGTATATTTTAAAACATTTTATATTTAATATTATCTTTAAATAATAAAAAATGAATGTATTACATATCATTTATAAATAAACAATATAACTTCCAAATTTAAAACGATGTTTCCACTATTGTTTCTTCTGCGGCAGCAACGCGTTAGCTCACCTAACCAGCTAACCAAAATATGAAAAGTGAGGCCAGCCAGTGCATTATAATATTAGGAGCAAGCAAAAGCTAGTAATACCAGTTACTAGATACTAAGCAGTCAGTAAATTCTTGATGAGTCAATGTACTTTTAAAATAAAGTCCCCAAAATATGCAGAGACTATTTAAAAATTAGTTCAAAATTGTTAGTATAATATTTTGTAAATCTTGGAGCTCGAGGTGTTCTCACATGGCCTAAGTATACTCGTACTATTCTTGCTAAAATCAGCTAAACTAGTCACTTTCGGGTACCTTGCGGCGGCGGAGCTTTGGGCGGAGCAGCAGAACTTCAATGTAGGAGTCAAAAATTGTCATAGAATCCGGAAGCAGCTCGTAAAAGAAAAAGGTGTGATAATTTAAAAAATTCCCGCCAGATTTTTACTACTAGAACTAGTAGTTCTTCCCGGGACAGATATTTTTTCCAATTCAGTTATATTATTGAATAAGTATTATTCCTTTATAATCTGGGAACTAACAAGTCGAACCGAAATTGTGATCTCTCTCTTAATAGTGATAAGGAACAGCATAACCAGTACGAAGGTAGGTTGACGCTCACTATTAAAAATGTCCAAAATGCGTGCAGTAGACGTGTGTAATGATGTTTTACGTGGCAGAGCCATATTGCAGCTATATTACGTTTGTAGCTCGAATGGGTCAGCTTGACCGGGGAAGAACAACGCTCTCTCAGAATGCACGTGTGAAATAGCAGCTTTATGCTGCTATATCTTGTGTGTAGAGAACCAGAGACCCTCTTCACTGGAAACGCAACATTCTATCTTAGACCTCATGAATGACAACACATCTGCATTTAGATCTTTAACTGATGATAGATGTAGATGTCTATGGGCCACAGCATTTACATACCAAAAGGTGGACTGTGTTTTAGTTTACCCTTATTATATAAAAAAATTATAAGCTATAACGTTAAAGTTCTAAATTATCCTATAATTGACAAAAATTTTACTACGCTATTGTAAATAATTCAGATCCTTTCATTCAGTCTCTCAGTTAAGTTTGATACTATCTGATTAAATAATGGCCAGACTTGCTGAGATCGGAACTTTGCGTCTCAGGTGAAGAAATCCCTTTGTTGCGAATTGTTCGTTAAATTGAATACGTGCTTCGGTTTCAATCGAGAGTAACGATCTTTTGTTGCCGCCGGCGAAGAAGGTAGAAGCAATAAAGGACTTGAAAATTATCGTAGCTGTGTTTGTGAAAATAATTTTATGCAACCCCAATTTTCCACGTCTCGTATGAACGAATTAATAATAATAATAATAACCATCGTCGACATCTGTCGAGCTTGTCGCCATCTCGATAAGTCACTTAGGCATGTCATCTCCGGTTGTTCGGCGCTTTCTAACTTTGAGTATTTGCACAGACACAACCTAGTAGCCAGTATTCTACACCAGGAGCTCGCACTGAAATATGGTCTCGTGTATAGGAAACTGCCATATTATAAGTACTTGCCGGAAGCCGTGCTCGAAAATGACCGCGCCAGGCTCAACTGGGACCGGGCCATCATCACAGACAGGACTAATCTTGCGAATAAGCCTGATATTGTGCTGTTGGACCGGGCACAGTCAAGGATATTTTTGGTCGACGTTACCATTCCTTATGACGAGAAACTCGTGAAAGCCAAAACAGATAAGCTGACAAAATATCTGGACCTGGCTCACGAGGTGACTGACATGTGGGGTGGTCTGCCTGCCGAAATTATTCCTGTGGTCGTTTCTGTGAACGGGTTTAACCCAGTCAGCCTCTCGGGTCATCTGAGGTGACTCCGTGACGGACCGATCCAAGCTCATATACAGAAGGCGGTGCTCCTCGATACCGCCCGCATCGTCCGCCGGTTTCTTTCCCTTTCCCCCTAACCCTCAGCCGTTTGGTCTCCCCTGCCGAGGGCTTGCATCTGGTTGGGTTTTTATATATTTATGTATTTTTTATGTATTAATTCTATTTTATTGATATTTATGTATGTTTATATCTTGCGTTTACAATTATATATTTAAAGAGACAAACTAGATAAGAAAACTTTATAGATAACCCAAATAATAATAATAATTTTCTCAATTCTGTCTTTTCTCAATTCAATCTGCAGGACATTATTATTATTGCATTAAATAAAGTCTACTTAAATAATAGGTGTTGCTAAAAGACCATAGATAAATTACTTATCGGTTTGCGTTATGAGGGGTGAAAAATGTGTAAAAATTTTTAGTGATATAGAATATTTTGAGAACCGTAGTAGCTCAGGAAGTGGGCACTCTCTCAAAGCGTCTTTGTACGAGAACAACGAGTTCAGTACCCGCCGTCGGTTTGGTTACTATTACTTCTACTTTGCCGTCGTTTTTGATTTACATCTACATTTTTGCTATATTCTGGTTACGTAAAAAAAAAAAACGATAAGAATTTCTTTATTAATTTAATTACTCACCAGTTCCAAAATTTAAGGATTGCTTTGTAGGAGCCGGACCGCAAAGTTAAGCAAAATGACGCCCCATTAGAGCGCATTGATGAATAATCGGTAAGACTTGACGGCACCGGTCTTGGTGCAACTAATATTGCAGTTTATACGTGGTAAGGCTTTGGTAGAGTGATGGAATTAAGGGTAGTAATTTAATTTAGAGGGTGAAAAACAGATTTTGTGGATTGTACGGGCTGCGTACGTGACTAGTCGAATAAAGAAACGGACAAATAGTGAATTTCTTATTTCGCTGATGACATCATAAAGTATTTGGACGAACTTCTAAATAGAGTTGAATCTTTCTAAACGTTTTTACAATACAGACATCGTTATGCAGAATAGGGCTACAATATAATATTACAAAACGCTCACACGTTTTTATGTATTTTCTTTAAGGGAGCAGCATTTTATGGATGTAATTGTATGTACATTAAGTACACAACTCATATCTGTGACTGCATTGTTATTGGAGAACAGGTGTAGTTTCAGTCAATGAGCCAAGGTATCCACTTATTATCATGTAAACTTTGTAATTTTAGTACTACTATCCTGTAATTTTTATTTTTTCAGCTAAGTAGCGCAGTGGCTTAGAGTTTTATTGTAGCATTGCAGGACTGCAGGTTCAAATCCTGTACGGAAAACATTTGTATGGCTTTCGAATGATTCATCATGTGCAAATTGTGTACATTAAGGGCCTTCTAGGTACAGTAGAAAATTCTACTAGGAGGGTAAAGTTTTTTAAGAAAAGAAAAAATTTTTTTAAACTGAAATAAGCAATTGGCCCTTCGATTTTAATCTGAATGTGTGTGCGTGTGCGTGTGTGTCTTCCATTTACGGTCTGTAGAGCCAAATTTACTGACGTACGATTGTCGAAACATTGTTTTTTGTGAAGACGCTAGAATTTCGTCGCCTCACACATATTTGAGAACAAATGTTATCAACTCCTATACTAATTATATTTTTTATTTATTATGAGTGAGTGCTAACTACAATGCAACTTTGCTCTTTATTAGCAAAACAAAAGCCTATTCACTCTTTTCTCCGATGTCTTTTCGTTCGATTACAATGTGGGTTGAGGACACAACCACATGCTAAAAATTTATTGCACTCCTTGGAAAAACAAACCTTATGCTTTGAATTTTGACAATAAAAGGGTGGAAATAAATTAGGAGTTTGGAATAGAGAACATGGGGTGTAGTATTATCCTGAGAAATAAAATCACGAGTGAAAGTAACAGAGTACCGATAGAGTGAACAAAAGTACGGAAGCTTGAGACAAGCGACTTTCAAAGCACTCAAACAAGCGCTGTTTCACCTACAATAGCAGCAAAGTAAATAAGGGCAAGGCTCACACCTGTACTTTTATTTAAAAATAGAAAGCTACGCTCACACACTAAGATTTTCTACTGTATCGTGGAGGCACTATACAAACATAAATTGCACAAGAACAACATCCAGACCCGGGAGGCCATCCAAATACTTGTTTCTTGCGAGATTCGAACCAGTCGCCCTCAGCGCCTCAACTTATTACTAAGCAACTGCACCACGGATCCGTCAAATACTATAGCACTATTTATTGTTATTTTCTCTGTCTACTACTGTAAGTCAAACTGCGCTTGTGTGCGTTTGTTGACAAGACGTTTACTCTGTCTATACTCTGTTACATTCATTCGGTATAGATTGAAAAGAAAATTGAACACATTTGTTTTATTTTTATATTTTTCCTAGACATGCAAGTTTTTCCAAGATTTTTCACACATTCCGGTGATTGTGCGCAGGAATTGGTTTAATTCCACCCTCCCCTTTCCACCATCGTATATAAGGCGTTCTTCGCCAATTTTTGTCGATTTTCCACGCAATTTAATCAAACGGATTGCTCTGTCTTTCGTCATGCATACAGCAAAGGAGTGGAATAATTTTCCAAGAAGGCTTTGCGTATTAAAATAGCCTTCTGTTACGCAAAGATAGGATTCAAAATATAATTTATTTTTCTTACTAATCTATCACTATCGATCTATTTACTAAGGTATAAGGTGGCCTGACGAAAACTCAAGAAAAATTTGTCATTTCTTGAAGACATTTTATGAGGCGCGAAATATTTTATATTGTTATAAAACGTATCGCGGAAATTTTACGAGTAACAAAATCCTAATCAGATATTTATATCTTGTTCAGACTTCATACTTTACTACTCACGAAAATTTGTGATAAAAATAATATTAATTATCCTGTCGCATGAATTATGATCTGCTTGAAATTAACCTAAAATTGTTGTCAGAGAATTTTGAAATATTACCAGTATTAACTAACTACATTGCGTAAAATGTTTTTGTTAAGGAAGTACGTAGGAGTACCTTAGATCAAAAATTCTCCGGATCTCGTGATGCACGAAAACACTACTTTTACTTGGTGTTACACTTTTATTATGTGGATAGACTACTTGTCTGCATAGAAGTGTCTGGGTAGGTACTATCACTTACCAATTTCTGCCGCCAAATAGAAGTATCTGCACTGCTGTGTTCCGATCTGAACGGTGTAGAGATTTACGTGGTAGAGCTATGCTTCAGCTATATTATGATTCGCATCGAATACCAATGTTAAATAGCAGCATAATGCAGCTGCGTTTCATATTTTGTATGAAACGACCATTTTTACTGGTAACGAAACATTCAATCTTAATCCTCAGGGGTGAAAACGCATTAGCATTTGGATTTTTAATCGAGAAAGATAGATGTATCTATGGATGATATAGCATTCATTTTCCAGCAGGTTAACTGTGTGTTTTGTTTTGGAAACTTACCTCAATGGAAAATTATTCATTCTTTCACATAATATATACAAATTTAATACACTATTTTAAAACAAGAGCTTCGTTAATATTGCTTATTCAGAGTAAATATTCAAACTAAAATACAGACTATAAAATTTATCCTCGGACTAGTGTCCACTTCACTGTCTCTAGATCACTCTAGATGCATAGAAGTAATTTTAAATGCAAAATAGTTTCTCTTTGGAATCACGTTTTCCAGAGTTAATCCCAAGATGAAGTTCCGTGCATGATACAATGAAATAATATGTGCACAGTGGTTTTGCTTCGAACATTTATATAATAATTATAAATTTGAATTTAATATTAATATTTATTTAATAAATTTGACCGCGCAGACTGCGTAAGATTATCCACACAAGTTGTTAACCCGCCTGCGAAGCGTGGTAATTATGACAAATATGCCCTTGATGTGGCTATTTATGGGACCTATGTTCAGTAGTGAACTTTAATAGACTGTTATGAATGAATGAATTATTGATTGAGGGAAAAGTTAAGTTTTTTAATGGTTTAGTAATACAACGCAGTAGTTTTTCTTTTATTTATAATGAGAATATTCAAAATAAGGTTCCTCAGCCTGAATAAGAAACGGCGATTCTATGGACTTTGCCAAGCGAATTTAATTCAATAATTTTGGATGAATTTATCTATACTATAATATAATAAAGCGGAATAGTTTGTTTATTTTTATGTTTGTTTAAAACGCGCTAATCTCTGGAACTACCAGTCCGATTTGAAAAATTCTTTTTGTGTATTATAGCCTGATTCATGTGGAATAGTATAGGCTATCTGGCATTAAGCTGTATTACTCAGCTAGCCTTAAATATGGATATTTGTTAAGCAAGTCAGAAGAAAAAGCACTCCCGAAATTATTTACCCGCGTACGCTGGTGTTATCGTTAGGTATGCGTCAATGAAATGTTCTAGAAAAATAAAGACCTTTACTTCGTCTAAAAAAAAGTCCGCGATACCATATGTCTTTTTCTTATATACTCGTATAAGCCATAATTAGGTATTTTGTGACAAAAAAATATTGAAAATAAAAAAGTGATTCATGAGCGTTATTATTATGCATGGCCTATTTATCCTAACGAATGAATGTTACTTCATCATCAAGACAATTTTATAAAGATAAACTTTGTTCTTTGTACCATGTTATTTGGAAGCATAGTTTAAGAGATAATGTAAGTAAAATTAAAATAATTCAATACTTGGCTGGGCGCGCGAACGACCCTAGCTGCCTGGTGAGAACTGCGAGAAGCCTGTATTGAAAGCTTCTATGAGCGAGGTTGGTTTAATCGTTATAGCTAAAATAAAAATAAAAATTAATTGAGTACTTTTATGACAATGATTAGTTACATCTTTATTTTTGAACACTTTCATTTCACGTTGCTATGGTATTTTGAAAATTTTATTGATTAATAAGTATAAGAGTTTGATAGCTCAATAATTATTTCATGCCTACACACTTTTCATGTATCGTGTACCTACGGATTTCTTTAAAATTGGAAAAACCGCACTTCGGGACACTTTCTGGGACGTGGGGGGGGGGGGGGGGGGATAAAAGTACTCCATTAATTATATGCCAATTTTTCCATACATTGCTATCAAATAACATATTTATTTGCAATTATAAAATGCTTGAACTAGGTCATGTCGCGCATCTTTGACACGTGATGACGCGGGTGAAACCGCGGGGCACAGCTAGTTCTATATAAAAGGAGAAAGGATTATCTATTATCGCCGATTTGGTCAATAAACTTTCGCCTAGTGTGTCCCTTCCCGATCCTGCCGTTCACTTTTGCAATTTAATGTAATGTAATGTAATAAATTTGCTTTGTCACTCTTTCCTCGTTCATTCTTTCTACATGACCAAACCACCGAAGCATTCCTTTCTTAATACTTGTCACAACGTCATCTTGCAAACCACACTTTTCTCTTATCACATTATTTCTCACCCTGTCATTCAGATTTAGATATTAAAAATATTGATGTATATTTGAATGAACTTGTTTTTTTCTACGGATTTTATCGCGTTTATTAACTTATTTTATATTCCCAACGTTTCGAGTCCTCAACAGCACCCATGGTCACGGGAGGACTGAGTTGATCGACGTCCCGAGCACATAGTTAACTACGGCTACTTTCAGATTAAAGTTATTAATTTTTGTTGCGATCTATGCAGAATGAGCTTATAGAATCGATTGTATCGATATCGATGCGTAGACACTATAGCGGCGTGCCATCTCTAGAGTACCTCGTTTAGAGCCGGGGTGGCATCAGAGGCAGGTAAACTGAGTAAGTGGCGCAAATATGATTCTCTGAGAGTTGACTACATATTTGTGACATTTGCTGTAGAGACTATTGTTCCGTGGGGTGCACGTGCGGTGAAGTTCCTAAAGGAACTCTATCCGCGACTGGTCGTTGCTGCTGTTGATAAGAGGTCTGGGCTAAGTATAGCCATTCAGCGGGGAAACGTAGCCAGCGTTCTTGGCACGATACCAAGGAGATTAGGACTGTATGATAATAAAGTTATTTTTTTATTATAGTTTCTAATATTGTATATTTTAAAAGATTTTATATTTAATATTATCTTTAAATAATAAAAAATGAATGTACTCGTATTACATATCATTTCTAAATAAATAATATAACTTCCAAATTTAAAACGATGTTTCCACTATTGTTTCTTCTGCGGCATCAACGCGTTAGCTCACCTAACCAGCTAACCAAAAAAGAGAAGAGAGGCCAGCTAGTTCATTATAATATTAGGAGCAAGCAAAAGCTAGTAATACCAGTTACTAGATACTAAGCAGTCAGTAAATTATTCATGAGTCAATGTACTTTTAAAATAAAGTCCCCAAAATATGCAGAGGCTATTTAAAAATTAGTTCAAAATTGTTAGTATTATATTTTGTAAATCTTGGAGCTTAAAGCTCGAGGTGTTCTCACATGGCCTAAGTATACTCGTACTATTCTTGCTAAAATCGGCTAAACTAGTCACTTGCGGGTACCTTGCGGCGGCGGAGCTTTAGGAGGAGCAGCACAATTTCAATGTAGGAGTCAAAAATGGTCACAGAATCCGGAAGCAGCTCGTAAAAGAAAAAGGTGTGATAATTTAAAATATTCCCCCAGATTTTTACTACTAGAACTAGTAGTTCTTCCCGGGACAGATATTTTTTCCAATTCAGTTATATTATTGAATAAAGATTATTCCTTTCTAATCTGGGAACTAACATGTTGAACCCAAATTGTGATCTCTTAATAGTGATAAGGAACAGCATAACCAGTACGAACGTAGGTTGACGCTCACTATTAAAAATGTTCAAAGTGCGTGCAGTAGACGTGTGTAATGATTTTTTACGTGGTAGTCTGCTCTTCACTGGAAACGCAACATTCTATCTTAGACCTCATGATTGACAACGCATCTGCATTTAGATATTTAACTGATGATAGATGTAGATGTCTATGGGCCACAGCATATACATACCACCAGGTGGACTGTGTTTTAGTTTACCATTATTATATAAAAAAAATTTAAGCTATAATTTAAAAGTTCTAAATTTTCCTATAATTGACAAAATTTTTACTATGCTATTGTAAATAATTCAGATCCTTTCATTCAGTCTCTCAGTTAAGTTTGATACTATCTGATTAAATAATGGCCCGACTTGCTGAGATCAGAACTTTGCATCTCAGGTGAAGAAATCCCTTTGTTGCGAATTGTTCGTTAAATTGAATACGTGATTCGGTTTCAATCGAGAGGAACGATCTTTTGTTGCCGCCGGCGAAGAAGGTCGAAGCAATAAATGGCTTGAAAACTATCGTAGGATTGTTTGTGAAAATAATTTTATGCAACCCCAATTTTCCACGTCTCGTATGAACGAATTAATAATAATAATCTTAATAACCGTCGTCGACATCTGTCGTGCTTGTCGCCATCCCGGTAAGTCACTTAGGCATGTCATCTCCGGTTGTTCGGCGCTTTCTAACTTTGAGTATTTGCACAGACACAACCTAGTTGTCAGTATTCTACACCAGAAACTCGCTCTGAAATACGGTCTCGTGGATAGGAAACTGCCATATTATAAGTACTTGCCGGAAGCCGTGCTCGAAAATGACCGCGCCAGGCTCTACTGGGACCGGGCCATCATCACAGACAGGACTATTCTTGCGAATAAGCCTAATATTGTGCTGATGGACCGGGCACAGTCAAGGATATTTTTGGTCGACATTACCATTCCTTATGACGAGAAACTCGTGAAAGCCGAAACAGATAAATTGACAAAATATCTGGACCTGGCTCACGAGGTGATCGACATGTGGGGTGGTCTGCCTGCCGAAATTATTCCTGTGGTCGTTTCTGCGAACGGGTTAATCCCAGTCAGCCTCTCGGGTCATCTGAGCGGACTCCGTGACGGACCGCTCCAAGCTCATATGCAGAAGGCGGTGCTCCTCGATACCACCCGCATCATCCGCCGGTTTCTTTCCCTTTCCCCCTAACCCTCGGCCGTTTGGTCTCCCCTACCGAGGGCTTTCATCTGGTTGGGTTTTTATATATTTATGTATTTTTTATGTATTAATTCTATTTTGTTGATATTTATATCTTGCGTTTACAATTATATATTTAAAGAGACAAACTAGATAAGAAAACTTTATAGATAACCCAAATAATAATAATAATTTTCTCCGGTCTCCGTTGAGACTGGCCGTCGTGACCGGAATTCAATCTGGAGGACATTATTATTATTGCATTAAATAAAGTCTACTTAAATAGGTGTTGCTAAGAGACCATCTCTTAATAACATCTAATATTTAAGTAGTAAATTACTTATCGCTTTGCATTATGAGGGGTGAAAAATGTGTAAAAATTTTAGTGAAATGGAATATTTTGAGAACCGTAGTAGCTCAGGAAGTGGCCACTCTCTCTAAGCGTCTTTGTACGAGAACAACGAGTTCAGTACCCGCCGTCGGTTTGGTTACTACTACTTCTACTTTGCCGTCATTTTTGATTTACATCTACATTTTTGCTATATTCTGGTAACGTAAAAAAAAAAAACGATAATAATTTCTTTATTAATTTAATTACTCACCAGTTCCAAAATTTAAGGATTGCTTTGTAGGAGCCGGACCGCAAAGTTAAGCAAAATGCCGCCCCATTAGAGCGCGTTGATGAATAATCGGTAAGACTTGACGGCACCGGTCTTGGTGCAACTAATATTGCAGTTTATGAACGCGAAGTCGTGTGCGTCCTACACAATACTACTAACAGTATGCTAATAATAATTTAAAATAATGACCCCGATCACACACTTAAACATTATTTAATTCTTATTAATCTAAAAAAATCTAATTCTAATCTAAAAAAAAGCTGGTTAATTGTAAAATGTTAATATTTTGTAGATGAACTTTTAATGTATATAATAATATTATTTCAATAAAACCAGTTTTACGGATTTTATCGCGTATATTAACTTATTTTATATTCCCGACGTTTCATGCACTTTACAGCACCCATAGTCACGAAGGGGGAGGGGGACAGAGGTCTTTCATGTCCCAATGTCATAGTCAACCACGGGTACATCCAGATTAAAACAATTAACTTTTGCAGATTAAAATTATAGTACAGCTACGTTACAGAAAACTTTGCATTAATTCATTTCAAATTTGTGCTGAAGTATTAATTACATGCAATTAATTTTAACTTTTAAAAGACGTAAAAGAGGTTGAGAGCAATTACACCGTTGGTAATAATTAACTACACATGTGCGAGCAGAGCGTAACTCAAACTTCTTTAGGCGAAAACAGGATGGTAGGTACTTAAGAACAAAGTACTTAATCAAATTACGGCAACACAAGTTAGAATAGTTTTGTTTTGACATAAAGCAATGACAAAAAATAATGTTGTCATGTCTATAGGTTCCAGTGTTGATTACAGCACTTCGTTCATTTTTGAGGGGGTTTTTAGATAGGGTAAGTCTTCCCCGATACTCCAGAATATTGAGGAATGAAGCTTTATTTGTTTGAAGTTGGTTTTTCAAGAGCTGTAGCAGCAAACTACCTTTATGTAGACTGTTAGCTATTGCTAGAATATTATAAGTAAATGGGCGTGAGTGCATACGTACATAGACACGCACACATGCACCTTTACAATTTTTTATTGAAATATGAAAAAGGTCGTAGAAATAAAAAATAGGGCCTTGAAATAGCATAGAGAAATAAATTTTCAATATCTTATATAAATATATAAAATTATTATATGTTTGTTCATCTTATATGCAGTTCTATACTATTCAAACAATTACGTTGAAACTTTGGTGGGTTGTTGTACAAGCAACCGCGAATGTTTCTAACATTGAAAGCGCACACATGCCGAGCATAGCTAGTAAGTCATGAAAAAATACCTGCTTCTGATTTCCTATACAAATCTTTCAGACTAGTGATAGGCAGCAAATTTACCCGTGTTAAGTTATTGAGCCCAATAACTTGCCACCCAGCGTGTTGAGAATGGGAAGTTCTTTCAAGATATGCGTCATTTTGATCTCTTTTTAAAAATACCCACATATTTACTATAATGAAATCAAAAGGCTTACACTGAATGCTTAAATTTTTATGCTGGAATTCCTTGAGAGTAAGACCTTTCTTCGGTCAAGTCCACCAAATTGTGCTGCAACCAATTATTAGCGTTGAAAATCATCAGGGATACTTTTCGCTGCGGGAGTAACGACAAGGTTATACCGAAGCAGGACTTCTACCGGCTAAAATCCATCACTATTAGCGTATACAAATTGCCTTGGGATTTCCGTTCAGAACGCAACCGGGCCCATTCCATCGGTTTGCTTGACTATCATCACGTTCCAGTTACAGTACTTGTTGGCTTCAGTACTCTCGGAGTGCTGCCAAGATATCTCGAGATTACTTCCGAGTCATCGTCCTCCTCGGAAGTTATATTACACTATCACTATACGGTCATTTGTTCTTGACGTTACATAGAGTAAACTTGGATGTAATATCAGAGATTAATAGAAGCAACTCGACTTACTGATTCAGTAATTAAATAATTTGTTTCAAATCAAAAATCTAATCATAAATCTTTATTTGCAAGAATCACGGCATAAGATGTTACAATTTATACAGTGCAGTCGTGTGTCGCTAACAATAGTGTGTTTGTATTTATCCAGAAGTTGTTCTGAAAAGAGTTATATTCTATTTTATTCTATTCCCTAATAATTATTTTATACTGTTACCGTTAACCCTTACAGGACCATAAGATGTCCAAGACTAAATATACCAATACAACACAATATTTTAGCTATTGTGGGTGTAAAGTAAGAGAATATCACCAGAAAAACATAGCAGGGTGTACAGGTTTCCTATAATTTCATGGGAAATATTTTTCCCTATGGACCATAAAAGTAAATAAACAAAGAGTTAGGTTTATTATATTGGTATTTTATTTATTTCTTTGTAATACAAAAACGTAATAAAAATTAACAGAAAAGTAAAATAAATAGTTAGTTATGGTATTTTACGAAACAATTTCGTTTACTTGTGAAGCACAAGTGGACATTGCACATAACACATTTATTATGTGTCCTATTTTCTATACGTCGTTTTGCACAATTTAGGCATCGCTTCAGTTTTTCTGCTTTTGCCATGTTGTGCGCTGGCAAACTGCGTTTATTTCCAATGTGGAGCTTTTCAGAGGAGACTAAAGTGGGTCTTGATCACTGTCTACATGTAAAATTATTTATTAGACCTCGTTCTACATGTTGGCGATACTCGAGGTTGCTCAAATGCGGACCTTATAATCGGTGTTTTTCGTGCAATTTTACGTACAATAAATACAAGTTATTCATAGCGATATCTAAGATGTCAAAAAAGAGGCGCAGGTAATATTTGATTTTGGCCTTGCAATCAACCTCATAACATGCTTTGTGCTGGTCCATAAGGTCCACACCGCCCATATATTTAATATAGCGCATCAGTACTTTCGGACATGTAACATTTATTTTTTGAGCAGCAGAGCAGAGCGGAGATATGAAATTGGTCAACATATGGACTGCATTAGTATCCATCCATTTTACGAATGTTATACCGTTTGTACTTACGGCATGGATGTCGCCTCTTTTCATGCTTTTATCTGATAGTAAGGACTTTGGCACATTTTTTCTATTCGCGCGAACAGTGCCGCAGGCTTTGGTGTTCTGCATCATAAGTTTATGTTGCAAAGCAGGCGAGTTGAAAAAATTGTTAAATTTTGCCGAATCTGCTCCAATCTAGTTCTTGGCATAATATTAGCAATGAAAGGCACACCCATGTTTTCATCAGTCGACCAGTAATTCCTAAGTGTTGGTAAAACATGCCCAAACATACAAGAAATATACTCATTACAAAATTCATCCCCAAAAATGCCTTTATTTCATCCAAGCTGACGTAAAAGGTCTTCTATTTTGTTTTGCGTATTTGACACTTTCTTTTATTATGATATTAGACACTAACTGATCCATTTGTGTCACCTCCATGAAAATGTCCAGTGGCAACAACATGCCATGCCGGTCAGATTATGTATTTATGCGCCCAAAATCATACTCACTTTCATTGAATGTGTGAGGAGCGTATGAGTTATTGCTCCAGTTGAAAATAGGAATAGTCTCTGAAGTATCTGAACAGGTGGGTAATGAGGTTTAATTTGTCGGTTCTTGAACATAATCTTTAATTTCAACAACATCGGTTCCATTTTCTACATCTTGAGCTATGAACTGCTGTTCTTCTTCGTCTAACTGTAAGTCATCTTCTCCGTCACTATTATCTGCCAAAAGTAACTGCAATATTTCTTCATCTTGAATATGAAATTCTCTGCACCCTCTTTTAGCCATTTCTGTAAAAAAAACATGAAGGTTAATTATATAAAAATACAAGAAAACCATGCATTATCATAAAGCACTCCATATAATAATACTACAACGAATACACCAGATATGGACCAGAGGGAAAAATATTTCCCTTTAGATGATTTGCAACTTTTAGGTACTTGTGCTAATATTCTGCAGTTTACTGTATTATTATATAAAATTACACTTACCAAATAATATAAAACACGTGACAAAGTACAGTTATTTTATTTTCTCAAGTCCAAAACACTTTCAAAATATTATTAGTTCAGCCCGAGAATGTTTTGGTTGTGGCGCAATAAAGTTTGACAGTTATTTTTGTTTTATTCGTTCAGAAACACATTTGCTGCCTTGAACATACGTTTTATTTTCACATTTAGTAAAAAAAAAATATCGATTCAATAATAATTGAACAATCGATAACGATTTTTGTAGAAGAGAAAAATATTTCCCTTGAGCGTGAAAGGGTTAAAGCCTCTTGAAGTCCACTGCTGAACATAAATTATTCTGATACTGATTCTCATAGGTTTCTCCCATAGATTAGGTCATAGAGGAGAAATTTAGGGGAAGGCCATAGTTGCCACGCTTTCCAAGGGCGATACTACACAGTATCTGGCACTACACGGCGTATTTTTTTATAAATAAAGGATTATTTGTTGACTAAACCACTGTACTCAGAATCGATTGTATTGCCTGCTTTGTAAGCTAGCTTGGCTTTTTAGCTTGGCTGGGTGAATAGAGCAAGTTTTTATGCAATATAGGTTACAAGGTATTCTTATTGAAAGTAGTCTTTTTTTTACTTTTAACAATAGTTCCAAAAAAATAGCACTGTTGTGGGAGTTAGGAGGAAAATATCCTACGTGACTTTTTTGTTAATGTAAAATGTTACTTTAAAATACAGGTTGTACAAACTATTTACAAAACTTATAAAAGAAACAACTTGGAAGTGACCACCGCTTTCCCAAGGATTATTATCAACCATATATTGGCATATATCATAATAACCGTTTCTTATACAGTTTTGTTTGATTAAATATTTTAAATTTGTTATTAACAAGTATTTCATTGCATATAATATACATTATATATTTAAATTATTTTATTATATGTTATATGAGAGTCTCTGTATTTTCTGGGACTTTGTTGTAATATCATATTATACATTAATGGTATGAATTACTGACTCCATGGAGTCACTAGCTTGTATTTATTCTTGGTGTTTACAATGTTTACGTCTTATTTTTTTACTAAAACTACTTTTTTTTTTGAAGAAACAGGTGATGATATATATAATAGTGCTGATATAAATTGTGTTTTGTGGGAGTATTCCTTGTCGTTTACAGTTGCAGTATTTTCTCGTCATTTCCTCAGTATTTAGTTAATAACCACAAGTCTACGGAGTAATTTCACTAGCCCAGTGTTCAAGGTATAATTTAAAAGTCTTAATAATACGTATGGACCATAATGAGGCTATTTGTATGCATGCAGTTAACCGTACGGTGGAATAAATGTACACCGCTTCAACTTCGAATTATTGTCTTTCTTCTAAAATATAGAAAAAGTGTCGATAATATCTATTAATGTGACGTTGCTTAGATATAAGATAACAAAAGTCCATTTATTTTATCAAAATTTTCTGATAACATATTAGGCTATATTTCTTCAAATCACTTCTGGCATTGCTTTATCTCGGTTCAGCCATTCAAGATGGACAGATATTTAAAAAAAAATGGTTATTCACGGTTTTGCAGTGTATACAAATAACCCCTTAGCTCAATATAAGACAGTTTTTAACGGTGGTAGAGCCCCGCAGCAGTTTTTTGCTGTTGCACGTATGGGCAGGCTCGAGCCGGGTTGGTACCACGACCTCACAGAATACCGGCGTGAAGTAGAGGCTCTGCTTCTGCGTTTCGTCTGGTGAGTGCAGGTGGCCGGAGGCCCAATTCCCCCCCCCCCCCATCAACATGGTAGCGGAATTACAAAGTAGACTACCCCAGGAGGGTCCAGTACCCCTGGAGAATCCCTCGCTGAGCATCCACGACCATGTTATTCCAATCCTGAGCGTGGGTGCTCAGGCTGCCCCGCGTATTCTGGGGGGGGCAAAATTCCGCTCAAAAACAAAACTGCTTGGGGCAAACTGAGCAACAATACCAAGGCGACCCCTGCCACGCTATCCGTGAATTTCTGCAACATCAGGGGACTTCACTCTAACCTAAACGCCGTCCACTACCATCTCGAGACGGCGAAGCCGGCCTTGCTCTTTCTGACCGAGACGCAGGTTTCCTCTCCGGCTGATATTTCGTATCTCTCCTGCCCGGGGTACAAATTGGAGCACTCCTTTGTGCCTCGGGCTGGAGTTTGCGTGTATGTCAGAGAGGACATCTGTTCTCGACGCCTCGGCAGTCTTGAAGGTTCGGACCTGTCCATCCTTTGGCTACGCGTAGACAGCGACGACCATCCGCGCGTCTACGGGTGCCTCTATAGGTCCCATAGCGGTAATGCCGAAACAGACCGACTCATCGACCACGTCCAAATGGCTACAGATTCCTTGCTACAACAGGTCCCATCCGCAGAGATCGTGATCCTTGGCGATTTTAACGCCCACCATGCCGAATGGCTCGGTTCACGTTTAACCGATCATGCGGGGAGATCTGTTTATGACTTTGCTTTGGCATATGGTCTGACACAACTGGTTACTTCGCCTACGCGGATTCCAGATGTGGAGGATCATACACCTTCCCTGTTGGACCTTCTGCTGACCTCTCATCCGGACGGATATCAGGTTTCCGTCGATGCCCCTCTCGGCTCTTCGGACCATTGTCTGATCCGGAGTATGGTGCCACTCACGCTCCCTTCGCGGTTGCGTTCTGCAGGTTGCCGCCGTGTTTGGCATTACAGGTCAGCGGATTGGGACGGAATGCGGTCTTTCTTTGCATCCTACCCATGGGGGCGGGTTTGCTTCTCGCCGGATGATCCCAGCGCTGTTGCTGACTCTGTCACTGATGTGGTGCTACAGGGAATGGAACTATTTATTCCATCATCTGTGGTACCCATCGGAGGCAGGTCTCAGCCTTGGTTTGGTCGCTCCTGTAAGACTGCATTGCGCAGAAAGCAGGAGTGTTATCAAGCCTGGGCTGCGGCTTCGGTGACTCGGGATGTAAACACCAGTATACTTGAAAAAAAGTATAACTTCGCCTCCAGGTCCTTCAAAAGAGTTATTGCCAAGGCAAAGTCAGAGCACATAGGCAGAATTGGCGAGAAACTAGTTCGCCTTCCTTCGGGAACCCGTGCATTCTGGTCTCTCGCCAAGGCTGTCCAAGGGAATTTCTGTAAGCCATCACTACCATCTCTGCACAGGGAGGACGACTCACTGGCCCACGACGCAAAAGAGAAGGCCGACCTTTTAGGCTCCCTTTTTGCGTCCAACTCGACTGTTGATGACGGGGGGAACACACCGCCGACCATCCCGCGGTGTGAGTGCTCTATGCCGGATGTGCTATTCTCACAGCGCTCGGTTCACAGAGCACTCCTCTCCCTTGACATCCACAAGTCGAGTGGGCCTGACGGAATCCCCCCAATTGTGCTGAGGACGTGTGCTCCGGAGTTGGCACCGGTTCTAACGCGTCTTTTCCGGTACTCCTACTCCCATGGCGTTGTCCCGAACTCATGGAAGACAGCTTTTGTCCACCCGATCCCTAAAAAAGGCGACCGCTCAGACCCGTCCAACTATAGGCCTATCGCGATCACCTCCTTGTTCTCCAAAATAATGGAATCCATTATTAACTGCCAGCTCATCCGGTACCTTGAGGATCACCAGCTGATCAGTGACCGCCAATACGGTTTTCGTCGGGGTCGATCAGCTGGTGATCTTCTAGTCTACCTGACCCATAGATGGGCGGAGGCAGTAGAGTCCAAGGGGGAGGCGTTGGCCGTTAGTCTGGACATTGCGAAGGCCTTCGATCGGGTTTGGCACAAAGCGCTTCTTTCGAAGCTCCCTTCCTATGGGCTTCCCGAGAAATTGTGCAATTGGATCACCAGCTTCCTTGCAGATCGGAGCATCAAGGTCGTTGTAGACGGTGCATGTTCTGACTACAAGCCTATTAACGCTGGTGTTCCACAAGGCTGTGTGCTATCACCAACGCTGTTTCTTCTGCATATCAATGATATGTTGCTAACTGGTAACATTCATTGCTATGCGGATGACAGCACTGGTGATGCTCTATACACCGGCCGGGCCAATATTTCTCGGGAAAACGTCGCCGAGTACCGGAACAAACTTGTGTCTGAAGTCGAGTCTTTGCTGGACAAAGTCTCGGATTGGGGGCGACTAAATCTAGTCCAGTTTAATCCTCAGAAGACACAAGTTTGCGCGTTTACCGCTAAAAAGAACCCCTTTGTCGTATCTCCTCAGTTTCAAGGCACTCCCCTTCTTGCCTCAGCCAGTATCGGTATCCTCGGAGTCGACATATCGAGTGACGTGCAGTTTCGTGGTCACTTGGAAGAGAAGGCCAAATTGGCCTCTAAAAAGCTTGGCGTGCTCAGCAGAGCGGGACAGTATTTCATGCCGGCACACCGCCTGCAACTTTACAAGGCGCAGGTTCGGCCTCACATGGAATACTGTTCCCATCTCTGGGCAGGGGCTCCCCAGTGCCAGCTCCTTCCACTTGACCGCATCCAGCGCAGAGCGGCTCGAATCGTCGACGACCGAGCCCTTTCCGATCGGCTCGATTCATTGGCACTGCGAAGAGATGTTGCATCTCTTTGCATTTTCTTTCGCATCTACCATGGGGAGTGCTCTGAGGAATTGTTCGGATTAATCCCAGCCGCCAAATTTCATGAACGCACATCGCGGCAGAACTCCCGATACCATCCACACCATCTGGATGATTGGCGGTCCACCACTGTGCGATTTAGAAGATGTTTTCTTCCTCGCACGACTTCCTTGTGGAATCGATTACCATCAGCGATTTTTCCGGACCGATATGACTTAGGGACCTTCAAGAAAAGAGCCTACTCCTTTTTAAAAGGCCGGCAACGCATCTGCAATTCCCCTGGTGTTGCGGTTGTTCATGGGCGGCGGTAGTCACTTACCATCAGGTGAGCCGCATGCTCGTTTGCCCCCTCTCCTATAAAAAAAAAAAAAGTTACCGACACATAAATTTTTGTACATGTATAGACGTGCACCCCTGTATTTACGTACATAGGTTATCTGAAAGAGATCGCTATAACGATAAGGTCATCCATTGTAAAACTGATTATTTTCACTTTTGTTTTCTTTATTTTCTCTAAATTGTTATGGTGATTTGGTTTATGTTTTAAAATAGTACTGACAAAAGACAAGTTAGTAATACTGCTTGCTAAGCTACAAGGGTTTACATCCTGCTGAAGACAACATGCACCCTTGTCGTGGAAAATTGTATTTGAAATATTTTCATTGTTAAGTATTTTCTTAATTTGTTGGTAACAAAATGAAGCCTTCTTTACTGATTTAACTACCCCATATCATGCTGTTTGTGTCATAAGAAGTGATATAGGAAAATTTAACAGAAGAAGGTCTTCATACGTGGCAGAGAACCACGCTCTCACAGAATATCAGCATAAAATAGCAAATTAATGCTGCAGTATTTCTTATTCTGAATGTAGATAACTGGAGACCCTTTTTACTGGAAACGCGGCATTCTGTCTTAGTCCTCAGGTGTGCTAACGCAGTTGTTTTTTGATTTTTTACCGAGTATATAGATAGATGTTGGTGTCTCTAAACCAAAGCATCGACTTACCATTAACTATAATATCCGTTGCCAAATTATCTGCCAAGCGTGAATACTATATCAAATATCCATCAATAGTGGCAATCTATGGGAAGAAGCATATGTTGAGTGGTGGATTTTCGATAGATTGTAATGAATGAATGAATGAATTAAAAGTTTTAAACTCTTGACTATTTGAAGTTGGTTTTTCATATAAAGTTAAATTATTATTATGTATGTAGTTATTTCTCACAGTTTGTGAAACATTTAAAAAATATTAATATTGCTTGCGAACAAGAGGAGAATTTCAAATATTACTAGTAAAAAATTTCATTGATAAATTATCATTATAAATTTGTTTTGTAAGAAAAAATAATAACTCTTTCATAATTCATTCTTTATACGTGTCCCAATTACCAAATCATCACTGTCTTGGTCATATCCTGGTCACATCATATACCTGCATACTACTTATTTATTTACACAATGTGTCACCCTATCATTTAGAGTCACCACTAACTTACTATCAAGTATTATATATTAACTATAAAGTTGATAATATCAACCATTAATTTGATAGTATTAAGAATATATTAATTAGTATTATATATAATTTTAGAGCCAAGTTAATTGGCTAAGCGTATTGTCGAAAATTTAATATTTAGTACCATATGTTGCGTCCGTGAATGAAGGTGTTGTAAATATAATGTCGGCAACAAGAGCGATTGGCGCGATTCCAGGTATGAAAACCGAAACATATGCTTTCAAGAGAGACCAAATGTTACATGAATTTTTACATCCACTGCACACCTAAACGAAAATAAAATGAAATCAAAATATAGTCGATGTACTTTCGTCCTAAAGATCTAATATAGTATGCCTGTGCCTCATTTAACCTGTAAAATAATATAATTGCCTTAAACTGCATATCTTTACAAAAGCCCTAACTGAACATTAGTGTTTAAAGAAGCACATGTAATCTTCGGACAAAGCAACTCCAGGATGTGCCGATTCTGTTCTTTCACGAAATAAACACCTTTGCATATCTTAACTGATTGCGGACCCTTGTGCGCAAACGTAACCCTCCTCTGGAGAACTACGTACTTAGTCCAGAAGAAGTAAAATTGCTCACAGCAAGCAACTTCTTCAATGTGTTCTAGTGAACTATAGCCATAGCAGCGATAACAATAAATGTTCCAGTCGAACTGATACTGCTCTTATTAGACCTGCATAGCTGCGCACATCTTTTTATTAATTTGTGTGAGCAAATGCCTCATTACCAGTCAAATATATCTCCAGTTTTTGTCATTCATCACAAAACGTCGCTTAGAATTAGACTTCCTTGTCATGTTTATTTATATTTATTTTATTTGAATGCTGCTGTGTTCCGTATGGTGAGTGGCGGCTTTCCATTTTAGTTCTCAGATGTAACAACGCATCTGGATTTTGATTCTTAATCGGGGATAGATGTAGATGTATATGGGCTAGAGCATCCACTTACCATTGGACTGTGTGATCGTTTGTCACCCATAGAAAAAACATAACAGTTAGGCAGTAGTGGTAGTTAAGGTTAAAGTGTATGTACGTCCCACCGCTGAATACAGTTCTCCTCATTTCTGGAAGTAAATACAACAAAGTGTACTCCGCGTTACCCCAATGTGTTGGCGGACTCTAAAGTCTTTGTTAGAGATCTGTCTGCCAGAAAGAGCCAACTGTCGAAGCTGAAGACCGAGTGTGGCAGCGTTGTTTCCGGGACACCTGAGATTTTGAGTGAGATTAAAAGGTTCTATGGGCAGCTGTACATATCGTCGTTGGAACCACACGCAAGTGTGAGTAACGATTTAAGATTAAGTCTTATCTGACACTATTCCGATGATATTCCGGACGTCAGTCTGAGCAAGATTAGAATGGCTTTCCAGCACCTTAAAACGGCAAGGCCCTAGGCGAGGATGGAATTACAGCGGCACTTCTGAAAGTGAGTGGGAAAACCGGTACTTCAAGTCCTTCTGAAGCTCTTTCATTCCGTCCTCCATGGTGGCACTACACCAGAGGCGTGGAGCAGAAGTGCGGTGGTCTTATTCTTTAAGAAAGGCGACAATGCTCTCTTGAAGAATTACAGACCGATTTCCATTCTGAGCCGCGTCTACGTGCTATTTACGAGAGTCATTACGAATCGTCTCGCATGCAGACTCGACGACTTCCAGCCTCCCAAACAAGCCGGTTTCCGAAAAGGCTTTAGCACCATAGACCACATACATATCCTTCGCAAAATTGTACAGAAGACCGATCAATACAATTTGTCACTATGTCTGGTATATGTGGACTAAGAAAAAGCCTTTGATTCCGTCGAAATTTGGGCAGTGCTGCAGTCCCTTCAGCGGTGCCAAGTTGACTGTTGGTATATCGAAGTGCTGAAATGTTTGTACAGTTGGGCTAGGTTGGCTATCCGAGTACAGAACAAGAGTACGAAACCTGTCCAACTGCAGAGAGCTGTAAGATAGGGTGACGTTATATCCCCAAAACTCTTCACCGCTTCTTTGGAAGAATTTTTCAAGCTACTTTACTGGAAAGGATACGGTATTAACATTAATGGCGAGCTCACCTTCGATTTGCCGACGATATAGTCCTTATGGCAGAATCGCTGGAGGACCTAACCACTATGCTTAATGACCTCAATAGTGTGTCCCAATGGATGGGTCTTAAGATGAACAAGGAAAACGAAGGTCATGTATAACGTCCATGTCACACCTATGCCGGCAGTTGTTGGGAGCACTAAGCTCGAAGTTGTTGACGAGTATGTTTACCTGGGACAAATAGTCCGGCGAGGTAAGTCCAACTTCTACCGAGAGGTCAATCGGCGGATTCAATTCGGCTGGTCAGCGTTCGGGAAATTACAACCAGTGCGTGCTGACAGTGATGATCTATGGAACTGAGATGTGGTCCTTCACTGCTGGCCGTATGAGAAAGCTCAAGGTCGCTCAGCGAGCCTTGGAGAGGGCTATGCTCGGGGTTTCTCTGCATGATAAACTTAGAAATGAGGATATCCGCAGTAGAACCAAAGTGACCGACATAGCCCAACGGATTAGTAAGCTGAAGTGGCAATGGGCTGGCCATATAGCTCGAAGAACTGACAACTGACCGATGGGGAGAAAAGGTTCTCGATTGGCGGCCTCGTACCGGCGGATGAAGTGTGGGGAGTCCCTCCACTAGATGGAGTGATGAACTGGTGAGGCATGCAGGTAATCGGTGTATGCAGGTGGTTCAGCACCGTGCGTTGTGGCATTCCTTGGGGGAGGCCTATGTTCAGCAGTGGACTTATGATGGGCTGTAATGGCAACCTGTACTGGTACAGTTTCATTTCTATGTAACTCTCAATATATTTATATCGCACTGTGATCAATTAAGATCTAAATAACGTCATATAAATAGATTCTATCCAGGAAAAGCCGAGGCGGGTCACTAGTATTATATATTCTCGTGGGTGTGGTCACCTTTACATATTAATTTTAATTTCTTTTCAAAATTTAATGTAGAAAATCATTATTTAGAGCATTAAATACATTGACATATCCTACCCAAACATAAAAGGCCAATGCGCGAGTACAAAGAGCGCCGAAAGTGAAATTTAATGATGAAAGATATGTATACCATAAATTCCTCTCATTAGAAGATAGAAGAAAAATGCTTGATCAAATGACACTGTATGACCTCATTCACGGCCGACTCGATAATTCGTATTGACTTGGTCTTATTAACTTCTCAACGCCCATATATCGTACAAGACATACCAAAATGTTCTCCATCTCTCACTTTCATACAAAATATAGTAAAAACTCACCAATAAATCGGATGGATGTTGCACTTTTAAGCAATTTTTTGCAAACATTGATATTTTTACGAAAAAGAAAGAAACCTTTAAAACTAAAGTATGCAAAAAACTTTTTAATAGTTATTTATGATTAAGGACACACACTCATGTTATATGTACAGTGTTATTTTATTTATTTTGCTTAATACTTTTGTACCGATAAGCGTCGCTCTTTCTTATTAATTATGCATAGATAACGTAGGAAAACCTGTAATAAGGCTTATGTTAAGATAATTTAATCTGATGTAATCTGTTTTTTAAAAGCTGTTGGTTTTCTAAATAAATAAATTTGTAAATAAAGCATTGTGGGCTATGAAGGTATAGTTACGAACAGGAATGAATATAACGATGTAAGCTAAATGAAAATAATTTTCTCTTATGAAAAGTGACGAACGAACTAATAGTCCACATTTATACTACGGATATGTGGTTGTAACAGGAATGGTTTCCCTCTACCGGGGAATGCAGAATATCAGTCCGGAGACTCTTTACTGCAAACGAAGCATTTCAACTTAGCCCCAAGAGTGGTCATTCGGGGTGTCCTATTTTTTATAGAATAAGGGTGACAAACGAGCACGTGGCTCGTATATACCTACATCTATCTTCCATTAAGAATTAAAATGTGGATGCGTTTTCACCCCGAAGTACTCTGATATTATAATGCCCATCACAGGGCCTCCGGTTCTCTTCATTAACAATACGAAGCACAACAGCCTCAAGCTACTAATTTACACCGGTTTCTGCAAAAGCGTGGTCTTAATATTGCTGCAGTCGCACCACCGTTTAAAAGAAATGAACAGGTAATGCTCACTTATTTCATCCTGTGTCTGTGGTACGACACGACTATGGTGAATACATTATGTACCTCTTATATTAGCTAGCGTCCATACTTAAATGTTAAGCTAAGAAGTTTTAATGTTAATTTGTTTGTAAGTTTTATTTGTATGCTTTTTTTTCCTAGCAACGGGGTGCAATAACCATAAGTTAGACTGTGCACTAGTATATCAACAATGCTTGAATAGAAAAAGTTGACCGCCACTGCAGATATGAAACATCATAGTAGTTTGTAGAACTTATAATTAACGAAAACTTATGAAGAAATATTCAGTAAAATCAATAAAATTATATTAAAAAAATGTGTATTTACAAGCGGTGGACGCGTCAAGTATACTATATTCGAATAGTAAGGAACATGCAGTACACAGCTCGTACTGAGGAGGAACGAAGTGTTTTGTATACGGAATCGAGAGCGATGGAGTAGAGGAGGCAGGGCGGCATAAGAGAGCGTAGTGCCGTTGCCGTTACGACATACGAATACGAGTCGGTTTTATTTTCAAGGTGAGGTAATAGATATTTTACACAAAGGCATATTATTATTTTAGAAGGGATGAAGAGTAGTATAATGGAATACAAATAAAACACATCCGTAATATGTTCGGGTCTGATGAAGTGAGTTAGTCTATTCCTGATATTAAAGTGTTGAAACAAAAATGAATGCTATATGTTTGGGCGATTCAGTATTTGTCATTATGCTCGTGTACGAGTATTTTGTGTTTATTATTTTGATTTATTACCAGGAACGACGCTGGCCATCTCTAGTCTCACATCCCTCTGTCGCCACTTACGCCACCCATATTGGGGCGTACTCCTAACCCATAGGTTAGGAGATTCTCTCACGAATGCAGTACACATTGTCCACTGTCAAAGGAAAAAATATTTTCCTTAATGTATTTCAAGCTAAAAGGCGAGAGAGCCATGGTAGCTCAGGGGCTAAACGCTCGCTGTAAATTTCACAGTACGTGAGTAACCCGGGTTCGATCCCCGCTGGCATTAATAAAATTATTAATTGCAATTTTAAGTACTGACTTACCACGTTCTCGGCGGTGAAGGAAATTATCGTAAAGAAACCTGCATATTTAGAAATAAGAAAAGATAATATTTCGAAAGCATGTGAATTTCGTCAACACGCATTGGGGCAACACGGCGGACATTTCCTTACCTTTTAACCTCTCATAAATTAAAAGTAAAAAAAAACAAACCTTTTTAAAAGCAAGCTTTTATTTAAATGCGTAAATCTCGCGACAAGCTATCATACAAATTGTGTAATGACTTTATAACTTGACAGTAAAAGTTTTAAAGAAAAAATTATTTTATTATTTTTAGCGCATTTAAACAAAAGCTTGTTTTAAAAAAAGTTTACTTTTAGTGATCGCTGGACAGGTTTCTCAGTCTGTTCATCTCATTCCACGCCTCACTGTTGCAAGGTCGTTTGTCGATTAATTTTGAACAGTCTAGGTCTTCAAAAAGGAAACCTTCTAATGATTTTACCCTATTTAAGGTCATGTATGCTTGACCAGCAGCGAAGAGCTTCGAGCCTCAGTATAGAATAGAATAGAATGGAATGATTTTTATGCAATATTGATTATTACATAATACTGAAAGTTATTTTTTATTTACCACTGGTTCGTAAAATACCTATGTCCTGGGAAGAACCAGCAAGAAACCAAGCGGGACTTTTTTAAACATAATTTTACAATTTTGTTTATACAATTTTAAACGTATTTTCATAAAACCAGCATAGTGGTCATCACCTTATTCCCGGGGTTATTTTCATTCATGTATTCCTTGATATTATAATAACCCATTTTGTACAGATTTTCTTTAATATTTTTTTTAAACTTGTTTATTGACAAACTTTGAACATGTTCTGGAATTTTGTTGTAAAAGATTATACATTGCCCCATAAATGAATTACTAATACTGTGGAGTCTAGTAACTGACATTACAAGCTTATGTTTGTTCCTAGTGTTTAAGGTATGAACATCCTTATTCTTTTAAAGCTATTTATGTTTCTATGTACATACATTACATTTTCATAAATATATTGCGATGCCAAAGTTAATATGTTTATTTTTTTTTCTCTGAGGGACTCTACAATTTAGGTTATAAATCGCCCGTTCGGCTCTCTTTTGCAAAACAAATATAGCTTCAATATCAATATCAAGGTAATTTCAATATCCAAGTATACAACGGCATAGTCGACAATACTGTCCTGCATTTTGGGTACTGTGCAAGCCCAACATAATATAATTGGCAGCTTTCTTCGTTCTGCAGTGCCGTGACTATATTTTGCTGGATATTGCACAGTCTTTGGATGAATGCGATGAACACCGTCTTTACCGAAGTCTACAGGGACGGATGGTTTGTCCGTATTATACATTTATGCCATCCGGAAGCAAGGCAATATGATTTCTGTAATATGTCCAATGGCACCATTCACCAGACCTTTGAACAGTCAAAGTTTACCAACCGGTGCTACAGACACGAACAATTCGACACAATATCATATTCGATGACTCCAAAAACCCCAGTACACCAAAATTTCTGACGGATTGACATCATATTACACCCTGATACCACTCAGTGCTCGACACGGCCTCACCTTGACTCGAGTGTTTTGAGGAATGCACTACTTATTTCAGCTTGAAGCTTACTTGTGCCTTATGAAACACAGTTCCGGGTTTGATTTTGGAGTTATCCTTCTCCTAGAAAGGTTGCAAACCAATGCTGTTGACGCCATCTTGCCAAATTACATACACAAGTCATAGTTAACCAACCGATGTTACAAACTCGAACAATTCGACCCCAATATCATTATCGAGGACTCCAAAAACCCCAGTACACCAAAATTTCTGACGGATTGGAGCAACGCAGTTTATGATCTACATCTTATTTTTTTAACTCGCCTTCATGTTGTCAGCAATTCCTTTCATTTGATACCCATATTGTAGGAAACCATAAAAAATTTAGTCCGCCATCTTTAAAAGTCCGCCATATTGGATTTAGATTGACGTCACTTTATTTTTCGAATTATACTTAGCCAGCCCTTTCATTTCATACCCATATTGTAGGAGTGCGTTAAAAATAACTATTCCGCCATCTTGGGTGTTCCGCCATGTTGGATTTAGAATGAAGTCACACAACTACCCATGCATTGTCGTCCAAACTTAACGTGTATACAAAATTTCAGTTCAATCGGTTAAAGGGATCGGCTTCAAAACTGAGTTGCAAGATTCCACCCGAACAAACATAGTTACATTGCAAATTAAATAAGAGCTTGTAAATATTGAGATTAGATAGTGGGATGTATATAGGCTGTAACTTTAATTAAAAAGTGAGGATGCAAGTGGCTCAGGACTTTGCTTTGCGACATTACTTGGGGTGGCCTATGTTCAGCGGTGGACTTGTGAAAGGCTAATTAATAAAAAAAAAACTAAGGTAAAATATTCTATAATCACCGCAATACCAATAATCCAAAATAGCGCCGAAGGTTTTAAAGTTGGTAAGTTATTAAAACGACAGATACAATCGTGTCTGGTCTTGAAGCACGAGCTAACTCCGCCACTAGAAAGTCTTGTGTTCCTCCAATCTTTGTTCACCTGTCAACTTCACGACTGGCTTTAGCTAGTTTGTAAACTTTGCCTTTCTATAGCAACGGCTACTTAAATATTATTTTATTATAATACCATTCATGCACTGTTAATGTAGAATATTTTTATTCAGTCCTCAGTAGAACATCATCATTACTCCACGTTTACACGAACGTAGAAAACATGGATTTTAAATTTTTTATCGACTGTTTTCGTTTATTGCTTACACCTAAAACATGTTCTGAGAATTGTTTACATAAACTTGTAGAAAACTTGTCAAAAATATTTTTATGTTTGAAACATATTTATAACGTGCCTTATTGTACGTTGTTGTATTTTTACAATACTTATATTGTATTGAAATATGTTTCCAATGTGCAAAGACACATTAAATATATTTCGACACTAGCAATTTATACTAAGCTAACTCATAAAAGTGAACTTTACAGTAAAGGCATATGAAGGGAAAAACGTGATAACTTTTATATTAATTAAGACACTTATTTGAAATTTGGTATGCTAAATATTTAATTTATTCGTCGTAATTTCCCATATTTATTTTTCCTTAATTATTTATATTCTTTGATTTAGCGCAAATTAGCCGTATATACACGTAATTCCTCAATAAGATTTTACATATTACACACGTCTAACTAATGTTAGCGTAGAGTATTACGGGAGATCGTAGTGCTAAAGAAGTGTTATATTTTTTGCTTTGCAATCATAATTGTAAAGTATATTATGCATTAATTATAACCTTTGGTTTTTATATATATTCACAAGCTATATAATTATAAATTCTTATGCTAAATAACAAGTTATTAAAGTTAGCTTTATTTAACCGGTACATGCATCACTGGCGCATATCGTATTAAAAGCCGTCAAATTATATATAGCGTACTATACATCGACGTTAGCATATCATTTTTAACTTTCCGTTGAGCTATAATACATGTAGATTTTTATAAATTCTTGATAAATTCTGCTGATAATATTATTTTTTGTAGGTAAATATATAATTAAAACAAAAATAGTAATCAACTGTTTATTTAAATTTCAGGTAAGTAAGTACTAATTAATTATTAACGATAAGAGATCGGATTAATCACAGTTCCACTTCGTATATTATATTTAAATCAAGATTGCACATAATTGTTATTCTTAATAAAAAACAAAAACTTCTAAGTGGTAAATATAAATCAAATAATTTAAACAGTATGTTGTAATCATTACGTACTTATAATCATTCAAACCTCATCATCAGTTACATTCTTCTCATCATATTCAGTTGTTAATAAATTCCTGTAAAATGTATGATACTTTTCGGGTATAATATTATTATCACAGTAGTACTTTAAATCTTTATATTTTGCTACATTAATTTTTAACAAAGTTTTGTATGCTTTTTCGGGAAAAGACTCCAAGTGGAATAATCTAGTAGAAGTCTTTTTAAAACATTGTATTTGATTGCTTTCTTTATCACCTAAACTATACTTATATTCCAACAACCCGTAATTATCGGGAGAAACTTCAATTTTTTTTTACTTTATTCCATATAACTTTATCGTTATTTAAATTTTTAGTCCAATTTTTTTGCAAATATTACTTTTAAAATCAAATATCATGTTTTGATTAACCTCGATAACATTATGTGGATTCCCATTGACCTTTGCCCATCGTACTAGTGAATACCACTCATCCGGCGAATATACCTCTCTACCTCTTGCAGTTTTTTCTATCACAGCATGAACTGAATCTCCTTCATTCTGTGTATGGCCCTTTTCCATAAAATGGTGGCTTATCTTCATTTTAAAATTTTTAGCAGCTAATAAGTACATATAGTAAACAATACGGTTACGATTTTGTCCCCCACAGTTGTCTGACCATAGATTGACTTCGTGAACTCCTTTAGAAGCTAATTTAATAAGAAAATCGTATAAACAACTAGCCACTTCATAAGCCCCCCTCTTAGCCGTTTGCTCATCCCACATATAACAAAACGCTTCTTTTGATCCCATATTGTAAATTGTAAAATTATATACATTGAGCTTACGCCTATAGTAATACACACTTATATTACCATGTGGTGAGCTTAAAACTTTTTGAAAATCAAATACAATACAAACTACTTTGTTACTAGAGACAGCTAACAGCTTACATTCTAATTTTAATTTACGGGAAATTTCTTTTTCTATTTGATGTTTTGTGAAGTTTTCTTTCAATTCATCTGTAGGGCTAGATGTATTTTTGTACTGATGAAAGATATCGCATTGGTCATTTTTTGGTAAATAAAAACCTATCTTGAAATTAGTATTAACAACATCTATATACTGTCTTACTGTCTGTACTCTAACATTATAATTATTATCAGAACACCATCCATGATACAACTTAAACATTTTAGAAAAAGATAAAGAAGGTTCTAAGTATTTTTTACTCGTACGTTTTCTAACGTAGTGAGATAATAATAATAATAATCTTTATTTGCAAGAATATGGTTGTACAATGGTGTTTGAGTATAATTCGTTCTACATATTCTACCTTAGTGCTGTGCAAATATTAACGGTCAAGTAACCTAAACAACAACACTTATCGAATTTAACAAAATATATTAATTTAACAAAATATAAAATTATTTAATATTATTTAGTTGATTTGATAATTAATTTATTATGCCACAGTGTCAGAAAATGCCATCAAATATATAAGTAAGTATTGTTACGAGCTTGGGGTTCAAGACAATTAAAAACTGCCGATTAAATTACCAAAATTGACACTTTAATTACGCAACACTAATTACAATCTAAAATCACACTAATAATAAAACACAGTTCGCCGTTATTTCGCTTCGAAGTATTCTCTTGTATCGCCAATTCAATACTGCCCCGGTCGTGGTCTATACCGGCCTTATATAGAGCCTCAGATAGTTTCCAGAACCTTCTACTGTAGCGACATCTAGAATGTTCGAGTACATATCGGTCCCGAAATTTCTGGAAGGATCTCGACTCTCCTAGTTCTGCTACTCGACACTAGAGGGCGCTAGTGTGACTAGTGTTGCCATGTACAAGACATTAATAGTGGCGCGCAATACTTTCATTTACTCGACACTAGGGGGCGCTACTGTAACTAGTGTTGCCATGTATAAGACATTAATAGTGGCGCGTAACACTGCCCCCTCCTAAGACATGCTCGTCCCGAGCATTATTGGCCCCATAATAACGCGCCAGTCGATCCACATGGACAATCTTAGGAGTACCTCTGGCACCTTTCTGTATCCGGTAGGTTACATCATTGATCCTTGTCACAATCCGGTACGGTCCGTCCCATTTAGCTTGAAGCTTAGGAGATTTCCCTTTGCTGCGAACTGGATTGTGTAACCACACTAGTGAACCTTCATCAAAGCCCTTGTTGTTCATTTTGCGGTCATACCGTGTTTTCATCTTCTCAGACGTCTGCTGGCCCGTCTGTCTGACGTGCTCATAAATGTCATTCATTTTGTTCCGCAAGTCATTTGCATAATCGGTTATACTGCGTGGGGCATCAGGTGGTATTCCGGTGATCAGGTCTGCAGGCAGCCGCAATTCTCTCCCAAAGTTTGCGAAAGCTGGTGTCACTGATGTACTTTCGTGAACAGCGCTTCGATATGACAACAAAAACGGTTGTATGTGCCTGTCCCAGTCTCGTTGCCGTTTTTCCACAACTTTTGCTAGGTACCTCTCCAATGTCTGATTAAATCTTTCTACCATCCCATCAGATTGTGGGTGGTAAGAAGTTGTTCGTGTTTTCTGAGTACCCATAACTCGGCAAGTTTCCTGGAATATTTGAGACTCAAAATTCCTTCCTTGATCGCTGTGAATCTCTAAAGGTACTCCAAAACGACAGAAGACTTCATGAACTAGTTTATCTGCAACTGTTGAAGCTTCTTGATTTGGAATAGCGAAGACTTCTGGCCACTTAGTGAAGTAATCCATCACTACCATGAAATACTTGTTACCACTTTCAGTTTCTGGAAACGGCCCCGCAACGTCAATGGCTATCCTCTCCCAAGGTGCACCAACATTGTACAATTTCAATGCGCCTCTACTACGAATTTGAGGTCCCTTTACAGCCGCACAACTTGTACATTTGCGGCACCAGTCCTCGACATCGTCACGACAGTGGACCCAGTAAAACCGTTCTCGGATCTTCAGGAGAGTTCGTTTAACTCCCAGGTGGCCTCCTGAAGAACTACTATGGTACAGTTGTAGAACATCCGGTACTTTAGCCTTAGGGACAACCATTTGCAAATGACATCTGTCTCCCCGACCATTTTCCCATTTACGGCACAGGACTCCATCCTGAATCAGCAAGCTGTCCCATTGGGCCCAATAGCTTTTCGTGGTCGAACTCATTGCTGAGACGTCGCTCCACTTGGGCTTAGGAGCACTGACCTTCATCCATTCCAGAATCGGCTTAATGTCCGAATCTTCCTGCTGTGCATGTTGTAGGCTGTCCTTCCACTCATTGCTGAGCTGGTCTGTCCTGAGCATTCTCACAGATACCACTTCCTTACCCTCTTGCCTAGTACAATGCTTGCAATCTTCAGGGCAAGGTCTTCTTGACAATGCATCTGCATTGCCATGAGATTTCCCGCTGCGATGTTCGATCACAAAGTCGTATTCCTGCAGTAGTTCTATCCATCTCGCAACTTGTCCTTCCGGATTTTTGAACTGCAATAGCCATTTCAGTGCAGCATGGTCAGTTCGTAAGTGGAATTTCCGCCCTAGAAGATATTTGCTAAAATGCTGCAAGGACTTTACCACAGCAAGCAATTCCCGTCTTGTGACACAATAGTTCCTTTCTGGCTTTGACAACGACTTGCTGAAGTACGCTATCACAATCTCTTGATCACCATTCCGTTGAGACAACACACCGCCAAGTCCTATATCACTTGCGTCTGTGTCAACTATGAATTCCTTGCCCGCATCAGGGTACCCCAAAATAGGTGTTTTGCACAGGCGGTTCTTGAGCTCCTGGAATGCAATATCGCAACTTTCATCCCAGCAGAATTGTCGCTTCTCCTCGGTTAGCTTGTGCAGAGGTTTGGCTATATCTGCAAAGTTCTTTACAAATCGCCGATAATAAGAGCACAAACCCAAAAATGCTCTAACCTGTGTCTTGTCTTTTGGGACCGGCCACTCCTTGACAGCAGCAATTTTCTCTGGATCCGTGCGGATACCTTCTTCCGACACTACATACCCCAAAAAACTAACTTGCCGTTTGAATAGTGAGCACTTCTTTGGACTCAACTTGAGGTTGGCACTCTGGATCTTCATGAGCACGCGTTCTAGGTTTTGAAGGTGCTCCTCAAACGTACGGCCTACGATGATGATGTCATCCAAATAGACGAGACAGGCATCTCCAATTAGCCCGGTAAGTACAAGCTCCATCAACCTTTCAAACGTTGCTGGAGCATTGCACAATCCAAACGGCATGACTTTAAATTGCCACAGACCCTTTCCTGTGGAAAATGCAGTTTTCTCCTTGTCCTTAGGGTCAATTTCAACCTGCCAGTAGCCACTTTTCAGGTCCAGCGTACTAAACCACTTTACGCCTGTGAGCATATCCAGCGTGTCATCAATTCTAGGCAAGGGATAGCTGTCCTTCTTCGTAACGTCGTTCAGGCGGCGGTAGTCAACACAAAACCGCATGCTGCCGTCCTTCTTCTTTACCAGCACCACAGGTGAACACCATGGACTAGATGAAGGTTCAATAACACCATCCTTCACCATTCCCTCAATCATGGTTTCCACTTCCTTTTCACGTGCTACAGGCAATCTTCTTGGCCGCTGACGAATAGGCAATTCTTGTCCTGTGTTTATTTTGTGTTGAACTAAGCCAGTCTTTCCTATGTCAGCTTCGTTTGACGAGAAAACATTGGCGTACTTGAATAACAACTTCTTCGCCTTGACCATTTCATTCGGGGAGAGAACGCTGCGACAGTCTTCTAAAAGTGTGGTCACTCTCGTTTGTCCATCCTTGCTAGGGGTCCCGGTCGATAGATATTCGCACCGACGCAACCAATCCACTTCCTCACTAGTACCAACCAATGTGCCTTTTTCTATAATCTGTTCCTGATCACAAAGGTTCAACACACGTACTCCTGAGATGTCGGTGGTTCTGACCAAGGTTCGAGCCACTTTCCATGGAAGGTCATTGTCTACCCTTTCCACGAGTACACAACGATGAGCTTGCCCAGGACTCCGAGGAAGACTAACCGGCACAATCGTTTCCGATCTCGGCGGAAGAACAATCTTCTTAAGGCTGTACACATTCCCTGGTAACGCCCCTTCCATGAAAAGTTCTTCTTGTCCACATTTCAAAACACCTTGCATAACGTCGATCTCACAACAATTCTTCCTCATAAAGTCTAGGCCCAGGATGCAGTCGTCCATTATATCAGCCACGATGACATTATGCAGGTAGATCATGTTGCCTAGCTTCAACTCCATCTCCTTCTCTCCACGGACGGGTATGCGCTGACCAGTGGCTGTCACCAAATTAATGCGTTCTCGGTTGTATGCGGAGTCACCAAGGAACCGACTTATAAGTTGGGAACTGACAACCGTGCGAGAGGCTCCAGTGTCTATGGTCAGTTTACATGGCGTTCCGTTGACTTCGCCCTTGATGATTAGGCTGTTCCCATCATGAGTTTGTGAGATCGAAATCCTTGGGGCTCTTTTAACATCAGCCAGCACCCGCCAGTTTCCCTGCTGCTGCTGGGCGGTGCTATTATCCGCACTACCCTCTCGAGATCGATCACCTTCCCTTTTTACAGTTCGCTTAGGGCAGCTGGATCGAAGATGGCCCCTTTCTCCACAGCCATAGCACCTAGGGCTGTAGCTTTTATTGCGGTCCTGAACTTTAGCTGCTGCAACCTCCCTGACGCGGTGGGAACGATGATCCTGCCGCACGGCTTCCACCTCCAGTGCATGGGTCAAGGCGTCCTTAAGCGTCTCGTGGTGCCCGAGCCTCACAGCAGCTCTGACTTCAAGGTCGCGGATGCCGTCGATGAATGTCTGCACCAGGTTCCCTACAATGAGCACAGGTACAGACTGGTACGCTTTTCGAACCAGCTTCTCCACCTCAAGGGCCCACTGCTGCAGGTTTTCGTTACTGCGTTGCACGCGATCTTTGAGCTGCGCACGAAAGAAGTGTTCCAGGTGAGCGTCGCCATATCTCGCCTCCAATGCCTCAAGGAGCTGCTCGTAAGTCACTTCCTTACCGAGAGCTTCCAGAACAGTTAATGCCTGGTCGCGCAGGCCTAGGGTGAGAGCAGTCATGGACTGACTTTTATTCCAGCCGTTCGCTTTCATGACAGCCTCGAACTGGATTTTATAGGCCGACCAGGAAGAAGTCCCGTCGAACGGTGGCACTTTGAATCCACGTAGCGAAGGTGTTGTAGCTACCACGGGAGCTGTAACTCCATCCCCAAGTTTGAGGTCGTCCAGCGTTTTCTTCACATCAGCCATCACGTTGTCAACCCGATTGTTCACTTGGTCGATTCGGGTTTCAGCTTCCGACAGGCGGTTGTCATGTTGAGCAACCCTATCCTTCACCTCCTTTATCTCTTTCCCGAAGGTAGCGTGAAGGTCCTTCCTGAGGAGCATCTGTTCTTCCATACCGCGCTGCAGCTGCTCTTGCAGCCGACGGGTCTGTTCCTCCTGTCGGCGGGCCTGTTCCTCCTGTCGGCGAGCCTGATCCTGCAGCATCATCATCAGAGCACCCAAGTCAGGTGCTGCAGATGCAGGAGCTGCTGACGGGCCAGCCTCCGTGGTTAGCAACTGGCCCTCCGACGTTTGCAGCGTTGCATTACCAAATCGTCTCTGGTCCGTCTCCTGTTGGCGTTGACTTCGGGTACGGATACCCTCCGTGTCGTCTTTAGGTAAAATCGGCATATTTGATCCCACTTCTGACACCAATTGTTACGAGCTTGGGGTTCAAGACAATTAAAAACTGCCGATTAAATTACCAAAATTGACACTTTAATTACGCAACACTAATTACAATCTAAAATCACACTAATAATAAAACACAGTTCGCCGTTATTTCGCTTCGAAGTATTCTCTTGTATCGCCAATTCAATACTGCCCCGGTCGTGGTCTATACCGGCCTTATATAGAGCCTCAGATAGTTTCCAGAACCTTCTACTGTAGCGACATCTAGAATGTTCGAGTACATATCGGTCCCGAAATTTCTGGAAGGATCTCGACTCTCCTAGTTCTGCTACTCGACACTAGAGGGCGCTAGTGTGACTAGTGTTGCCATGTACAAGACATTAATAGTGGCGCGCAATACTTTCATTTACTCGACACTAGGGGGCGCTACTGTAACTAGTGTTGCCATGTACAAGACATTAATAGTGGCGCGTAACAGTATTATTATGTCAAGTAAGATTATTATTATAGGTCAATGTCATATATTAATTATTATTCTTATGTCAATAATTAAATAATGTTACATATCCAATTGTCATTAATTTCTTTCTATTTTTACATCAAATTTATTAATTAATTAAATACATAAGTCAAATTTTATATAAAATAATATCAAAAACATTATTTTTTTAAACATTGGAATCTTGTAATTATGTAATTAATCATATTCTAAAATTATCATTCATTACTCGTATGTAGGTCGTTGTCGTTTAAGAACTCTTCTACAGAATAATAACATTTAGTGAGCAACAATGCCAAAACAGATTTCTTATATGACAATAAACTTTTACGCTTAAAATTATCAGGTAATTTATTATAAATTCTTATCGACATTGCAGAAGCATTTCTTTTTGTAACTTTTAGACGATTTGCTGGTGCATATAACCTATTCTTGTATCTACCCTTACTTTCACTCACTTCACACTTACGTTGAAATAAATGTGGATGCTTATGAACAAATTGATGAGATTCAACAGGGGTGAAAGAATTAACGTGATCTTTGACACTCTGTTTCATTTCATTTGAATAGTTATGGTTTTTATGCCGACCTCTGTCGTCAGTTACATGAGTAAAATCATTGTTTTCTTCGATTTTTCATATTGCAGTATACACAAAATCTTTACTAATATCAAAAGTGTTCAAGAACATTGTTTTGCAAACTTTTTGTAATATGATACCATTGTCAGAATTTATAGGAAGGAGATAATGCAAAGTGTGTGATCGACGACTAGATTCGCTTTCAACATTAGTGGCAGTCTTTTTACTTTTTTGTATTACATATTTGGCAATGATTTGCCATTGTTTTGCGTGATCACCAGTATCCCAAAACTTATCAAAAAGGTCAATACGAACTTCTTGGCTTATTTTTTTATAGCATTGCAGACGACAATTGACACAACTGACTTTAATGCTTCTTGGTGCTTTAGTTTTCCATTTTGACGTAGTATACTGCAATCCTTTGTTACACAAACGTTTTCTCTTTCTACTTATCCACTCATCTTTAAGTTTAAGACGTTTGAGACCCACATCAGTTCTTTTTTTAGATCTACGTTTATTATTTTTTGAGGTCGATACTGCAGAATAGTCACTATAATTAAACGTTGCAGGCGAGGAAATTGAATTACAGGGAGTAGATATTGCCGATACTGAATCTGTGTTATTGCTGAGGCAGTTAACCATATGCGAATCGGGAAGACTTTCCTGGAAGGACGTACTGATTTCTGGCCTGAGTGTTCTATCTTCGGTTTCTTGGCAAGAAGTCGGCACTAAAGTACCGTTTAAACTTTGTGAAGATTCCGAAAAATCACTATAAGGTGAAGGTACGGGGGTATTATCTATGCTGTCAGAAGGATCATTAGAGACGAATGAAAACAAAGGTGATCGATAATTGGTGGAGTTAATGTCAATGGAGAAGGATTTTGGGTTGAAGTCAATACATTTGGTGAATAAATATTAAGTGGAGTTTTAGGAGCCCCAAGTTATTCAAATTTATATCTTGTAATACTACATCATTTTTGTAATTTTCTATATCTCGGCTTGCAGAACTGACTATAGAATAATCATGCTCTTGAATAGGCTCTTCAAACATGACGTGATTATACAAAACCACGAATTCAGGATTATCAACTTCAGCAGGTAATTGCGAGGATTCTATAACAATAGGGATAATGTGTTAAAATCATATGAATATTATTGTAAAAAACATGTACATTAAAAATATACTCAAGGTACCATCAATAAACTAATTAACACTCGTTTTTACATAAGTATTTACAACGGTAAAGTCGCTAAGTAGTACATTTTACAAACGAACAAGTATACACGAACGCACTAAACTACGCTAACTAAGTGTTAGCGTAGTGTTACACGGATTCTGAGCTAAGCGGCTCAAATTTTCAAAAAACGTGGCGTATTACTATAAAACATAATTATATACTTTGACCTACACTGTAACCCTTAATAACACATTAAACTTACCTCTCTCGTCAGTATGAAGTGGTATCTCACTGTTTGTGTTCTTAAGGTACACTGTTGATTTACTTGATTTTGACAGAAAGAGGCGTGTGTTCTTTAGTAACGATTTATTCAGACTGCATTTGTAAAATAAACAATTAGCCTTTAAATTCGCTAAGCATGGATTAGGAGTGGTATACGTATTATTATGTATGTGTTTGTGAGCATTTGTTACGTGTACGTATATTATGCATTGATGTATGTTTATAATATTTATGTCTCTTTGTATGTACATGTGTATGTTCGAGTAAATAAACCTAACATACCGCCCACCAAAGGACTACTAAGTCCTTTATCAAATAAAAGAAGAAAATGAAAATTGAGTTTTCATTATAAAATTATTTTTATAAAACGCGAACCTATTCCATGCTTTTACAATAATAATATAAACATATTTATGGTTGAGAATCAATAGGTAGTAAACATAATTTTGTTACAGTTCTTTTAACAACACTATCACCACTTTTTACACTGTACACTCTGGTCACTCCATCCGGGCCAGGGTGTTTGTCTGTCACTCGTCCTAGAGCCCATTTCCCAGGAGGGAGATTGTCCGACTTGATTAGCACTATGTCTCCTCTCTCCAGTTCCTTCCTTTGCTTTAGCCACTTCGGTCTCTGTTGAAGCCTGGAGAGGTATTCTGCTTGCCAGCGTGACCAGAAATCATGCAACAGCTTTTGTGTATGTTGCCATCGTGTTAAATAGTGCACTTTAACTTCCTTTAAACTTGGAGAGGGAATAGTAATTGGGGCTTCTCCAATCAAAAAATGTCCAGGTGTAAGAGGCTCAATTTGATCAGTATCGGATTCATCCACTGGACATAAAGGACGAGAATTGAGGCAAGCCTCAATTTGGCACAAGAGGGTGGTCATCTCTTCAAACGTTAAATTAGTCGACAAAATTCTTTTAAGGTGGTGTTTTATTGATTTAACGCCTGCTTCCCAAAGGCCACCGAAATTAGGACTGTAAGCAGGAATAAAGTGCCATTGTGTGCCTTCGGAAACAAGACGTGCTGCAACATGACCAGTAAATTCTGCACAAGCCTCCTTCCAAGCTTGTGTTAATTCTTTATTCGCTCCAACAAAATTTCTGCCCTGATCACTGTATAAATGAATACATTTTCCTCTCCTTGCCACAAATCGTCTAAATGCTCCTATAAATGCTTCTGACGTCATGTCTCCCACCAATTCTAGGTGTATAGCTTTGGTAACCATACAGATGAAAATTGATATATAGGCCTTGTGAGTCTTGGCACCTCTGCCTTTGGATGTTAGAACTTGAAGAGGGCCAGCAAAGTCGACTCCACTATATAAAAAGGCTCGACTTGGAGTCACTCGCACTTGTGGTAGATCTCCCATTATTTGGGTTCTGGTTGTGGCGCTTTGTCTAGCGCATACTAAACATTTATGAATGTGTTTCTTGACTAAGCCCTTTGCTCTCACTATCCAATATTTTGATCTTATGTAAGACAGCATCAACTGTACACCTCCATGCAGTGTCCTTTTATGTGCATCACCTATAATTAAAGGTGTAAGACTGTTCTTATTGCTTAGGATTATGGGATGTTTACTACATTCTGCTAAATCAGCAAGTCTTAGCCTTCCGCCCACCCTGAGAATATTATTTTCATCTAAGAAAGGATTCAAACTCTTTAGTTTACTGTTTCCTTTTATTTGTTTATTTTTTCTCAAAGATTCTATTTCTTCTTCATAATCTTCTCTTTGAACAATCTTAATACACAAAATTAATGCATCTTCTAATTCATTTGTTGTTATTGGAATACTGATATCAGAGTGTTTCTTGTAGTTTAGGAATCTTTTACATAATGTTATTGTTGTTAATAATTCATTTAAAGTATTAAAATTTGTGATTTTTTTTGTCAAAGTTAATTCATTTTGTTCTTTAGTTTCTATCTTCAAATTTACTAAAATTGTTTCTTTTGCTTCTAAATTTATTGGTACTATGTTCGGTCTTTCAAATCTTATTTTATCTCTAGAAAGCCATTTTGGCCCTTCCCACCACAACTTGCACTGTCTTAATTCCGTCACTAACATGCCTCTGGATACAATATCGGCGGGGTTATCAAGAGATAGTACATGGTGCCACTGACTATTGTTAACATTATCGGTTATTTCTATAACTCTGTTGGCAACAAATTGTTTCCATCTATTAGGTGCACCAGACAACCACGACAGAACTATTGACGAGTCTGTCCACGCGTATATTTGAGCTGATGGTATTCTCATTGCCAGACCGATTTGTTTAAGAAGTTTGGAGAGTAGAACAGCTCCGCAAAGCTCTAAGCGTGGCAAAGTCACGGTTTTCAAAGGGGCCACTCTTGTTCTCGCTGCAAGGAGAGCTGTCTTTATAGTACCGTCGAGTTTCACAACTCTGCAATATACGGCTGCTCCATAAGCACGTGATGATGCGTCGCAAAAACCGTGAATTTGTATCTGTTGTTTGTTACACTTCATTGTGTGCAACCATCTTGGTATGGATACTTCGTTGATGCGCTGGAAGTCTGCTCGTAATGTCAACCATTCTGTTTCGAGGATGGAGCTTATTTTGTCATCCCATGCAACTCCTTCCAGCCATAATTTTTGTACAAACATTTTCGCCATGATGACACTCGGTGCAATCCATCCCAAAGGATCGTATATTTTTTGAAGATCTGACAGGACGGTTCTTTTTGTTACAATTGATAAATTTTCAGGGAGATGAAAGTTATAGCAAAATTCATCAGTGGCTAGGTTCCAAAGAATACCTAAAGCCTTAATTTTTCCATCCATTTTGAGATCTATGTGTGCTTTGGAAGATCTTTCATTTGGTTCTATTGACTTCATGAATTCGACACTGTTGGAAGACCATTTTTTGAGTTCGAAGCAACCACTTTTAAGTAGAGATTTTAGCTGTTGACTGATTTTTATGACTTCTTCTACTGTATCGCCACCCGATAAAACATCGTCTACGTAAAAGTCTTCTCGAAGGATCTGAGCAGCTTCTGGATATTTATCTCCTTCGTCAAATGCCAGTTGCGTTAGCGTTCTTACTGCCAGGTAAGGTGCTGACGTTGTTCCGAAGGTAACTGTAAGTAACCGGTAATCTTTAACTTCTTGCGAAGTGTCACTTCTCCATAAGATTCTCTGGTAATCTCTGTCGTCCTTGGTTACTAATATCATTCTATACATTTTCTGAATGTCTGATGCAAAGCAAAAACAGTGTAATCGCCATCGCATGATTATGCTTCGAAGATCTTCTTGAATGACCGGTCCCATTAACAGTTCGTCGTTCAGTGAAACTCCATTAGATCCTTTGCACGAAGCATCAAAGACTACACGTATTCTTGTGGTTTCTTTGTCTTCACGCAAAATAGGGTGATGTGGCAGATACACCGTCCTTTTTGTTTGTATTTCATTTATTGGTACCTCTTCTATGTGACCTAACCTTTTGTAGTCTTCAATAACTTCAATATATTCTTTTTTTAACTGGGGTGACCTTTGAAATCTTCTCTCTAACTGTATTAATCTGTTTAATGCTGTTTGGCGTGTTAATCCTTCGGTTGATTTCGGGCTTTCTGTTTTGAATGGTAACTTGACTATATATCTTCCATCTTCTCTTCTAGAATAAGTCTTTTCATAAATTTCTTCACAAATTCTTTCTTCTTTGGTAAGTTTTCTCTTCGGATCTGTATCTATTTCCCACAATGTCTTCAGTAATTCTTCAACATCTACTTGATGATGTAGAACTAAAACGTCATTTTCTTGTGTATTTGTATTTATATCTCCAAATAAAATCCAGCCCAGGTTGGTTCTTTGAGCACATGGCGTGCCTGGCGGACCTTTGATAAGCTCTTGTTGTAATATTTGCGCATATTCTCTAACACCTAGAAGTAAGTCGATTGAACCTGGTATATGATATCTAGGATCTGCCAGGTTGAGTCCATCTATATGTGGCCAATTGTTTGATATTATAGTTTTGGTAGGTATCTTAGTAGTTAGTTGCTTGGGCATCACGTAAGCTTGTATTTCTAAACTAAAGGTTGAATCCCAACGTGATTGTAGTTCCAACTGCACTACTTGTTTTATGCCAACACTTGTAGATCCTACGCCAACTACATTTCCCTTGACTGATTGCCGTGTGGTTTTAAGGCGTTGTGCTGCCCTTTCGCTTATAAAGGATGCTTGAGAGCCTTGGTCGACAAGGGCCCTCAAAATTGTTGTATGACCTTGCGTGCTTCGTACAATCACTTCTGCCGTTGCTAAGAGAGCTATATTGCTTTTAGCAGTAAAATGTGAAGCAATCATCATGTTGACTTCAACTGGCTCCTCTACACTTACATGTGATTGTGACACTGGTTGTGAGTTGCTCGTTTGACCCAGTGTGACTTCTTGCTTTGCTTGATGTAAGAGCGAATGATGACGTTTGCGACAGATGCGGCAAGTCAACGGTATGCGACATTTTGTTGCGGAGTGACCCGCTCCTAAGCAGTTAAAGCATAAATTGTTCTTTTTTGCATATTCACCTCTTTCTGTTGGTTGCATTTTGCCAAATTCTTTACAATGACACAATTTGTGACCTTCCTTGCACATGATACAGACCTTCTCAGAAATTGAACTATGAAAAGATTTTTCTCGTATGGTATTTGTTTTTTGTTTCTGAGGTTCTATTAGTTCCATCGTACGGAAACGGCTTTCCAAAAATTTTCGAAACATTTCGAGCGACGGTAGGCTTTCTGGATCATGACAACTGTTACTCACGTGCTCCTCCCAGTCCTTGTGTGTATCTGGATCTAATTTTTGCACAATAACAAATATAACAAGTGTGTCCCAATTGTCAGTTGTCACATTTACATTTTTCAAATGATGTAAACATTCAAAAGTTGTGTCTAGTAAATGTTTAATTTGACTCGACGAATTAACTGTCATCCTTTTCTGAGAAAATAACCTCTTCATAATCGCATTCACAGTCATACGTTTGTTACCGTATCGACCTTTCAATAAATTCCATGCCTGCTCGTAATTAGACTCCGTTACCTGTATGTGCTTCAAAACCAAAGCAGCTTCTCCTGTAAGGCTTGTCTTCAAATAATGGAGCCGTTGAACATTACTCAATGACCCGTTATTATGGACGAGCGTATTAAACAAATCGTAAAATGATGACCAATCTTCATATTGCCCACTAAAAGTTGGAATTTGTATATTGGGTAACACGACGCGTGGTTGTTGACATTCACTCATAATTGGTATGGATGTATTAATTGGTTGAGAAGTTATAATATCTTGTAGCTCCGCCTTTAACGTAATATATAACTCTTCGTGTTCGTAAAATTCCTCCTTTGCAAAGTACGGCACCAAATCTCTTTTCTCTTTTGGGGTGTGACTAATTATATCACCATAAGCTTTTCTATAATCCATCCAATATTCTTCGACACACTTAAGACGCGCTTCGGCATAAATAGGAGTTAATCTTGCTTTAGGACATTTTTTTAGGTTTACTTGAGTCTTCTTTAATATTTGTGCAATGTCTTCTACAGTACTTAACGCTTTTAAAACTTCCGTAGTCATTGTACACCACGATTAAATTTATCGAAAGTAAAGTGATGAAACACAAATCTTGCAAAACAGTGTTGCTTTTCAATAACTCGGCCGTCTTATCTCTAAAGGAATGCAGTCTTTTGTTCTCGCGGCAGCGTCGTCGACCGTTCTCCGATCGCTTCTATTCGGCTCGAAAATGGACCATATGTTTGTGTTCTTAAGGTACACTGTTGATTTACTTGATTTTGACAGAAAGAGGCGTGTGTTCTTTAGTAACGATTTATTCAGACTGCATTTGTAAAATAAACAATTAGCCTTTAAATTCGCTAAGCATGGATTAGGAGTGGTATACGTATTATTATGTATGTGTTTGTGAGCATTTGTTACGTGTACGTATATTATGCATTGATGTATGTTTATAATATTTATGTCTCTTTGTATGTACATGTGTATGTTCGAGTAAATAAACCTAACACTCACCATTTTTATCAAAACTCTTCAATGAATTTTTCTCCTTTTTGGCTAAATCCACTAAATATTTAGCTCGTTTTCGTGACATTTTTGTATTAATAAATTAACACTAACAATATTTTAAATAACTAACGTTAGATGAATTATAATTTACTAATAAAGTTTTTAAAACCGCGCAATCACATCTAACACAGCGACAAGTGTCGTTAGATTAATGTAAACAAACAAGCGGTGCGTGCCCCTCCCGTGCACACTCCGCTAATAATAGTTAGCGTAATTTAAATTGAGTGATTTCGAAAAGTACCTTTACCTAGCGTTGTATAAGATTTGTAACTTCGTTATTTTTGTATATTTCTTCACGATTTTTTTATTATATAGAAAAATAGACATTTTAAGCAACTTGGCATAAAAAGACGAATTTCCCTAAAATTCGAGTTAGCGTAGTATAAATTGTTGGTGTCGACATATTCACGTGGCAAGTTGACGCTATGACTTATAGAAATTAACATTGAATCTCGATTAAGAATCAAAATGCAAATGCATCGCCACCCCTGAGTGTTAATATGGAATGACTCATTTCCAATAGTAAGGGACTCTACACTCACGAGCACACAGTTCACCTGATGTTAAGTGAATGTTGTGGCCTACAGATATCTACATTTATCCTTAATTAAAAGGACTAAAATGGAATGCCTCGTTTTCAGTAAAAAGGGTCTTGGCATCTCTATACTCACCATACAAAACACAGCAGCATGAATTTCTGTGAGAAAAAATTCTGTAAGTGCGTGGTCCTACCCCGGTCAAGCCAAGCCATTCGTGCTACAACCATAGCATAACCGTAGCGTGGCTCTATCACATATAAATGTGGACTGTGAGTTCGTTCGTCACTTAAATTTCATAAGAGAAAATTAATTTCATTCCGCTTATATCGTTATCTTTATTCCTGTTCGTAATTATTTCATCATAGCCTACAATGCTTTCATCATTACATTTCCTTTTTGATATCCATTTTCGGCGTTCTTTATAATCGCGCATCGTCCCTTTACGTTTGAGTAGGAAATGCCATTGCGTTTGAAGCTCTAAATAATGATTTTCTACATTCAATTTTCAAAAGAAATTGGAAATAATATGTAAAGGTGACTCTACCCACGAGAATATATAATACTAGCGACCTGCCGCGGCTTTCCCTGGATAGAATGAAATTTGAAATGAAATGAAATTTATTTAACATACATTACATTATAGTTACAGTTATTTTAGAGCTCTGAAGCCTGCATTAGTTAAAACTGTGCTACAGGCCTCAGAATTCCCCATCTATTGTCAAAGTATTATAATGTATATTAGTATTGTAAAGAAATAATAAAAATAATATTAACAGTGGTAGAGCCACGCGGCAGCTTTTGCTGTCGCACGAATGGGCCGGCTCGAACCGGGGTGGTACCAACACCTCACAGAAAACCAGCGTGAAGTAGAGGTTTACCTCTGCGTTTCGCTTGGCAAGTGCAGGTGGCCGGAGGCCCATTTTACTGGAAATGAGGCATTCCATCTTGGTCCTCACGGGTGGCAACGCATCTACATTTTGATTTGTAATAGAGGATAGATAAAGATGTCTATGGGCCGCAGCAACCACTTACCATCAGGTGGACTGTATGCTCGTTTGTCACCCTTATCCTATAAAAAAATATATAAAAAGTAATAATATGGTACTAATTCTATTCTAAGGCCAAGTTGCGCGCCAAGTTGTGTGTGCGTGTGCGTGTGTGTGTATGTGTGTGTGTATGTGTGTGTGTGTGTGTGTGTGTGTGTGTGTGTGTGTGTGTGTGTGTGCGTGCGTTTGCGTGTGTGCGTGTGTGTGTGTGTGTGTGTGTGTGTGTGTGTGTGTGTGTGTGTGTGCGTTTGCGTGTGTGCGTGTGTGTGCGCGTGTGTGCATGTGTGTGTGTGTGCGTGTGCGTGTGCGTGTGTGTGTGTGTGTGTGTGTGTGTGTGTGTGTGTGTGTTGTTGTGTGTGTTATTAAGTGATCTTCGAGTACAAATCATCAGTCACATTGTAATTCAAGCCGTTAAGAGTTTGTTTTAGGATTTTCTTAAATTCGTGGTTATTAAGATTAATTAATAACACTATACATTATAATTAATATACTATACATAATACATTCTGTAGTATTTATATGGAGTTATTATGTTTACCTTCATTACATGCAAATAAACCCCGGGCTTAATAAAAGCCAGTTATTGCGATATATACAGACTGACACATCAATTTCATTTATATGTATAGATAAAATGCTGAACTATTCGATAATCACCATAATTTGGGGAATTAATAAATTTGTGAACATTCAAACACGATTTATATTGAAAGCTTTGCAGTTTATTTTACTATCTGCCTCGGTTAAGCCAGTCATTAATATCGAGCATTGATATAATGCATTGATTTTTGTCATGATATTTTAATATAAAATAATACACTGATTATTAAACATGATGTTGAAAATAATACACATAAACATAGTTTTATTAATTTTTCAAAGTGTTTAACCAACTTCAAGAAAAGGAGTAGGTTCAGAATTTCACTGTATGCTCTTTTTATAATCGTTACAGCCCATTACAAGTACACGGCTAAACAAAGGCCTCCCACAAGGAATGCCACAAAGAATGCTTCTGAGCTACCTGAATCCATCGACTTCTTGCATTTCTCACCAGGTCGTCCACCTCCTTACCTGTCTGTTCTTCGTCAATCGAAGAACCAATGGAGCTATATAGCCGGCCCATTGCCTCTTCAGCTTACTGTTACTTTGGAATATGTCTATTATTCTGGTTCTACTGCTGATGTCCTTATTTCTAAATTTTTCACGCAGAGAAACTTATGTTCTTCTATAACAGAGATAACATTCACACTGATCAAATACCATCATGTCACACAGAAATCGCAAATATTTCATTTTAAACTGTGTTTCAGACTAGACTATAAAATCGACACCAACAATTTATACTACGCTAACTCGAATTTTAGGGAAATTCGTCTTTTTATGCCAAGTTGCTTAAAATGTCTATTTTTCTATATAATAAAAAAATCGTGAAGAAATATACAAAAATAACGAAGTTACAAATCTTATACAACGCTAGGTAAAGGTACTTTTCGAAATCACTCAATTTAAATTACGCTAACTATTATTAGCGGAGTGTGCACGGGAGGGGCACGCACCGCTTGTTTGTTTACATTAATCTAACGACACTTGTCGCTGTGTTAGATGTGATTGCGCGGTTTTAAAAACTTTATTAGTAAATTATAATTCATCTAACGTTAGTTATTTAAAATATTGTTAGTGTTAATTTATTAATACAAAAATGTCACGAAAACGAGCAAAATATTTAGTGGATTTAGCCAAAAAGGAGAAAAATTCATTGAAGAGTTTTGATAAAAATGGTGAGATACCACTTCATACTGACGAGAGAGGTAAGTTTAATGTGTTATTAAGGGTTACAGTGTAGGTCAAAGTACATAATTATGTTTTATAGTAATACGCCACGTTTTTTGAAAATTTGAGCCGCTTAGCTCAGAATCCGTGTAACACTACGCTAACACTTAGTTAGCGTAGTTTAGTGCGTTCGTGTATACTTGTTCGTTTGTAAAATGCACTACTTAGCGACTTTACCGTTGTAAATACTTATGTAAAAACGAGTGTTAATTAGTTTATTGATGGTACCTTGAGTATATTTTTAATGTACATGTTTTTTACAATAATATTCATATGATTTTAACACATTATCCCTATTGTTATAGAATCCTCGCAATTACCTGCTGAAGTTGATAATCCTGAATTCGTGGTTTTGTATAATCACGTCATGTTTGAAGAGCCTATTCAAGAGCATGATTATTCTATAGTCAGTTCTGCAAGCCGAGATATAGAAAATTACAAAAATGATGTAGTATTACAAGATATAAATTTGAATAACTTGGGGCTCCTAAAACTCCACTTAATATTTATTCACCAAATGTATTGACTTCAACCCAAAATCCTTCTCCATTGACATTAACTCCACCAATTATCGATCACCTTTGTTTTCATTCGTCTCTAATGATCCTTCTGACAGCATAGATAATACCCCCGTACCTTCACCTTATAGTGATTTTTCGGAATCTTCACAAAGTTTAAACGGTACTTTAGTGCCGACTTCTTGCCAAGAAACCGAAGATAGAACACTCAGGCCAGAAATCAGTACGTCCTTCCAGGAAAGTCTTCCCGATTCGCATATGGTTAACTGCCTCAGCAATAACACAGATTCAGTATCGGCAATATCTACTCCCTGTAATTCAATTTCCTCGCCTGCAACGTTTAATTATAGTGACTATTCTGCAGTATCGACCTCAAAAAATAATAAACGTAGATCTAAAAAAAGAACTGATGTGGGTCTCAAACGTCTTAAACTTAAAGATGAGTGGATAAGTAGAAAGAGAAAACGTTTGTGTAACAAAGGATTGCAGTATACTACGTCAAAATGGAAAACTAAAGCACCAAGAAGCATTAAAGTCAGTTGTGTCAATTGTCGTCTGCAATGCTATAAAAAAATAAGCCAAGAAGTTCGTATTGACCTTTTTGATAAGTTTTGGGATACTGGTGATCACGCAAAACAATGGAAAATCATTGCCAAATATGTAATACAAAAAAGTAAAAAGACTGCCACTAATGTTGAAAGCGAATCTAGTCGTCGATCACACACTTTGCATTATCTCCTTCCTATAAATTCTGACAATGGTATCATATTACAAAAAGTTTGCAAAACAATGTTCTTGAACACTTTTGATATTAGTAAAGATTTTGTGTATACTGCAATATGAAAAATCGAAGAAAACAATGATTTTACTCATGTAACTGACGACAGAGGTCGGCATAAAAACCATAACTATTCAAATGAAATGAAAGAGAGTGTCATAGATCACGTTAATTCTTTCACCCCTGTTGAATCTCATCAATTTGTTCATAAGCATCCACATTTATTTCAACGTAAGTGTGAAGTGAGTGAAAGTAAGGGTAGATACAAGAATAGGTTATATGCACCAGCAAATCGTCTAAAAGTTACAAAAAGAAATGCTTCTGCAATGTCGATAAGAATTTATAATAAATTACCTGATAATTTTAAGCGTAAAAGTTTATTGTCATATAAGAAATCTGTTTTGGCATTGTTGCTCACTAAATGTTATTATTCTGTAGAAGAGTTCTTAAACGACAACGACCTACATACGAGTAATGAATGATAATTTTAGAATATGATTAATTACATAATTACAAGATTCCAATGTTTAAAAAAATAATGTTTTTGATATTATTTTATATAAAATTTGACTTATGTATTTAATTAATTAATAAATTTGATGTAAAAATAGAAAGAAATTAATGACAATTGGATATGTAACATTATTTAATTATTGACATAAGAATAATAATTAATATATGACATTGACCTATAATAATAATCTTACTTGACATAATAATACTTACTTATATATTTGATGGCATTTTCTGACACTGTGGCATAATAAATTAATTATCAAATCAACTAAATAATATTAAATAATTTTATATTTTGTTAAATTAATATATTTTGTTAAATTCGATAAGTGTTGTTGTTTAGGTTACTTGACCGTTAATATTTGCACAGCACTAAGGTAGAATATGTAGAACGAATTATACTCAAACACCATTGTACAACCATATTCTTGCAAATAAAGATTATTATTATTATTATCTCACTACGTTAGAAAACGTACGAGTAAAAAATACTTAGAACCTTCTTTATCTTTTTCTAAAATGTTTAAGTTGTATCATGGATGGTGTTCTGATAATAATTATAATGTTAGAGTACAGACAGTAAGACAGTATATAGATGTTGTTAATACTAATTTCAAGATAGGTTTTTATTTACCAAAAAAAGACCAATGCGATATCTGTCATCAGTACAAAAATACATCTAGCCCTACAGATGAATTGAAAGAAAACTTCACAAAACATCAAACAGAAAAAGAAATTTCCCGTAAATTAAAATTAGAATGTAAGCTGTTAGCTGTCTCTAGTAACAAAGTAGTTTGTATTGTATTTGTATTTCAAAAAGTTTTAAGCTCACCACATGGTAATATAAGTGTGTATTACTATAGGCGTAAGCTCAATGTATATAATTTTACAATTTACAATATGGGATCAAAAGAAGCGTTTTGTTATATGTGGGATGAGCAAAGGCTAAGAGGGGGGCTTATGAAGTGGCTAGTTGTTTATACGATTTTCTTATTAAATTAGCTTCTAAAGGAGTTCACGAAGTCAATCTATGGTCAGACAACTGTGGGGGACAAAATCGTAACCGTATTGTTTACTATATGTACTTATTAGCTGCTAAACATTTTAAAATGAAGATAAGCCACCATTTTATGGAAAAGGGCCATACACAGAATGAAGGAGATTCAGTTCACGCTGTGATAGAAAAAACTGCAAGAGATAGAGAGGTATATTCGCCGGATGAGTGGTATTCACTAGTACGATGGGCAAAGGTCAATGGGAATCCACATAATGTTATCGAGGTTAATCAAAACATGATATTTGATTTTAAAAGTAATATTAGCAAAAAAATTGGACTGAAAATTTAAATAACGATAAAGTTATATGGAATAAAGTAAAAAAAAATTGAAGTTTCTCCCGATAATTACGGGTTGTTGGAATATAAGTATAGTTTAGGTGATAAAGAAAGCAATCAAATACAATGTTTTAAAAAGACATCTACTAGATTATTCCACTTGGAGCCTTTTCCCGAAAACGCACACAAAACTTTGTTAAAAATTTATGTAGCAAAATATAAAGATTTAAAGTACTACTGTGATAATAATATTATACCCGAAAAGTATCATACATTTTACAGGAATTTATTAACAACTGAATATGATGAGAAGAATGTAACTGATGATGAGGTTTGAATGATTATAAGTACGTAATGATTACAACATACTGTTTAAATTATTTGATTTATATTTACCACTTAGAAGTTTTTGTTTTTTATTAAGAATAACAATTATGTGCAATCTTGATTTAAATATAATATACGAAGTGGAACTGTGATTAATCCGATCTCTTATCGTTAATAATTAATTAGTACTTACTTACCTGAAATTTAAATAAACAGTTGATTACTATTTTTGTTTTAATTATATATTTACCTACAAAAAATAATATTATCAGCAGAATTTATCAAGAATTTATAAAAATCTACATGTATTATAGCTCAACGGAAAGTTAAAAATGATATGCTAACGTCGATGTATAGTACGCTATATATAATTTGACGGCTTTTAATACGATATGCGCCAGTGATGCATGTACCGGTTAAATAAAGCTAACTTTAATAACTTGTTATTTAGCATAAGAATTTATAATTATATAGCTTGTGAATATATATAAAAACCAAAGGTTATAATTAATGCATAATATACTTTACAATTATGATTGCAAAGCAAAAAATATAACACTTCTTTAGCACTACGATCTCCCGTAATACTCTACGCTAACATTAGTTAGACGTGTGTAATATGTAAAATCTTATTGAGGAATTACGTGTATATACGGCTAATTTGCGCTAAATCAAAGAATATAAATAATTAAGGAAAAATAAATATGGGAAATTACGACGAATAAATTAAATATTAAGCATACCAAATTTCAAATAAGTGTCTTAATTAATATAAAAGTTATCACGTTTTTCCCTTCATATGCCTTTACTGTAAAGTTCACTTTTATGAGTTAGCTTAGTATAAATTGCTGGTGTCGATGTGCTCATTTCTCACCTTTGTTCTATAAAAATAAAGTCAATTTTTAGTATTTTTATTTCTGACGGTATCGTGGCATATGAGTTGCAACGCTAAGGGGCGCGTGTTCCATTCCGCACTGAACAAGTTTTGTATGACCTACAAATAATTGTTTTAGGTCAGGAAGTTTGTCCTTGTGAAACTCGTATATGTAAAAACTGCCCACGATACAGAAGAAAATCATAGTGTAGAGGTAAAATTAAACAAATAGAATATTTTGTTAATATAAAGGTCGTAGTGATGCTATTAATTTATTGTTTTGAAAGATAAAAGGTTACTTTGTGTAAGGTCAACAAAGTTTTTCGTAATGGAATATTAGTGATCGGTCTTGGAGATAATGGTGTTGCAGTTGACGTTAGTAGGGCAAAATAAACACTTTTAAGATAAGGAAATGCAAAGGAAAATGTCAGCTGTGGCAACGCCGTAAATTAAGTTGTTTAAACGTGGTAGAGCCATGCTGCAGCTATATTTCTGGTATAGTTGTAACATGAATGGGTAGGCTCGACCAGGGAAGGACCACGCTCTCACAGAATACCAGCGTAAAATAGCAGCTTAATGCTGCTGTGTTTCGTATGGTGAGTGTAGAGAACCGGAGACCCCTTTTACTGGAAAATAGGCACTCCATCTTAGTCCTCACGGGTGACAACGCATCTGCATTTTAATTCGTAATCGAGGATAAATGTAGATGTCTATGGGCCACAGCAACCACTTACCATCAGGTGGACTGTGTGCTCGCTTATCACCCTTATTCTATAAAAATAAAAAAAATAAAATGTTCGACTTTGCATCAAGAAATTCCGCTGAAGCGATAATTGTTTTACATTTCCTTTCTTTTAATAATTATTATATATATATTTAACATATCCATATAATGTCTTCTTCCGGTTCTTGATCAAAAACCAGGTTTATATCAAGGGATCAAGATCAGACACACACACACACCTCTTCGCCTCTGTGCCATATATATATATATATATATATATATATGTGTGTGTGTGTGTGTGTGTGTGTGTGTGTGTGTGTTTGTGTATGTATGTATAATTGTTATTGACGGCACAGAGGCGTAGTGGATTAGAATTTAGTTGCGGCGCTGAGGGCAACGGGTTTGAAGCCCGCACAGATCAATTTTGTATAGAATACGTCTGAGTAAGTCTACCATTTTATCTATTTCTGCCACCTAATAGCTATGTTTGCATTACTGTGCTCCGGTGTAAAGAGTAAAGGTAGCCAGTATAATAACAGGAAGTGAGGCATCAGTATAATATCAGGAAGTGAGACAACAGTATAATAACAGGAAGCGAGGTATCGGTATAATAACAGAAAGTTTTTTCTACGTGGTAGAGCCATGCTGCAGCTATATTAATAGTATAGTTGTAGCACAAATGGGTCGGCTCGACCGGGGAAGGACCACGCTTTCACAGAATACCAGCGTAAAATAGCAGCTTAACGCTGCTGTGTTTCGTATGGTGAGTGTAGAGAACCGGAGACCCTTTTTACTGGCAAATAGGCATTCCATCTTAGTCCTCACGGGTGACAACGCATCTGCATCTTGAGTCTTTATTGAGGATAGATGTAGATGTCTATGGGTCACAGTAACCACTTACCATCAGGTGGACTGTGTGCTCGTTTGTCACCCGATCCTATAAAATAAAAAAAATAAAAATAAGTGAAGCATCAGTATAATATGAGGAAGTGAGACATCAGTATAATAACAGGAAGCGAGGCATCGGTATAATAACAGAAAGTGAGGCATCAGTATAATATCAGGAAGTGAGTCATCAGTATAATAACAGGAAGCGAGGCATCGGTATAATAACAGAAAGTGAGGCATCAGTATAATAACAGAAAGTGGGGCATCAGTATAATATCAGGAAGTGAGACATCATTTTAATAACAGGAAGCGAGGCATCGGTATAATAACAGAAGGTGAGGCATAAGTATAATAACAGGAAGTGAGGCGTAGATGAATGTAAGACCAATCTTGCAGGGAGGATTTGCTTTAATTGTTCCGCTTGGCAGTTTTTAAATATATATAATAGACCTTTGAAAATGCTTCTCTTCACTGCTCTGGCTGTTTCAGATCTGGCATTAGCATGTACCGCCACCTATCATAAACCAAAATATTTTTCTGGTATTTCTTTTTTGTTTTCTTAGAAATTCACGAAATGAAAAGGGAGATGGATTATTTTACTTATAGAGTAATTACTTCATGGGGCTATGTATTTGCTTTTGCAACAAAATCCCAAAAATATGCAGGGCCTATAAATCGAAAAGTCTAAAACTTTTACGAATAGTTGTTAAAAATGATTATATTATACTATTGATTAATAATTAACTTGCCGTGTAGTGGCGGTCAAGAATACCACTACCCCATATCCTCCCGTGGGTGTCGTAAAAGGCGACAAAGGGAAACAGGCAGGAGATGGGCAGCAGCATCTTCCTGATAATAGCCAAAGATAGAATAAAAAAACTGCGGTTGCCAACCCGCTCGCCAAGCGTGGAAACTATGGCAAATACCCCCCTATGAATGTAACAAAGAGACGGCCCCCAGTCCCCGGCGGCCCCGCTATTCCTGGCTACCTGGGCAGGGGGTGCTAAGAATCTCCGGTGGAGGTTCGGTTGCCACCTACAACGACTCGACCTGGCAACATACAACGCACGCACCCTGAGGACTGACGAGAAGATTGTGGAGCTGGAAGAAGAGATAGACAAGTTACGCTAGCATATTATAGGATTATCCGAAGTCCGAAGAGAGGGGGAGGACACGGTAATCCTTGAATCCGGCAACTTGCTCTATTACCGGGAGGGCGACCATCTGTCCCAAGGAGGTGTCGGATTTATCGTCCACAAGTCTCTCGTTAAAAACGTTGTAAAGATTGAGAGTGTGTCGACGAGGGTTGCGTACCTTATACTCAGAATCACCAAACGGTATTCACTGAAGGTCATACAGGTTTACGCACCAACGTCGGCACACCCCGATCAGGAGGTGGAGGAAATGTATGAGGATATCTCTAGAGCCATGCATTCCTCCAAAACCCAATATACCGTGTTAATGGGAGATTTCAATGCAAAACTAAGCACAAGAGAGAACGGTGAGCTGAAAGTAGGGAAATTTGGAATAGGGCAACGGAACCCAAGGGGCCAGCAGCTGGCCGACTTCATGGAGAAAGAGGGACTCTTTATGATTAGTTCTTTCTTCCAGAAGCGGCCCCACAGGAAGTGGACCTGGTCGAGCCCCGACGGTTCGACAAAAAATGAGATTGACTTCATTATGACGACCAGACGACAACTGTTCAGTGATGTCTCCGTGATCGCGAGGGTGAAAACTGGTAGCGATTACCGAATGGTTAGAGGCACACTGAACCTAAACGTTAAGTTAGAGAGGTCTCGTCTAATGAAGTCAACGCTCCGTCCCCCTCGTGCTCTAATCCAAAGTCCCGAAACCTTTCAGCTCGAGTTATAAAACCGTTTTCAGTGCCTAGAAGACTGCAATGAAGTGGACGATATGAATTACAAGCTCGTGGAAACTGTCCATGCGGTCGGAGCTAAGTTCTGCAAGACCCGCCGCAGAAGAACACAAAAACTCTCCGATCACACTCTTAATCTCATGGCTGTTAGACGGGAGATGAAGCTACATTCTTTAACAGACTTGACAGCATACAGGCATCTGAACAGACAGATCTCCAAATGCATGCGGCGGGACTTACACAACTTCAATACAGCTCATATTGAAGAAGCGATCGAGCGGAACCAAGGCTCCAAAGTCTTTGTCAGAGATCTGAATGCCAGAAAGAGCCACCTGTCAAAGCTGAAGACAGAATGTGGCAGCATCGTTTCCGGGACACCTGAGATTTTGAGTGAGATTGAGAGGTTCTATGGGCAGCTGTACACGTCATCGTTGGAGCCACACGCAAGTGTAAGTAACGATCCAAGAGCGAGTCTCATCCGACACTATTCCGAAGATATCCCGGACGTCAGTCTGAGCGAGATTAGAATGGCTCTCCAGCACCTTAAAAACGGTAAGGCCCCAGGCGAGGATGGAATTACAGCGGAGCTTCTTAAAGCGGGTGGAATACCGGTATTTGAAGTCCTTCAGAAGCTCTTTAATTCCGTCCTCCATGGTGGCATTACACCGGAGGCGTGGAGCAGAAGTGCGGTGGTCTTGTTCTTCAAGAAAGGTGACAACTCTCTCTTGAAGAACTGCAGACCGATTTCCCTTCTGAGCCGCGTCTACGTGCTGTTTTCGAGAGTCAATACGAATCGTCTCGCGCGCAGACTTGACGACTTCCAGCCTCCCGAACAAGCCGGTTTCCGAAAAGGCTTTAGCACCATAGACCACATACATACCACTATATCTGGCGTATGTGGACTATGAGAAAGCCTTTGATTCCGTCGAAATTTGGGCGGTGCTGCAGTCCCTTCAGCGGTGCCAAGTTGACTGTCGGTATATCGAAGTGTTGAAGTGCTTGTACAGTAGAGCTACGACGGCTATCCGAGTACAGAACCAGAGTACGAAACCTATCCAATTGCAGAGAGGTAAGACAGGGTGACGTCATATCCCCAAAACTCTTCACCGCTGCATTGGAAAAGGTTTTCAAGCTTCTGGACTGGAAAGGATACGGTATCAACATCAATGGCGAGTACATCACTCACCTTCGATTTGCCGACGATATAGTCCTTATGGCAGAATCGCAGGAGGACCTAAGCACTATGCTCAATGACCTCGATAGTGTTTCCCAACGGATAGGTCTTAAGATGAACATGGACAAAACAAAGATCATGTTCAATGTCCATGTCACACCTATGCCGGTAGTTGTTGGGAGCACTAAGCTCGAAGTTGTTGACGAGTATGTTTACCTGGGACAAATAGTCCGACTAGGTAAGTCCAACTTCGACCGAGAGGTCAATCGACGGATTCAACTCGGCTGGGCAGCGTTCGGGAAGCTACGACACATCTTCTCGTCAGACATACCTCAAAACCTGAAAGCGAAATTGTACAACCAGTGCGTGTTGCCAGTGATGACTTATGGAACTGAGACGTGGTCCTTCACTGCTGGCCGTATGAGGAAGCTCAAGGTCGCTCAGCGAGCTATGGAGAGGGCTATGCTCGGAGTTTCTCTGCGTGATAAACTTAGGAATGAGGATATCCGCAGTAGAACCAGAGTAACCGACATAGCCCAACGGATTAGTAAGCTGAAGTGGCAGTGGGCCGGCCATATAGCTCGAAGAACCGACAACCGATGGGGAAGAAAGGTTCTCGAGTGGCAGCCTCGTACCGGTAGGCCAAGTGTAGGGCGTCCCCCCACGAGATGGATTGACGACCTGTTAAGACATGCAGGAAGTCGATGGATGCAGGTGGCTCAGGACCGTGCTTTGTGGCATTCTTTGGGGGAGGCCTATGTTCAGCAGTGGACTTGTGAAGGGCTGTAATGAAATGATGAATGAATGATGATTGATTAGTACCTCCATAATTGATAATAACACCTGTAATAAATAAATTAATCAATATCGTGTTTAAATGTTTTCACAATATTAAATTTTGTAACAAACATTGACATTTTAAACGAATCGCTAGCTTGCGATTTCGGCTTTAACTAGCTGAGATAGATATGCCGTTGATCAGTAATGTGCACAGAACTCCTCTTATTTCTGAATGTTAAGAAATAATTATAGTCTTTCGTACTCCACTGCATTGAGACACTAAAGCGGAACCAATAAGCCACGAGGTAAATTCAATATCAAATAGAGGAATGGAAATTATTGATAATTCTATAAAGAAGTAAATTAGATTTGACAGTCTGAAGCGAGTCGTAACTTAATTAACTTAGGAAGTTATTGATTCTGTTCGAGCCGGCTTTCGAGAATTTCACATTTTATTTTTAGAAAAAATATTATTATATAATTGAATATAGGATATAAGACAAAGAAAATCATCAGCCTCTGAACTATTCTGTTCTTACCGTTAAGTGGTAGTGTAAGAAATACCCACTACCACTACAAATAGATATACTTCCGGGGTGGTCCCATATAAATTTGGAGAAAAAAACGTCCATTTCTAAAGCTGGCAAAATAGGGGATGTTACTACGACGATCCCCGCCTGCACTAATGAAATTGTTAATTGCAATTTTAAGTGCTGATTTACCACATGCTTGGCGGTGAAGGAAAACATCGTGAGGAAGCCTCTATGTCTGAGAAATAAGAAAAAAAGATATAAGAATAAAGATATGTGGAGTTAGCCAACACACATCGGTGTGACGCGTCGGACATTTCCTTGCCCTAAAATCCTCGCAGAAATGATAGGAGGCCTGTTCCCAGTGCAGTGGGACGTATATAGGCTTTAACTAACACTCAAAATGCAGATGCTTTGCCGCCCTGAGAAATAAGCCTCGTATCCAGTAAAAGTTGTCTCCAGTTCTCTATTCTCAACGTTCGAAATACAGCAGCATTAAGCTGCTACTTTACGCTGGTATTCTGTGAGAGCGTAATTCTTCCCCAGATCAGCCGACATATTTCAGCTGCAACCATAATACAGCTGCGGCGTGGCTCTACCACATAAAGTTTACGTATATAATAAAACAGCAGGAACAAACACAAGGTGTTTACAAGTCTTGAGGTATAAGTGATGGGAAGATGTGTCGTAATCTCCCTGGACGATGTCTAGCCGCGTAGGATCCGTCGATTGACCTCTCGGTTGTAGTTGGATTTAACTAGTCGGACAACTTGTTCTAGTATACTCGTCACCAATACAACTTCCAATCCAACAAGTAATCACACTTCAATCTTATTGTAACAAAAGCCTATTCACTCTTACCTTGAAGAAGAGGGAGGAATTAAGGCATGTAATTCCTGCGCATACTCACCGAAATGCGTCCTATAGAATACCGAGAGACTGGCTACTCTGCACCTGTGCTCAAGGCTCACAAGATTGGTTCAACCAAATCAAGGTTACCAATGAGCCTCTTAGCACGTCTCTCCACTGAGTCCAATGCTGCCAGGTGGCATTTTGCAGCACCAGCCCATATTTGAGAGCAGTACTCCATGCATGACCGGACTTGCGCTTTATATAAGGTAAGAAGCTGCCCCGGCGTGAACTACCGCCGCACCCTTGAAAGGACACCAAGTTTCCCTGCGGCTTCTTTGGCTCTGGACTCAATAAACCGCCCATAGTTTAGGTTCGGAGAAAATTCAATCCCAAACAAATGAAGGCGGTCAGTGTGCTCCAAGGATACATTCCGGAAAATAGGAGCCAAGGTGAGCGGGCTCCTTTTAGCGGTAAAAAGACACGCTTGTGTTTTTAGAGGCATTAAATCTCACGAGATTAGCATCGCCCCATTCAGCGACTGCCTGTAGTGTGAGACTCACGCTCAACCAAAGCCTCTCTTTCTGACTGGATTTGATCCCGATAGGCCCGGGCACTTGGTTGGTATCTCTTCACAACTATGCTGTCGTCTGCATACCCATAGATACCGGGAATGAGCAGATCATTTATATGCAGCAGAAAGAGAGTTGCAGAGAGAACGACCCCTGAGGAACACAGGCGTTAGTCGCCACAGCATCGGATGAGCAGCCATCAATGACGACTCGGAGAGAAACCGTTCACTCAGATACTCCTTCACCCAGGCAATCAGGCCAGGTGATAAGCCGTACGCTGAAAGCTTGCCCAATAGACTAGTGTGCCAAAACCTGTCAAAGGCCTTCGAAACATCGAGGGAAACAGCAAGTGCTTCACCACTGTTCTCGAGGGCTTCGCCCCATATGTGAGTGGCATACGCTAGAGGGGACCTTCTAGTTGATCGATTTCGGCGAAACCCGTACTGGCGATCACTTAGAAAATAATTTTGTTCTAGGTATGCCATGAGGTGGGCGTTTAATATACGCTCCATAATTTTGCATAGTATGGAGGTGATTGAAGTTGGCCGATAGTTGGCAGGGTCGGTACGGCTTCCTTTTAAGGCACAGGCTGCACATTGGCCAGCTTTCAATATTTAGGCACTATTCCAGTCCTGAATGAGAGGCAGAACAAGCGTGACAGCACAGGAGACAACTCAGGTGCACAGACCTTTAGAACTATAGCTAGTATACCATCAGGTCCACTAGCTTTATTCACGTCTAGATTTCGCAATGTTTTAAGAACCTCCTTGCTGGTAATACGGACCTCTGACATACATTGTTATGTTCATGTTCATTTTAGTAATATCTTTTAAAGTCATTGAGTGTAGTGATGATGACCAAGGACCTCAAGCCGTGAACCAAGAGCCGTGGTAGCTGAGGGACTAAGTGCTTGCCGTAAATTTCACAGTACGCGAGCAACCTAGATTTGATCCCCACCTGTACCACTCAAATTGTTAAGCAATTTTAAGTGTGGATTTACCACGTACTCAGCGGTGAAGGAAAACATCATGGGGAGATTTCCATGTCTGAAAAATAAGAAAAATATTTCGATGATATGTGACGTTCACCAACACACATTGGGGCAGCAAGGCGTCACACCACACTTCTTTGCCCTAATAAAAACCTCTCAAAATTGAGAGAAGGCCTCAGAATTGAGTGCCCATAAATGGGGCGTACATAGGCTGTAATTTTAACTTTTAACTTTATTGAGATCATCACTACACTAAGTAGAGCTGAGAGCGATTCTGACATAAAGAGTTATATCGTCGACAAATCGAACGTGAGTGATTTACACGGCATTGATATCGAAACCGGACACTTTTCAATGCAGAAGTATGAAAACATCTTTCAATGTAGCGGTGTTGAGTTTCGGGAGTATAACGGAGAATCAAAGTAGCCTTTCGACTTACTGAAGATCGATGAAGTACCTCCCAAATAACGACGAATCAAATTCTTTCTGGCAGTCAACATATGTAAGACAAAGTGCTGAATTTTACTCTTTAGTCTTCCGTACAATTTCGAAAGGTATGTTTATATTCTATGGAATTTCGGAAACTGGATTTTTCAGGAGGCTAGATAGTCTGCGTACGAATTTGTATTGACTTGAAAACAGCAAATTATTATTATTTTATTGGACCATCGCCAAGATCTCTCAGTGAGTTCTTTAATAAGATCGTTTTCGTTCTCTTTGAAATCGGGACCTATACCCATAAATTCCTACAAGGGGTTTCTTCGCTACAAGTGTAGTGAAGATTAAAAAACTTATTAATACAAAAGAATAGCTTATTACTATCAAAATAAATATTATGGTGATAAAATATCTATCAGTTACAATATACTAGTCTAATAAAGAATAAATATACTATGAAAGTAAAAAAAATAACTTATAAGTTTTCTTAGTGTAAGTAAGTATCAACGAAAGTATTTTTATCATCTTTTCTCTTCAAAATAATCTTCATCGGTATGTCGACGAGATGAAGGAATTTACTATCTTCATTGTGCAAAGATATTGCAAAATTCAATAAACAATTTCAGTTAGGCGAGGTTTCTTTGTTCGATGGTAAATTCGGTACTTATTTCTACTTACGAGCACCCGACAGAGCGGCAATGTCTGACGTATGTGAACCCTCACGGAAATGGATATTGTATTATGAGCGATAGAAGATGGTTAGCTTGACTACTGACTGCGTTTTTCCGTTCTAAACTGATCGTGTAAATTTGCTTTGAACTGTTACGATGACTCAGTTCCTTTTAAAAAAAAATAGATTTGTTACTGTTGCAAAACTAATTTAATTAAATTATAAATCGAAATTTCATAAGTTATAAGAAAGTTGTTTACCGAGCATAGGTTAGAGTTTTACTGGAAAAATCGTCTTTATATACTGTGCATAATGCTTACGATAGGAATTACTTACTAATACATCGGTTAATAATAGAACGCGAAGCGAGAGAGATTGCCTTTTAGGTTTTATTATCGACTTGGCAAGTTGACGTTCAAGTGACCCGGTCTCATTAAATCGATATTTTGTTTTCAAACCGCACTAAAACGTCGAGAAAAACTTAAATTGTATTTATTTTACAGACGATAATCGTTGTGGCATAATTGTTTTAGTAATCGTGTAACTACTAACGGCCTGGAACGATTTAACTAAGTCGTATATTCACGCAATATATCTTGTTTGCCGAGTCGATGGTTTACAGGATAGACTCTGACAGGTGGCGCTGTATTCAAATTATTTAAAAAAAATTATATTTATGAACGAATATTCTCTTAATCACAATATACATATGTTGGTTTAGTGCCAAAAAAGGAATTCACGAAGTATGCACTCAATAAGTGTGGAGTTGTAGTTGAATTTTTGATAAATTTTAAACTAACACTGTAATAAGTGTTGAGGGAATTTGGAATGAAAATCATTGCGCTGTAATGAATGAATGAATGAATGAAGACATAAATTACCATTTATTAATATTTTTTCCATCTATTCTGACTAATCTTCGGAAAGGCTGAATCAATTGTGATGAAACTTTACAAAGATGAAAGCAATGGATTTTCTCCAATTTTTTAAATACGACAAACTGATAAAGAAAATGGTCTATAATCATCTTAAGTCTAAATAACGCTACATAAATTGATCCTATATCCAGTCGAAGCCGGGGCTAGCAACACACAAAGGTAAAATTTATATTCAAGTCTTTCGACCTAGAATAAAAGAAATTTGAATTAATAAGTTTTATACCAAACAAAACGTCAAAATAATTTTAATTACCGACATTTATGGCAAATGATACGCAGAGGGATTTGTCTTTGATGGCTAATTTTATTAAATTCCAACAAAGGCTCAAATTTGAAAGTCCATTTTGTGCCGAGCTTTCTCTTATAGCCTTTTGGATGTAACGAATTCCTCTATACCATGCTACTGATTAAATCCTAATTTTGTAAGATAAAGTTTTTTTTTATATAGTATAGGGTGACAAACGAGCACACAGTCCACCTGATGGTAAGTAGTTGCTATAGCCCATAGACATCTACATTTATCCCCGTTTGCGAATCAAAATCTAGATGCGTTGCCACCCGTGAGGACTAAGATGGAATGCCTCGTTTCCAGTAAAAAGGGTCTCCGGTTCTCTACACTCACCATATGAAATACAGCAGTGTTGAGCTGCTATTTGACGCTGGTAATCTGTGAGAGCGTGGTCCTTCATCGGTCGAGCCGATCCATTCGTGCTACAAGTATACTACTAATATAGCAGCAGCATGGCTCTACCACGTAAGTTAATTAAATGAATCCAATTAACGTGTATTACATTTTGCGCAAACGATTTTATTTATTTTTGTTTTTTTTTTTTAGATAGATATGCAGACAGATAGGCGAAAATTTAAAAAACTGCGTTTTAATTATAAGTACCAAATATACTTTACCAAGAATTCACTAAAAAGCTCTTATTTTGTAATTACAAACAGACATTTGAATTTTATTTACGAGCAGAAGATATGTTATTTTTTATTAAATGCATAGAAGCATGTGTATATTGTAGATCTGCAATATACACATACATTAAAGCAAACTGTTATATACATATCTTACGCTCGTAATTTGTAAGAGTGTGGTCCTTCCTCGGTCGAGTTGACTTTTTCGTGCTACAACAATAAAATACTTACAGCGTAACTCTACGTGTAACACATGAGATTGGTGACACATTTTAAAAACATATTTTATATCTATTGTTTAGTGGTGATTGTAGAATATCTACTTACTCAAGAAGAAACGAAGGAAAACAAACCAAGAGATGTGAAGTAGGGTCTTCCTATTAAGAACTACAAAACTAAAAATCTGCGGTTGCCAACTCCAGCGGAGTCTGTTCATGAAATTAGATAGGTTGTAATGGTAGCGGTTTTAGTTTGTAGAATATAATAAACTATGTCTTTATCAACGTAAATTGATTTCATAGCCTCTACGACCCGACCCTTTTGTCCTATGCCTGATCCGGATCACGTCACAAGTAGTTTCTGGTTTTAATTAATAAAATTTGTGCTGCAACCATAGTATAGCTTAATTACACGAGCTCTATTGTTGCCTAGTAGCGTGTCTTTTACAATTTATGATTTGAATGTATGGTCAAATTATTATAAAAGGTAATAAAATAAAATATAAACTATTTCTATTTATTTAAAATTGAAGTATCTGTCTATAATATTGAAATAACTGGCGACTATTAAGCTTATCAGTCAGTTCAGTCGCGCATATCATTAGACCAATCACTAAACCAACGAAGCAGTCAGAAAACGTAGTAGGTGAAACTACTAAATTGCATACCTTCAGTGCGAAGTGCGTAGAACGTTCTACTAGGGTCTAAAATCAAGATTCCAACGTTTTGTCGCATGAAATCGTATCTAACAATCATATTGTACATATACAAATAATATAAAAAGTACATTGTCAAAAAGTTAAATGATTGTTGAACATATATTTATATTTCTTTCAAATCGAATAATTGCTACTTTTTCATAAAGGAGTGGTTTTATTGGCTTATGGTGTGGATCAAATGTGCATGGAGGGGTATACACGATAAATTTTGAAAAAAATCAATTTTTCAACTCAATCTATTTTTTTAATATTTTCATCTATCATGTGGGAAGCTATGACATATAAGTGGCAGTTTAATTTTGTTTTGTTTAGCTATTTAATTTTTGCTTAGAAATCCCGAAATTTTCGCTGTTTTGAGCAGACTTGTATTAATTTATTTTACTAAATAGACTGTCTCACTCACTTACTATGGCCTCAGCCGCCGTCATAGGTGGATACTGTATCGGTTGTTCGCAGGGGCTCGTGCTTAAAAAGATCTCTGTGCAAACACAAAATACTCGTATTCTAAAAACCAAATTTCATACATACTTGATTTTTATTATAATCACAGATTTTTATTAAAATATTTCAAAAGCACAAAATACATAATAGTACATACTAAAAGTATACTTATACTATGATGATCATATAAGCGTTACGAGTCGTGCACTTTTATCGGTTACTCTGGTTCTACTGCGAATATCCTCGTTTTTAATTCTATCACGCAGAGATACACCGAGCATTGCCTTTACCATAGCTCGCTGAGTGATTTTCAGCTTCCTCATACGGTCAGCTGTGAAGGACCACGTCTCAGATCCACAGGTCATCACTGGCAACACACACAGTCTAATCTGTGTATTTAAATTACGAAAAATCATGTTATACGTAATTTTATAATGCGCTTAGGACATGCACAATTGGATTTACCAATAGTTTTATGTATTTTCATAAAGTCTGACTATGGTGTGCTGTTTGTGGATTAGTGAATACGGAGATAGTGCATGCATTTGAGGGATGGCGGGTGGTGCTCTTGAAACTAGGTAAGACACATAATTTTATTTTATTGAGCGGATATAAGCAAGGTAGCATTTTTCTTACTTTAATATACTAGATTTCCGCAAAGTTACGCCTGATTCTATTAATTATACTACACAAACTGAAAATGGACCGGCAGGCCTATACAACCTGACGGTCACAATGACGCCACACTATTCTCTTCCGATACATAGTCTTTTTATTGTCTTGCACACAATTGCACTTATGGGCACGAGAGCACATGAGCTTGACTGATGCGGAATACTGCACCGATTGAGTACAGACAACACAATCCAGCGTACAAACAGATCCCGCTCACTTACTACAGGTAGAAGCGGAAGTCAATCGTAGGTCTGCGTTAACACCAGAGGGTAAACCACTCGATTCTGTGACTGTATACGAAGTCATAGAAACTATAAAACGTCTTAAGAAGAGATCAGACCCTGAGCCAGATGGCATCAGCAACAAGGTGATCAAACCTTTTCCTTTTACACTAATTTAATTCCTCGTAGAAATCTTTAACGCACTTCTTCTAGCTGATCTTTCCCGGATATCTTGTATGAATCAGACGTAAAAGGGATTTCAAAACCAGGAAAATCGAGCAATCAATCCACCAGTTATAAGCCCATCTCTCTACTTTATACACTTTATTGAGTAGAATGAAATAACGGTTTCTCCAAGTAATGCTACAAAACATGGTCCTGAACCATGCGCATCCAACGACTTCCTGCTCATCTTACCAGGTATTTATTCACTCTAGTTAGCGGAATGTCACTTTGCACTTCGCTTTACTTTACCAGTACGAGACTGCCATTCGAGGACCTTTCTCCTCTGTCGGTCGTAGTTCCCTGACGTAATACTTGCTTGTAATTATAGTATAGAATGTTTACACTATTAATGGCTATTTTAAAGTCTAAAGTTAAATGTCATCGTTATGATAAGTAGATGCTGTGACCCATATTGATCTATCCTTAATTGGGAATTAAAATAATAATGTCTTGTCGCTCCTAAAGAAGTTTAGATATCGTTACCAGTGACAATGGTCCCAAGCTTTTGCCGACCACCAGCAGCACTAAACTACTTTTTATCGCTGATATTCCTCTAGAGAACGTAATCCTTTTATTTAATAAAATTTGTTTTGAAACCATAGTATAAATAAAGCATGGGTCAGATATGTAAAAAAATCCATTATTACGTCTTTTATATATACAATCAGATTTGAGGGTTTATTTATTAAACTTATTTAACATATGATCCTGATGGTAAAATGCTTGTGTAGTCCATGGTTTCAACACCCTTGTAGAATCGGTTACTACCAGCGATTTTTCCGGACATATATGACTAAAGAGTAAGCACTTTTCTTGAAGATTGCTCTTTTTTAAGGGCTGCAACGCACATACGATTCGCCTGGTGCAGAAGTTGTTAACGGGCGGCGCTAGTTTCTTAGTAGGTGAGCCGCATGATTTTTTGGCCCCTCTTACACCTATAATAATAAAAACCTACAACCAACTTTATACAAGGAAGTTCACAAATGCGATGTCACCTCTGAAGATAGATATGGAAAATCTCATAGCGTGTTATTATATTGCATCTGTATTACTTTCATACCGGAACACAGCAGTGCAGGCGCTACTAATTCTTGGCGGCAGAATTAGGTAAGAGGGATCCACCTACACGGACTCCTAAACGAAAAAAAATCACCTTGAAACTAAACCACTCAAAACAGTATTTTAGCTATAAAAAAACCAAATAGTTTTTAGACTTTAAACTCTCTGAAATTTTATAACTATAACAGCAGTAATTTATTGTGCACAGAGTATTGTCTCAGCCTGAAAATAATGGCAGAGACGATGGAAATGGCCTACAATTTTTCTCTGTTGAGATTGTTGGACCAAATACAAGGCACAAAATGCTTTTGATGTAGTGTAAGTAAAGCTTACATAACCCGTAACAGCGCATATATACATAGTTTTTATTCCTAACTGACAAATCTCAGCAAAGTGGAAATTCGTCTGTCCAGCTTCGGAACGTATATTGTTCGCGCCGCTTCATCTTAGCGTTTTAAGTATTTATTATTTAAGTAAATGTAATGTAACTTGTAAAGCAATTATTGTCTTAAGTGTAGGTACGTTTAATTTGTTAGGCTAAGTAATAGTAATAAGTTTCACCGTAATTTTTTACGGTTAAGGTCCATATTTCTTTCTTAAAAATGTGTCTGTAATTCTTAAATAAATATAAATAAATAAAAATCATTTTATTGCCACTCTTAAACACATGTTTACATACGAGTATAAAGTAATTATTTAATCTTAATTTAATTTAGGCAAACGGAGGTGACTCAGCTTTTGCTCACATGGAACTAGATCCCATGAAGCGCTGGTTTTCAGGCACTCGTTCTTCCCTGAGATGTTACACGGGTGTTATGAGAATTTCGAGTTCCCCAATCACCTCTTTCATTTACTCATCTATCATTGGAATTTGACATGGTATGGTTGTGAACTTTCATAATTATTAATTAATAATTCTTGCATTCGCGCGCGCGCGCGCGTGTGTGTGTGTGTGTGTGTGTGTGTGTGTGTGTGTGTGTGTGTGTGTGTGTGTGTGTGTTTCGTGTGTGTGTGTGTGTGTGTGTGTGTGTGTGTGTGTGTGTGTGTGTGTGTGTGTGTTTGTGTGTGTGTGTGTGTGTGTGTGTGTGTTCTTCCAATCGAATTATTTAATTATTGGATTATTCAATGTACCTTTACCTTTTCGACCCTGAAACTGTTAGCACGTCCTCAAATTTATAATATTAACTCTTATAATAAACAAGTTAAATAGTACATTAAATTAGATTATAATTGTGAACGGAACGGAAGAAGTGAACGGCAAAGTCGGGAAGGGACGCCCTAGACGAAGATTTATCGACCAAATCGGCGATACATTGAAAATGGGCCAGATTAGGAGTACCCGTAACCGATGAGCGTGTATATATGGATGTAAAGGACGCGAGAGAAGTGTGTCAGGGTCGCGCCAAATGGAAGTCCGTAGTCTCTGCCTACCCCTCTGGGTGACAGGCGTGAGTGTTTGTATTGTATTGTATTGTATTGTATTGTAAATTAGATTAATGAGACTCTTTCGATGTTTCATTTCTTTGTTCCATATTCTACAGCTCTGGGACGTATACACATTGCAACTTAACTTTTTGCTTTCAATTAATAGCCAAGTAAAGGTTGCTACCCTTAACCGGCAAAGCAATGGGCAAGCATTTTACCACAAATCAATTAGAGAGTAAAATGCAGAAAAGTGTACCTATGTCGTTATCTTGGCTAATCAGTAATCTGACTGGACGGCCACGCGTTTGTAAATAGATTTGTCTGTACTTATTTTTCTGCGCGGGAAACGGTGGATTCTAATGGTAAAAAAGCATTTCGTTGTCTCTTCAATTAGTAGTCATTCACAAAACGTCACACAATCTACTAGGACTACAAAAAGGACCTAGCTACTCACATCGAGTACACACCGTACGCCCGCCTTGCTGGACGGTTCTTAGTATCCAGAACATTGAAACGAGATGAGACATTATATTATAGACATTATAGATGGGGTCCACAAATCCATGCTCTGACGGCGGTTAGATAGCTCACAAATAGCGTCACAAATAACATCACAGGATGACATGTTAATTGTTTAGGAACCAAATCGTCATCTTTGTCATCATCGCCTTTTCCATGTTATATGAAAGTAGTGTGCGCAGGAATTGCAAGACTTAATTCCTCCCTCTCCATTCCATCATCAAAACACCAGACGCTTGGCTGGTCTCCACTTCTTTGCTGTAGGCATACCACAAATTTAAACCAAGGGGTTTGCTTCGTCAAGGATTGGAATGATTTCCCAGCATCTATCTTTTCATTCAATTATAATGTGGTTTAAAGCAGGATCGGAGATGGGAAAAAAAACGGCTCCGTGGCGCAGTGGCTTAGCAATGAGTCTCAGAGCTAATAGCCGCGGGTTTGATTCCCGCACGCAACAAGTATTTGTATGGCTTCATAATTCTTCCGGATCTTGATGTTTGTTCTTGTGAAATTTAACGTATTTTAGAAATATAAAAGCGGCCAAGTGCGAGTCGGACTCGCCGATGAAGGGTTCCGTAGCAGCAAGTAATATAATTTACGATTTATGACGTATTAAAAAAAACTACTTACTAGATCTCGTCCAAACCAATTTTAGATGGAAGTTTACATGGTAATGTACATCATATATTTTTTTAGTTTTATCATTCTCTTATTTTTCAAGTTACATGTGTGTCCCCACATTTTACCACTTTGGAAGTGTCTCTCGCGAAAACTATTCAGTTTAGAAAAAAAAATATATTAAAAACCTCAATATTATTTTTGAACACCTATCCATAGGTACCCCACACGTATGGGTTTAATGAAAAAAAAATTTGAGTTTCTGTTCTAAGTATGGGGAACTTTTTTTTCTATTTTTGTGTGAAAATCGTAATGCGGTTCACAGAATACATCTACTTACCAAGTTTCATAGTTCTTATAGTTTCGGAAAATAGTGGCTGTGACATACGGACGGACAGACAGACAGACAGACATGACGAATCCATAAGGGTTCCTTTTTTGCCATTTGGCTACGGAACCCTAAAAAGCGAAAGAATAGGCATATGTTAAGTTAATCAGTACGCTTTACCATCTTCGGCTGCATCGCCACTTTCCATCAAGTGAGAGAGTAGTCAATAACTGGCTTATATAGTAAAAAAATAGCTTAAGTCCTGAATTAGACGAAGCTGTAAAAAATAAAGATGTTAAAAATTAATAATCTAAAATCCCCCTAATAAAATAAAACTATGTGTCTTACCTAGTTTGGAGAGCACCTCCTGCATTCCCGCTATTGCGTGCACCATCCCCATAACCACTAACCCCAGCACCACTACACCCAACACCACTACACTAGTGAATACACACCACCGTTAAGACATGTCTTTCGTCTGTAAACGTGGCATCCTCAAGCGAAGTATACTCTGCAGCGGCTAACCGCTAAGACTCGCTAAGATCGCGCTACGATAGAGGGAGCTGCTCTTCAAACTATGTAAGGTACAGCATTGTATTATTGATATTAGCGAGTTAATTCTTAATATTTTTAATATACTGGATTTCCCGGAAAATAACGCCTGATTTTATTATTTATCTTAAAGTAACAGCCTATGTATATACGTTCCACTGTTGGGCACATGCATCCTTTTATTTCTAAGCGGGTTTTAAGGCCACATGCCTTTAAAATACTTTTTTCTTATTTCTAAAAATGCAGTTTCCTCACGATGTTTTCCTTCACCGCCGAGCACATGGTAAATCAGCACTTAAAATTGCAATTTACAATTTCATTGTCGAACCCAGGTTGCTCGCGTACTGCGAAGGCGATCACTTTGCCTGCGAGCTACCAAATAACGAACAAATACACATAAAAAAATGATTGAGTAAAAATTTGACTCCATCGCATATGACTGAATTGATCGTTCGTAAAGCTTGTAGCTCGTAACATGTAGTTCGAATATCATAAAAGACAGAAAGATACAGAAAACGGACATTAGTCTTTCCAGGCGAGCGAGCTCAATTTAAGCAGTCACTTTATCAATTGAGCGCCTTTGGTACAATTAACATCCGACCTCGGTTTTCCATTAGAATGATTTACGCGGTAGACCTTCGTTTCACCGTATTTTGGCGTCAGCAAATAAGTTGGTTCGGCCGGGGAAGGAAAGCCGGGGTTCGTGCTCTCATAGAATACCAGCGTGCTTAAGGGGCAACAGCGTTAAACTGGGATGGGCAGCAGCATTTTGCTGATAAGAACTAAAAATAATATAAAACTTGCGGTTGCCATACTGCCTGCAAAGCGTCACAACTTTCTCAAAATTCCCCCTACGAGGCAATGTATCGGGGAGGTCTATGTACAGGAATGAATTCTTGACGGGAGGTAACGAATTTTTTTTATAGGACAGGGTGACAAACGAGCATACAGTCCATCTGATGGTAAATGGTTGCTGTGGCCCATAAACATGTAGATGTTATGCCCATAAACGTGTAGCTCATCTGAGCTACCACGGTTATTAACGGTGACGGTTCTAACGGTGGTAGAGCCACGCAGTAGTTTTTGCTAACGGTGGTAGAGCCACGCAGCAGTTTTTGCTGTTGCATGTATGGGCCGGCTCGAGCCGGGTTGGTACCACGACATCACAGAATACCGGCGTGAAGTAGAAGCTCTGCTTCTGCGTTTCGTCTGGTGAGTGCAGGTGGCCGGAGGCCCAATTCCCCCCCCCCCCCCCCTCCCATCAACATGGTAGCGGAATTACACGATGAACTACCCCAGGAGGGTACCAGTACCCCTGGAGAATCCCTCGCTGAGCACCCACGACAATGTTATTCCGATCCTGAGCGTGGGTGCTCAGGCTGCCCCGCATATTCTGGGGGGGGGCAAAATTCCGCTCAAAAGCATAACTGCTAGGGGCAAACTAAACAAGAACACCAAGGCGACCCCTGCCACGCTATCCGTGAATTTCTGCAACATCAGAGGACTTCACTCTAACCTAAACGCCGTCCACTACCATCTCGAGACGGCGAAGCCGGCCTTGCTCTTTCTGACCGAGACGCACGTTTCCTCTCCGGCTGATATTTCGTATCTCTCCTACCCGGGGTACAAATTGGAGCATTCCTTTGTGCCTCGGGCTGGATTTTGCGTGTATGTCAGAGAGGACATCTGTTCTCGACGCCTCGGCAGTCTTGAAGGATCGGACCTGTCCATCCTTTGGCTACGCGTAGACAGCGACGACCATCCGCGCGTCTACGGGTGCCTCTATAGGTCCCATAGCGGTAATGCTGAAACAGACCGACTGATCGACCACGTACAAATGGCTACAGATTCATTGCTACAACAGGTCCCATCCGCAGAGATCGTGATCCTTGGCGATTTTAACGCCCACCATGCCGAATGGCTCGGTTCTCGTCTAACCGATCATGCGGGGAGATCTGTTTATGACTTTGCCTTGGCATATGGTCTGACACAACTGGTTACTTCGCCTACGTGGATTCCAGATGTGGAGGATCATACACCTTCCCTGTTGGACCTTCTGCTGACCTATCATCCGGACGGATATCAGGTTTCCATCGATGCCCCTCTCGGCTCTTCGGACCATTGTCTGATCCAGAGTGTGGTGCCACTTACGCTCCATTCGCGGTTGCGTTCTGCAGGTTGCCGCCGTGTTTGGCATTACAGGTCAGCGGATTGGGACGGAATGCGGTCTTTCTTTGCTTCCTACCCATGGAGGCAGGCTTGCTTCTCTCCGGATGATCCCAGCGCTGGTGCTGACTCTGTCACTGATGTGGTGCTACAGGGAATAGAACTATTTATTCCATCATCTGTGGTACCTATCGGAGGCAGATCTCAGCCTTGGTTTGGTCGCTCCTGTAAGACTGCATTACGCAGTAAGCAGGAGTGTTATCAAGCCTGGGCTGCGGCTTCGGTGACTCGGGATGTAAACACCAGCACGCTCAAAAAGAAGTATAACTTCGCCTCCAGGTCCTTCAAAAGAGTTATTGCCAAGGCAAAGTCAGAGCACATAGGCAGAATTGGCGAGAAACTAGTACGCCTTCCTTCGGGAACCCGTGCATTCTGGTCTCTTGCCAAGGCTGTCCAAGGGAATTTCTGTAAGCCATCATTACCATCTCTGCACAGGGAGGATGACTCACTGGCCCAAGACGCAAAAGACAAAGCCGACCTTTTAGGCTCCCTTTTTGCGTCCAACTCGACTCTTGATGACGGGGGGAAAACACCGCCGACCATCTCGCGGAGTGAGTGCTCCATGCCGGATGTGCTGTTCTCACAGCGCTCGGTTCGCAAAGCACTGCTCTCCCTGGATATCCAGAAGTCGAGTGGGCCTGACAGAATCCCCCCAATTGTGCTGAGGACGTGTGCTCCGGAGTTGGCACCGGTCCTAACGCGTCTTTTCCGGTACTCTTACTCCCAAGGCGTAATCCCGAATTCATGGAAGACAGCTTTTGTCCACCTGATCCCTAAAAAAGGCGACCGCTCAGACCCATCCAACCATAGGCCTATCGCGATCACCTCCTTGTTCTCCAAAATAATGGAATCCATTATTAACTGCCAGCTCATCCGGTACCTTGAGGATCACCAGCTGATTAGTGACCGCCAGTACGGTTTTCGTCGGGGTCGATCAGCTTGTGATCTTCTGGTCTACCTGACCCATAGATGGGCGGAGGCAGTAGAGTCCAAGGGGGAGGCGTTGGCCGTTAGTCTGGACATTGCGAAGGCCTTCGATCGGGTTTGGCACAAAGCGCTTCTTTCGAAGCTCCCTTCCTATGGGCTTCCCGAGAAATTGTCCAATTGGATCACCAGCTTTCTTGCAGATCGAAGCATCAAGGTCGTTGTAGACGGTGCATGCTCTGACTACAAGCCTATTAACGCTGGTGTTCCACAAGGCTGTATGCTATCACCAACGCTGTTTCTTCTGCATATCAATGATATGTTGCTAACTGGTAATATTCATTGCTATGCGGATGACAGCACTGGTGATGCTCTATACACCGGCCGTGCCAATATTTCTCGGGAAAACGTAGCTGAGTACCGGAACAAACTTGTGTCTGAAGTCGAGTCTTTGCTGAACAAAGTCTCGGATTGGGGGCGACTAAATCTAGTCCAGTTTAATCCTCAGAAGACACAAGTTTGCGCGTTTAGCGCTTAAAAGAACCCCTTTGTCGTATCTCCTCAGTTTCAAGGCACTCCCCTTCTTGCCTCAGCCAGTATCGGTATCCTCGGAGTCGACATATCGAGTGACGTGCAGTTTTGTGGTCATTTGGAAGGGAAGGCCAAATTGGCCTCTAAAAAGCTTGGCGTGCTCAGCAGAGCGGGACAGTATTTCATGCCAGCACACCGCCTGCAACTTTACAAGGCGCAAGTTCGGCTTTACATGGAATACTGTTCCCATCTCTGGGCAGGGGCTCCCCAGTGCCAGCTCCTTCCACTTGACCGCATCCAACGCAGAGCGACTCAAATCGTCGACGACCGAGCCCTTTCCGATCGGCTCGATTCATTGGCACTGCGAAGAGATGTTGCATCTCTTTGCATTTTCTTTCGCATCTACCATGGGGAGTGCTCTGAGGAATTGTGCGGATTAATCCCAGCCGCCAAATTTCACGAACGCACATCGCGGCAGAACTCCCGATACCACCCACACCATTTGGATGATTGGCCGTCCACCACTGTGCGATTTAGAAGATGTTTTCTTACTCGCACGACCTCCTTGTGGAATCGATTACCATCAGCGATTTTTCCGGACCGATACGACTAAGAGACCTTCAAGAAAAGAGCGTACTCATTTTTAAAAGGCCGGCAACGCACCTGCGATTCCACTGGTGTTGCAGTTGTTCATGGGCGGCGGTAGTCACTTACCATCAGGTGAGCCGCATGCTCGTTTGCCCCCTCTCCTATAAAAAAAAACAAATCTTGAGCAACCCGGGTTCCATCCCTCCAACACCAATGAAATAATGTTAATTGCTATTTTAAGTGCTGATTTATCACGTGATCGGAAGGAAAACATCGTGAGTAAACCTTCATATCTGATAAATAAGAAAGAAACAATTTCGACGACATGTGAAGTTCGCCAACACGAATTGGGGCAGCGCGGCAGACATTTCCTTGCTCTAAATCCTTCTCAGAAATGAGGGCAGGCCTGTGCCCAGCAGTTTGACGTATATAGGCTGTAACTTTTATTAATAGACGATATAGGTGGTGGTAGGTGTCTATGGGTTAAAGCATCCAAATACCATTAGGTTACTCTTTGTTCATTTATCATTTTTATATTAAATAATTATAAAAATATTAAGCTTGTTTAGTTGATCCAAGGTGGGTCATATCCAGTATGTGATCATGAACAAGTTGTCTGCGACATTGTTATAAAGCATAAGTTACACAACAATCTAAAAGCAGATTAATTATAGATAAATATGTGATTACAAGGCAACTATATGTAATATTTAACACTTCATACCTCATAACGCGTAACCTTATTAGGTAGTGCTTTACTCTTGACACTTAAAGGTCAAGCAATTTTGTGTTCTTAAAATACCTCTATCATATTCATATTCATATTCATATTCATTTATTGATAAAATATAAGCTTACAGTATATATAACCAAATCGCTTATATCTATACTAAAACTACAAAATAAAATAAAATTAAACAATAAAAAAAATCACCGATAATTACATATTAACATACACAATATAAATTACAGACATAACAATTTATAATGAGATCATGTACTTTATCATAAATAAAACTTAATTAACTAAACTTATACTGTTCTTCTTTCTATCTTACGAAGTTATTTAAGAAAATTAATACATTTTTATACATTACGCTAGGTTTGTCAAAAAATATATCTGCTTCTGGATTGGCCCTGAGGAAACAGTTTATTAGTCTAACGGCTCTGGAAGTGGGACCGTTATCCGCGTGTGGGGAGCGCCACGTATGCGGACAGGAGAGAAGTCTACGCTTTCGTCTACCAGCGCCTCGCATATATTGGTCCGGTACATAAAGATGTATGGTCTCACGTACTGCAGGGTTATCTACTTTGTTAGTTAACAAAAAATAATAATGTATTATATGCATAAATTCTCGCCTACACTGTAGGGTATCCAGACCAACCATGCCCGATACAAATGTTGACGGATATAGAAATGGGTAGTACCCATACTGGCGTTTGTACAAGTATCTGGCGAACTTACGTTGGATTTTTTCCACCATCATTATATATACGGTTTCTCGGGGGCTCCATACTGAGGCATTATACTCTAACTTACTTCGCACGTAGGCGTTGTACAGGAGTTTTATCACATGGACATTTTTAAACTGATACGAAGTTCTAATTATGAAACCTAGAGTTTTATTCGCTTCTTTGCACGTTTTAGTAATATGTTCATGAAAATCCAAATTACTATCCATGATTAGGCCTAGATCGCGAATTGAATATACACGTCCTAATGAAGTACCTGCTAGCTGGTATGTCGTTTTGATTGGATTGCGTGACCGAGAAAAAGTTACAGTTTTACACTTTGAGCTATTAAGGGGCAATTTGTTTTTTAGACTCCATTCAAACACTGCGTCAATGTCGCGCTGTAATGCAATACAATCCTTAGCTCCGGTCACTGCATGGAAAAGTTTTAAATCATCAGCGAACATTAAACATTTTGCCGTTGAGATAATACTGGGCAGATCGTTAATCATTATTAAAAATAGAGTTGGACCGAGCGTACTACCTTGACTCACACCCGAGCGTGTGTAATATTCTTGAGAAATATAACCTCTTAGTTTAACATATTGCTTTCGGTCTCTAAGATAATCTGCTATAAATTTTAAAAGTGGTGTAGAGAATCCAAGCATTGCGAATTTTGATAAAAGGATATCATTATCAACAAGGTCAAACGCCTTCATAAAATCAAAATAGGCCGCATCGACCTGACAACCTTACTTAACCCGAGTAGTCACGTAGTCAACAAACTGTATATGATTCGTCAAAGTAGAGCGTTCCGACCGGAATCCATGTTGACAGTTATCTAGTAGCCCGCCTATTTGTTTATAAATGGAATTGTTTATAATGGATTCAAACACCTTAGCATATACTGATAACACTGCGATAGGCCTGAAGTTAGTTATATCAATGGACGAACTACTTTTACGTACAGGAGTTACCCTGGACACTTTCCATGCATTGGGATAGAGACATTGCTGAAGAGAAAGATTGTAGACATACAGTAATGGTTCCTCTAAAACTGCCATACAGTCCTTTATTAAAAACGCAGGTATGTTATCAGGGCCGCTAGCTGCCGATGCCTTAAGACGGCGTATTGCCCTTCGCAGATCAGAAGCTTTAATAATGTTAATACTAACATTGGTTACACAATCTGCGTACATTGCTTCGCGCTCCGCTGCCTCTGCATTTAACAGCGGTGTACCAGGTTGAAAAACTGAGCTGAAATACTGCGCGAATGCATCAATAGCTTGCTGCCCTTCTAAAGTTCTATTATTATACACAAATTCCTTATTCTGTTGTCTATTCTTTCGTTTTTCTTTCACGTATTTCCAAAAATTTGAGGGTTCGTGTGCTATATTATTTTCAACTTTTATTATATAATTCATAAATGCTGTTTTAATAAGTTTTTTTACTTTGGTTCTATAATATTTAAATAAGTCCTTATTAAATTCCAAGCCACGACTTTTAAACATTTTTAAATTAAAATATTTCAATTTTATGTAGTTTATGATTTCTTTAGTATACCATTTTGGATATATATATTTATGATTGGTAGTTAATGATTTATAAGGAACTCGTCTACTAATGACATTATTAAGCTTATTATATAGGATCTCAACAGCTACATTTACATCCTGTTGGTGCATTAGGTCTGTCCAGTCCAAGTCATTTATATCAGTGTATAGGCCGCAAAGATCTGCTTTACGAAAATTCCATTCTGTGCGCAGGTTCTGACATGGTGGAAATGGTATGTTTTTACAGCACTCGTTGGTAGTGTGAGCATGATCTCTAACGGAGGGTGATAAGCATCAATAGGTACCAATGGTTCAACTTCCAATGACACAGTACAACTTCCGGAGTCTAGACTAGTCAATACCAGATCCAAGATGCATCCATATTTATTACAAACATTATTATATTGTTGTAAATTGCAACATTTTAAGAAATCATGAAACTGAGTTTGAACTGATTTATTACAAGACTTTAAGTTGAAATCACCAACAATCAAGAATTTACAGTCAGTATATGTGTTAATGGCATTTTCTATACAGCTTAATGCATCAAGATATTGGTTGTCGTTGTAGTTTGGCGGGAAATATGCAACACACACTAAGAATTTAATATTTTTCGACGTTAAAATAGTAAATAACAATTCTTTATCATCAGTTAAACCATCTATGTTTGTAATCCTTTTAACGGTAAAACTATTCTTTACTGCTAAGAGAATACCACCCCATCCGACATTACCTGCACGATCCCTCCTTAGCACAGTATACTCGGGAGGGAACAGTTCAGAGTCATATACGGAATCGTTGAGAAAAGTTTCGGTAAGGATGATAAGATCACTTGATATTAAAGATATATTATTACGGAAAGTAACAGTTTTTGTGCGTAGACCTCTTACATTTTGATAGTATAATAGTATTTTTTTAGATCGTACTTTATTATTACGTTTATTCTTTCTTTTGTGGGCTGTTCTATACGAGAAAAAACTTAGTACTTTCTACTTGGGGATTGATCTTTCGAGGTGTGATTATTGGGTAACCATAGTAGTTATAGTCAATATTTATATTATCTAGTATATTTTTGTAAATATGTTGTATTCCCTTTTTATTAATTTTCCCAGTTTAAAAGAGTACATATTAAATGAAGTTAAGAGATTGGAATCATAAAAGTATGCATAATGATTGTTTTGTAATTCCAAATACATTAAATTATTAAATAATTCTATTTTATAATCATATATTAGTGATCCACATATATATGTAGGAGCACATAGAATTATATTAGTATGAGAAATATGGTGTAATGCTTCCCTTATGGTTTTTACTAACTCTATACAATCACATGTGGTTCTAAAATCTTTTTCACCTATCATAACAATGCAATAGTCCCTCATATCGTATCCATGCAATTTTTCATCAATGTTCTGAAGTAAATATTTAATATTACTATTCGGCGAGAGATAGCGGATGTAGTCAAACTGTTTATTAAACGTAGCATCAACAGCTGACAGCGTACCCCAGGATGAGCTGTTAGTCAGAATACACAATTTGGGTCTCTTACTTTTATCAATTTCTGAGTTTGCATTACACGTATGCTGAATTAGCAAGGATTCTTCGAATTCGTTGGTTTGTACTGCCTTTTGACGGGTTATAATTTGATGATTAAGGTCCGCTATTTTATTTTTGACTGACTTCAGTTGCAGCTCGAGATCTTTAAGATTCTGCTGGAGGGTTTGGATGTTCCTGCTAGAGAAGTCATCTGTCTTGTTGTCACTGGATGTCCTGGGCGGTGTGGCTAATATATTTATATCTGAACATCGTAGGGAACTTCTAATTTTCTTTTTGATGCTACAGTTTGATTTATTTTCCTTTGGTGGTGTTTTGGATAGAAAAGCCTTTAATGTGTTATTTTCTTTGATAAGGTTGGACACTTATGAACGGAGGTCATTATTGTCTAGAATAATGTTTTCTAGTTCATTTTGTGTTGTGGCAAGATCCATTCGTAACTGTTCTATGATATCTCTCATGTCCTGAATAGAGACAGCTTCCGTCATTGTGTAATCCATACTTTTTGATAACAAGGTTTCATCAGTGGTTAAATAGTCGGAAAAAATGTCTGTGGTTTCTTTTCCTGATTTTGCTTTGTCACAAAGCAAAATAGCTATGATTTGAGAATATTTTCTGCAATCTGTTCAATCGTCAATATAGTTGAATGTTGCCAGTATTATTATAAGAAGGACAATAATTATTAAAAAGTATAGAGGTTAAGATATATAAATTAGGTGATTAATAATAATTTGCAAAAATTTCCCTCTTTTTATCCTTTGACAATTTTTTGAATATTAATACGTATTGAAAAATTTACTAACAGTATTAGTTTTATTTATTAGTGTTTCCTTTTTCTATTTATGTGACATTCTTCATATGTTTGTGCGATATAAAAATATTAAGCCAAGTTTAATAAAAGTTGGTAGTGCGACCTTGACAAATCAATAATAAACCTCAACCTCTTCGCTTCGGTTCTAGGTGTGCAATTATTTAACGTAAGGTGTCAAAGATATAAGGTAACAAGACATTCTGTACAAAAATTCTTTTATAGGATTCTTTTTTATAATTTAATCTAAGAATTTAATCTTATAGACATTCTTGTATGATGTTGAGGGCTCAGTGGTGCAGTGGCTTAGCAATGAGTTGTAGCGCTGAGAGCCGCTGCTTTAAATCCCGCAAGGACCAAGTATTTGTATGATCTACGAATAGTTCTTCCGTGTCATTTGTTCTTGTAAAACTTCATGCAACTTTCATCCCAGCAGAAATATCACTTCACCTCGGTTAGCTTGTGCAGAGGTTTGGCTACATCTGCAAAAATTTTCACAAATCACCGATAATAGGAGCACAAACCCGAAAATGCTCCAACCTGCGTCTTGTCTTTTGGAACCGGCCAATCCTTGGCAGCGGCAATTTCCACTGGATCCGTGCGGATATTGGAAGAAGTGACACTACATATCCCAAAAAGCTAACTTGCCGTTTGAATAGTAAACATTTCTTTGGACTCAACTTGAGGTTGGCACTCTAGATCTTCATGAGCACGCATTTCATGTTTTGAAGGTGTTCCTCAAACGTTACTGGAGCATTACACAATCCAAATATCATTACTTTAAATTGCCACGACCCTTTCCTGTTGAGAATACAGTTTTCTCCTTATCTTTAGGGTCAATTTCAACCAGCCAGTAGCCATTTTACAAGTCTAAACCACTTTTCTTCTGTAAGTATGTCCAGCATATTGTCATCAATTATTGGCAAGGGACGGCTGTCCTTCTTGGTAACGTCATTCAGATGGTGGTAGTCAACACAAAACCGCATGCTGCCGTCCTTTTTATTTCCATCACCATAGGTAAATATCATGGACTAGATGAAGGTTCAATAGCACCATCCTTAACCATTCCCTCAATCATGGTTTCCACTTCCTTTTCAAGTGCTACCGGCAATCTTCTTGGCCGCTGAAGGATAGGTAGTTATTCTCCTGGGTTTATTTTGTGTTGAGCTAAGTTAGTCTCTCCTATGTCAGCATCGTTTGACAAGAAAACATCGGCGTACTTGAGTAACAACTTCTTCACCTTGACCATTTCATTCGGGGAGAGAACGCTGCAACAGTCTCCTAAAAGTGTGGTCACTCTCGTTTGTGCATCCTTTCTGGGGGTCCCATTCGATAGATATTGTCACCGACGCAACCAATCCACTTTCTCACTAAAACCAACCTTTTTCCTTTTTTTTGTATCATTGGCTATAATCTGTTCCTGATCAAAAAGGTTCAGCACACGTACTCCTGAGATCTCAGTGGTTCTGACCAAGGTTCGAGCCACTTTCCATGGAAGGCCATTGTCTACCCTTTCACGAGTACAGAACGATAAGCTTGCCCAGGATTCCGAGGAAGACTAACCGGCACAATCGTTTCCGATCTCGGTGGAAGAACACTCTTCTTAAAGCTATACTCATTCTCTGGTAACGCCCCTTCCACAAAAAGTTCCTCTTGTCCACATTTAAAAACACCTTGCTTAACGTCGATCTCACAACAATTTTTCCTCATAAAGTCTAGGCCCAGGATGCGGTCATCTATTATATTAGCCACGATGACATTATGCAGGTAGGTCATGTTGCCGAGCTTCAACTCCATCTCCTTCCCTCCACGGATGGGTATGCGCTGACCGGTGCTGTCACCAAATTAATGTGTTCTCGGTTGTATGCGGAGTCCCCAAAGAACTGACTTATAAGTTGGGAACTGACAACCGTGGCCAGTTTATGGTATGGTCAGTTTACACGGCGTTTCGTTGACCTCGTCCTTAATGATTAGACTGTTCCCATCATGGGTTTGTGAGACCAAAATCCTTGAGACTCTTTTATCATCAGCCAGCACCTGCCCCGCAGTTCTGGCTTTTACTCGTTTCCCTGCTGCTGCTGGGCGGTGCTGTTAGCCGCACTACTACTACTATTCCCCTTTCTACAGTTTGCTTAAGGCAGCTGGATCGAAGATGGCCCCTTTCCTCACAGCCGTAGCACCTAGGGCTGTATACTTTATTGCGGTCGCGGACTGTAGCTGCTGCAACCTCCCTGAAGCGATAGCAACGATGATCCTGCCGCACGGCTTCCACCTCCAGTGTATGGGCCAAGGTGTCCTTAAGCGCCTCGTGGTGCCCGAGCCTCACAGCATCTCTAACTTCAAGGTCGCCGATACCATCGATGAATATCTGCACCAGGTTCCCTACAATGAGTGCAGGTACAGACTGGTATGCTTTTCGAACCAGCTTCTCCACCTCAAGAGCCCACTGCTTTTTCGTTGCGTCGTGAGCGTCGCCATATCTCGCCTCCAATGCCTCAAGGATCTGCTCGTAAGTCACTTGCTTACCGAGAGCTTCCAGAACAATTACGGCCTGGTCGGACAGGCCAAAGATGAGAGCAGTCATGGCCTGACTTTTATTCCAACCGTTCGCCTTCATGACAGCCTCGAACTGGATTTTCTTGGTCGACCAGGAAGAAGTCCCGTCGAATGACGGCACTTTGAATCCAAGTAGCGTAGGTGATGTAGCTACCAAGGGAACTGTAATCCCATCCCCCAGGTTGGAGGTCGTCCAGCGTTTTCTTCACCTCAGCCATCATGTTTTCAACCCGATTGTTCACTTGGTCGATTTGGGTTTCAACTTCCGACAGGCGGTTGTCATGTTGAGCAACCCTATTCCTCACCTCCCTTATCTCTTTCCCGAAGTTAGAGTGAAGGTCCTACATGAGGAGCATCCGCCCTTTCTTATTGCGTTTGAGCTACTCTTCTAAACGACGGGCCTTTTCCTCCTGTCGGCAGGCATGTTCCACCTGTCGGTGGGCCAGTTCCTTCTGTCGGCAAGTCAGCTCCTGCAGCAGAGCAACTAAGACAGGCGCTACAGATGCAGGAGCTGCTAGCCTCCGTGGCTCCGTGGTCGGTAGCTGGCCATCCGACGTCTGCAGCGTTGCACAATCAAATCGTCTTGGTCCGTCTCCTTCTGGAGTTCACTTCGGGTACGGATACCCTCCGTGTCGTCCTTTGGTAAAATCGACATGACTTCTGACACCAATTGTTACGAGCTTGGGGTTCGAGACAATTAAAAACTGCCGAATTAATTACCAAAATTGACACTTTAATTATCGAACACTAAATACAACTTAAAACCACACTAATAACAAAACGAAATTGTACTACTGATCACATTAGTTCGCAGTTTTATCGCTTCAAAGTATTCGCTTGTACCGCGAATTCAACACTGACTCTGGTCTCAGTCTATACCGGCCATATATAGGCCCTCAGATAGTTCCAGAATCTTCTACTGTAGAAACATCTATAATGTTCGAGTACATACTGGTCTCGATTGACTAGGTGTCGATAGTTCTAGAAAGTCCTTCTATGGAAATATACGAGTGTAATAGAAACATATTGACTCTTGTCGTTCTGCTACTCGACAGTAGAGGGCGCTAGTGCTAACTAGTGTTGCCATGTACCAGGCATTAATGGTGGCGCTCAACAATATTATTTTAAGTGACGCTTCATTTTAATAGACACTATTAATTCATTTAATTCTATTTTTAATCAATAATATAATATGTTTACCAATAATAACATACTACGAAAGGAACTTCCTTTCTACCGAGTGTTCCACGAGGCTCACGCAATTTTTTTTTATTCGTCATTAAGAGCTGTAATTATTTGTATTACATAATATTATGTTGAATTTAGATTTTATTTATTAAATGAAAGAAAAAATTATAAATAAGTTCAGCCATCAAAGAGGGGAGATATTCCAGGAAAGCTGTTCTTCCTTGAAATGCGGTCAACGCACTGATGAAGCGGTCCCTGGTTGTAAACACTCTCAATTTTTGCCAATTTTGACTTTGTTTGTTTATAGTTCGGTCATTTTAGTGACAGCAATTCAACAATGGAACTACGTAGAACGTGTTGTAGTATTATAGATTGTTGAATATTGAGATATAGTCTTCAAAAATAAAACAATGTGGTAAGTCTTCACTAACATGTAATTTAAAAGCTAGCGCGTTGCAACAAAATAAAAAAAATCGTTACTACTTATATGAACCTAGGTACGGCATTTGATTATGTGATTGGTAAAGGCAAAAATATCACGTCATAAGGACTGCTACCCATTGGTTGAATATGGCGCTATAACTACTGGCACTGACGACTGTTATTTTAACATAGGTATATTAAAATATCTATATTCTTTTTAACTTTTTTTAAGACGTTACACTAGGATTTTCTCCTGTATCGTGGAGGCAGTTTACAAACACAAATTTCACAAGGACGAACATCCAAACTTGGAACAATTATTTGTAGGCCATACAAATACTTCGAACCCGCGCCCCCCAGCGCAGCAATTCATTGCTAAGCCACTGCGCCACGGATCCGTCAAATATGTATGTGTATATTTTTTTATAAAAAAAAACACTAGTATTATACTAATGGTATTGAAAATTACTAATATTCCCTTTAACCACTTCTGGTAAGCTTAAAATGCTTGTGTTACAAGTGGTTCACGACAGTAGTCAAATGTCAGATTTCACCCCACGACCTTTCGAGTTCGCGGTCCGCACCCTGCCATTAGGCTACTGACGCTTCGTATATATATATATTAAATGTAACGGTGTTAAATCCACAGACATAGTCAGGGTTATATTCCTCTTTAAGAACACGATTTTTGAATCAAGAAGTCCGCCGCTATACCAATATTCTGTATGTTGGCGGTCTTCAAAATTTCTCGAAAATGTTTGAACTCGCAGATATGTTTAATTTCTTCGTACCATGAAATACTGCGGTTGCCAACCCGCTTTCATTATGACAAATATCCTCCCTGTAAGGCAATCGATGTCATATGTTCAGCGGTGAACTTTAATAGGCTGTAACGGTAACTAGCCAGATACTTTTCTTTCTTTATTTTTTTAAAAACGTTACCTCCACACTAAAATTTTCTCCTGTATCGTGGAGGCAGTTTACAAACATAAATTGCACGAGGACAAACATCCATACCCGGAACAATTATTTGTAGGCCCTACAAATACTTGTTCCGTACGGGATTCGAACCCGCAGCCCCCAGCGCAGCAACTCATTGCTAAGCCACTGTGCCACGGAGCGGTCAAACTTTGAAAACTTAATAAACAAAATAAATAAATCAATCCATTAAAGGTAACACTAGCGACCCGCACCGGTTTCGACTAGATCTATTGAATGTGGCATTGCTTAGAGCTAAGATAATCGAAAGAGGAAAAAAGAAGAGGAAACTGAAATAGGATATGGGCTGCAGCATCTTCCTGATAACAATTCTAAATTATAAAAAACTTAAAGTTGTCACATGTGACAACAAACCATGGCATAAACCCTCTATAAGATGATCTTAGGGAGAAGCCTAGTCAGCAGTGAAGTTTTATGGCCTGTAATGGTTGGTAACACAAGATTATACGATACACGGACAATAGATAATTAAATTAATCTGCAATTAACAATCATAACGCAGACCCGGGTCTAAACCCCGGTACCACATGATCAACAGTCACACTGAGGGCCACTAGACCCACTCAGGTACAGTATTTTAAAACAAAATGCATTTTAATACCATTAAGTTTCACCCAGTTTTTACGCTCTATTTAGTATTATGCAAACTGTAGAAGTCCTTGGAAACGTAACTACGTTGTGGTTCTTTATTCAGGCTTGTACCATTTAACCTCGCTCCTAATAACATTCTAGTATCCAAAAGCTCCACAGGGCATATTTACAACGCCCAGACTACATTCCACATACGAGTAATAGCGGATTTCCCCGCTCAGCTCTACTACAACACTTACTCATTTGCAAATTGATGTTAAATTTAGAACGGGGGAGTCTAATTCTCCTAGTGAGCTTGTTAAACACGTAGTAAATAAATTTATAGGGTATATCTGATTCTTTTAGTAACAATTGAGTCCAAAAACTGCTGCAAATGCTGCTTTGACCGATACGGAGTCTGAAAGACATTACCATTATGAGGTGTACTATCTACTCGTTTGGGTACTCGTATTACACTTATTTCTTTGCAAAAATTATGTTGTTCTTCTCCCAAGTGAAAAGTTTTCACAATTATTATTTTAGTTCCTTATACTATGTGGAAATTTTGTTTTCTAGACGTAAATGTCGTCTTGCTTGGTAACGTCGCCCTTCACAGTCGTAGTGTCCAAAGCCCTATTACATATACTGAGTTTCGTATACACATGACTGTAATTAAGCACACCAATTCTAATTTACGGATGAGAGGTCTGAAAACTGTTACGGAAATTAGGAAATTTCTTGTAGATCATTTTCAAAATTATTGAAACTACGCTGATGAATTCTGAAGAATGTCGAAAATAAAGAGCTTTTGGCGGAATAATCGTAGTGACAAACGCTTATAGATTAGTTGATTCGATTAGTCGCCCCCTTATAATGCTGATTATTAACTACGCTATGTTATGCTCGCTATGCTCGAAGTTCTACTTAATTATTCAATCGAAGTGACAAACGAACTTTCAATCCCACTGATGGTTAGTGGCTACTAGAGCACATGTACACCTAATACTGATAATGCGTCTAACTGTGCCACTAACAATAGAAATCGTTAAAAACTAAAAATGCACAAAATAATAATTTTTATTATTTATTTTGTAATAATTAATGTTACGTATAGTGGATAAAGAGGCATACAATTATTATAGTCATAAACATTATATAGTATAGCCAGCCCGTGTAAATTTAAATAAAATACTGGAGTACGCTCTGACACGTCCGCTGAATAAAACAGTAACGAGAAAAAAATACTGTGACTTGCTTATAACGTTTTACAAAAAAATTCTTGCTTCAATACTATGCAACGTAACAAATGTCAGACTGATGTTTGCATTCAGTTACCACAACTTTAGTTAATACCTGTAACTTTTAAATATTACAGCTATAATATAGTTGTAGCGCAAATGGGTCGGCTCAACCGGGGCAGGGCCACGTTTTCACAGAATACCAGCGTAAAATAGCAGCTTAATTCTGCTGTGTTTCATATTGTGAGTGTAGAGAACCGGAGACCCTTTTAACTGAAAACGAGGTAAGTATGTTAGTCCTCAGGGATGACAACGCATTTGCATTTTTGTTCTTAATCGAGAAAAGATGTAAATGTCTATATGCGACAGTAGGCACTTACCATCAGGTGGGCTTTGTACTTGTTTGTCACCCTTATCGAATGAAAAGAAACCTAGAAAAGCCAGTTATATATATATGTGTCTTTTGAAGTATTTAAAATGTTTTTTTATAGAGATGGGATGATTAGGGTGACAAACTAACACACAGTTGACCTTACGGTAATTGTATGCTGTGGCTCATAGACATTTACATCTATGCTCAATCGAGACTCAAAATGCAGATGCGTTTTTAACCCTGAGAACTATAATTCTTGTTACCAGTAAAAAAAAACTTGGTTTCTCTACAAGAAACAATGGCATTAAACTACTTTTTCCTGCTGGTATTCTGTGAGAGCGTGGTCCGTCCCCGGTCCAGCTGACCCATTCGTGCTACAACTATACTAGTAATAAAGCTGCAGCATGGCTCTATCATATATAAACCACGGAAACCACGAGATCTTTAACGCATTTCTCATAGTTTACGAAACCCATGCAATAAAATGGGATGATAGGTTCTCACGACGCCACCACACATGCTTACTTTAATGTTACTGGGTACACTTCACTTTGAACTAATATGTTCTAAAGGGGTAAACAGAGCTAGTATAATTACAAACATTTCATCTTAGTCCTCAGGGGTGAAAACGCCTAATACTGTTGTGTTTCGTATGGTGAGTGTAGAGAAACGGACACCCTTATTACTGGAAAAAAGGTATTCCATCTTAGTCCTCATGGGTGACAACGAATCTGCATTTTGAATCTTTATTGAGAATAGATGTAGATATCTATGGGTCACAGAAACCACATACCATGTGGCTTGTGTGCTCGTTTTTCACCCTATCCTTTAAAAAAAAAATGGACATCATCCGAACCAGTGGTGAATTAAACATAAGGTTGACCTTAGGTTTTACTAACTTTATCGCGCTTAATTAACAATGAACAGTCCTCTCGTGACCTTGGGTGCATTACAGTACTCGAAATATTCGAAATATAAAAAAGTTAACTAAGCGCGATAAATTCCGTTAAACAAGTTTCCTTCAATGTGAGCTCTACGTCTCTGAGCTACTACTCTCCCTTTCGGCTAATAAAAAATCATTTTGTACCAAGGCTATTTTCTGACCGTAGATGAAACAGTGAATGATAATCCACAGAGTGTACTTGTAATATATTATTGAAATTTAATTATACAAAGCATTATTTATAAATAAATTACAAATAGTAAAAAAAGTATAAATTATATAAAAGCTTTTAGAAAATTTTTTTACGTTGCAAATATCCACGTTATAAATAAAATGATGTGTCTTACCTAGTATGAAGAGCACCTCCCGCCCTTCCTCAATTGCGTGCACTATCCCCGTCACCACTAATCCCAGCACCGCTACTCCCAACACCACTACACTAGGCAAGACACACCACTGACGATAATACGACACGTGTTTCGTTTTAACACGTGTCGTATTATCGTCAGTGGTGTGGGATTTCCGCAAAGTAACGCCTGATTCTATTACTTATATAAATTATATTTAAAAAAAAGTAAAAGTCGATACAAAAACAAAAAAGAACTAAAAAGAAGAAAAAAGGGTTATATTCTGAAGTCGGAGCTAATATATAATGTATGGAAAATTAAAACCCAACTTCCGGGTGTGAAATTATTTTATTCTATTTAGTTGTTTGAAGTCGGCTTTTTAGGGTTCCGTAGTTACACAACAAGGAACCCTTATAGTTTCACCAAGTCTATCCGTTCGTCACACAAGTAAATGGAGGATGATTTTTTTAACCCGTCTATTCCATCATGTTGGGTATCGTTGGATAGCTCTTTTAAAAATATTGGGTGTGTGAAACAACATTTTTACGATTCAGGAGTCTGTTTGCAAAACATTTAGCTTAAAAGTGGTATTTTCACTAGAGTCATGTGTATTATAAAAATTACTCATTGATTAGGTAGCACAATGGCTGCGGAGCTACGATGGATCGAATCTCGGACGGAAGAAGTATTCGGGTTTTGTTAACACCCCTTTGCTGTCGATACTCCATGCATTAAATTGAAAAAAACGGTTTGCTTCGTCTTTTGTATTGCTACAGCATGGAAGTGGAAAAATTAGCCGGTGTCTTCCTTTCCTTTTGATTATAATTTGGGCATTTTTTTATAGGATAAGGGTGACAAACGAGCACACAGTCTACCTGATAGTAAGTGGTAGCTGTGGCCCATAGACATCTACATTTATCCTCGATTACGAATCAAAATGCAGAATATCAATAAAATTAAACCCTGAATCAAATAAATTAAACACTGAACGAAATCAAAGTGTAACTACTTAATTTATAAAAGTGATTTACTTAATATATTGAAATTGTATTTTATCTTATGAATAATATCTTTTATCTAATGATTAAGAATCGGCTCTTACAATAATAAAAGACATTATTGTAGCCTAGGCGTGAGCCTGGGTGGTACCATGAAGTAGCGGTGTAAGAACGTTCACTACCTCATATCGTCCCGTGGGTGTCGTAATAGGCAACAGAGGGAAATTAAAACAGGAGATATGCTCCAGCATATTCCCGATAACAACTCAAAATTATAAGATTGCGGTTGCCAATCCGCTTGCCAAGCGTAAAAACTATGCCAAAATCCCTTCTTTGTCAGAAGAAAACTATGAGGGAGGCCTATGTTCATAAAAAAGTTAAAGTTACAGCCTATTTACCTCCCACTGATAGGCACAGGCCTCCCCTCATTTCTGAGAGGATGTTAGGGCAAGAAAATGTCCGCCACGCTGCCTCAATGCGTGTTGGCGAACTTCGTATGTCTTCGATTTTTTTTCTTATTTCTCAGACATGCAGGTTTCCTCACGATGTTTTCCTTCAATGCTGAGCACGTGGTAAATCAGCACTTATAATTGCAATTAACAATTTCATTGGTGCCGGCGGTGATCGAATCCGGGTTGCTCGCGTACTGTAAAATTTACAGCCAGCGCTAACCATCTGAGCTACCACGGCTCTCTATGCTCATCAGTGGCCTATGTTCATCAGTGGACTTTAATAGGCTGTAATGAGGTATCAACCTGTGTAGGTACCAGCCTCTTACCTATATCTGCTGCCAAAACGCAGTCGTCTTTGCACTGCCGTGAGCCATTCGGAAGAGTATAGTGAGTCAGTGTAATTAGAGACCGTGAGGCATTCCGTCTTAGTACTCATGGTTGACAACGCAGGCTGTAAGCGTAACCGTGGCCCTACTAATATGCAGTGATGGTGAAAAACCATGGGGTTTTAGTCAGTGCGAGTCCAATATTACCTGTCCCTGGCCCGTAAGGCACGTATGGGTAGGCATTACATCATGTAAAAAAAAGATGTACTACATATCCACTTTAACTCACTAGTCTATAAAATGTACCGGGTAATCCTTTTTAATAAATAATATGAATGTATAATAATACAATGCATTTATGCATAATATTGACGGCTCCATGGCGCAGTGACTTAGCAATGAGTTGTTGCGCTGGGGGCCGCGGGTTCGAATCCCGCTCGGAACAAGTATTTGTATGGCCTAAAAATAATTGTTGCGGGTCTGGATGTTTGTCCTCGTGCAATTTATGTTTGTAAACTGCCTCCATGACACAGGAGAAAATCCTAGTGAAGGGGTAATGAAAAAAAAATAATAAAAAAAACATCGTATTATTGCATTTTCATTTTAATTTCTTTCGTCCTATTTTTACTAAACTTAAAGCTAACTTTAGTTTATTCAGACGAGAAAATCGTTTGTTGAAACTAAAATTAATGAAATGAAAATGAAATAGAAGTAATATTGCAATGGTATAACAACAGCAATTTATACCAATTGGTAGATCAATATACGAGGTTTCGCCAGGGTCACCAGCCATCCACTTTAGACTTAATCTTGACAAATGATGAATCTTTGATAGTTGGTATCAGTTGTGAGGCCGCAATTGGGAAAAGCGATCATTCATGTTTAGTATCTACTACACAATTACAGTATGGGCAGCATTCTAAACCTAAAAATAATTTTAATAATGGAGGTTACAACAAAATCAAAGAAAAGCTTCACTCCGATTTTTAAAAAAAATTAAAAGATGTACATTGCCTAGTTGACCAATTTAGAATAATGCATGAAACAATAACTAATGCCATAGACACACATGTTCCTCTTGTAAAAACATTTAATAAAGTAAATAAACCATAGATAAAGAATGACATATCTGAGTTAATAAGAGAGAAAAAAATACTTTGGAAGAGATATACCGTAACAGGGTCAGGTAAAATCTATAAGGAATACAGGAAGCTTAATAACAAATTGACTAATTTACGGCGCTCGGCAAGGGCAGTTTATGAGAATGAACTATTAGAACTAGGACCAAAGAAATTTTACTCGTACATCAGGCAGCAAATCACCTCAAAAGTTGGTACACCAAAAATTTTACGGAACAGTAATGGGCTTTCTGTGACACATCCTAAAGAAATAGCGAAAGTATTTGCGGATCATTTTTCTAACGTATTTGAAAGAGAACCACTAGGAGAATTTCCTGCTTTAGACCCAAACCTAAGAGCAACTGAAGCTATGGAGGACATCACGTTCACGGAATTCAAAGTACAAGCTGGTATCAAAGAAATGAATATAGATTCTTCACCTGGCCCCGACGAAATACCCGTACATATTTTAAAGAACTGCGGACTTGATTGTTACCTAGCATCAGTAATGCAAGAATAATACGATAAAGGAGTATTGCCTGATTTATGGAAAACGGCTTTAGTGACTCCTGTTTACAAAAAGGGAAACAAATTAGATCCTGCAAATTAAAGGCCGATAACTTTAACTAGTGTGGTCTGCAAAGTTATGGAAAAGATAATAGTTAAGCACATGAGGCAGTTCTTTAGCAAACAGCATAATATCGGCAATCAGCAACATGGTTTTTGTCCTCATAGATCAACGATATCTTAAAAATGGAAGTGGATGGGACATTAGCAGACGTTAATATGGGTGATGAAAAATAGGAAAGACTTGACGAAGACCACGATACATTTTTACGATTTAACGGTGGTAGAGCCCTGCAGCAGTTTTTTGCTGTTGCACGTTTGGGACGGCTCGAGCCGGGTTGGTACCACGACCTCACAGAATACCGGCGTGAAGTAGAGGCTCTGCTTCTGCGTTTCGTCTGGTGAGTGCAGGTGGCCGGAGGCCCAATTCCCCCCCCCCCCCCCCATCAACATGGTAGCGGAATTAGACAATAGACTACCCCAGGAGGGTACCAGTACCCCTGGAGAATCCCTCGCTGAGCATCCACGACCATGTTATTCCAATCCTGAGCGTGGGTGCTCAGGCTGCCCCGCGTATTCTGGGGGGGGCAAAATTCCGCTCAAAAACAAAACTGCTCGGGGCAAGCTGAGCAACAATACCAAGGCGACCCCTGCCACGCTATCCGTGAATTTCTGCAACATCAGGGGACTTCACTGTAACCTAAACGCCGTCCACTACCATCTCGAGACGGCGAAGCCGGCCTTGCTCTTTTCGACCGAGACGCAGGTTTCCTCTCCGACTGATATTTCGTATCTCTCCTACCCGGGGTACAAATTGGAGCACTCCTTTGTGCCTCGGGCTGGAGTTTGCGTGTATGTTAGAGAGGACATCTGTTCTCGACGCCTCGGCAGTCTTGAAGGTTCGGACCTGTCCATCCGTTGGCTACGCGTAGACAGCGACGACCATCCGCGCGTCTACGGGTGCCTCTATAGGTCCCATAGCGGTAATGCCGAAACAGACCGACTCATCGACCACGTCCAAATGGCTACAGATTCCTTGCTACAACAGGTCCCATCCGCAGAGATCGTGATCCTTGGCGATTTTAACGCCCACCATGCCGAATGGCTCGGTTCACGTTTAACCGATCATGCGGGGAGATCTGTTTATGACTTTGCCTTGGCATATGGTCTGACACAACTGGTTACTTCGCCTACGCGGATTCCAGATGTGGAGGATCATACACCTTCCCTGTTGGACCTTCTGCTGACCTCTCATCCGGACGGATATCAGGTTTCCGTCGATGCCCCTCTCGGCTCTTCGGACCATTGTCTGATCCGGAGTATGGTGCCACTCACGCTCCCTTCGCGGTTGCGTTCTGCAGGTTGCCGCCGTGTTTGGCATTATAGGTCGGCGGATTGGGACGGAATGCGGTCTTTCTTTGCATCCTACCCATGGGGGCGGGTTTGCTTCTCGCCGGATGATCCCAGTGCTGTTGCTGACTCTGTCACTGATGTGGTGCTACAGGGAATGGAACTATTTATTCCATCATCTGTGGTACCCATCGGAGGCAGATCTCAGCCTTGGTTTGGTCGCTCCTGTAAGACTGCATTGCGCAGTAAGCAGGAGTGTTATCAAGCCTGGGCTGCAGCTTCGGTGACTCGGGATTTAAACACCAGCACACTTAAAAAGAAGTATAACTTCGCCTCCAGGTCCTTCAAAAGAGTTATTGCCAAGGCAAAGTCAGAGCACATAGGCAGAATTGGCGAGAAACTAGTTCGCCTTCCTTCGGGAACCCGTGCATTCTGGTCTCTCGCCAAGGCTGTCCAAGGGAATTTCTGTAAGCCATCACTACCATCTCTGCACAGGGAGGATGACTCACTGCCCCATGACGCAAAAGACAAAGCCGACCTTTTAGGCTCCCTTTTTGCGTCCAACTCGACTCTTGATGACGGGGGGAAAACACCGCCGACCATCCCGCGGTGTGAGTGCTCCATGCCGGATGTGCTGTTCTCACAGCGCTCGGTTCGCAAAGCACTGCTCTCCCTGGACATCCAGAAGTCGAGTGGGCCTGACGGAATCCCCCCAATTGTGCTGAGGACGTGTGCTCCGGAGTTGGCACCGGTCCTAACGCGTCTTTTCCGGTACTCCTACTCCCAAGGCGTAGTCCCGAATTCATGGAAGACAGCTTTTGTCCACCCGATCCCTAAAAAAGGCGACCGCTCAGACCCGTCCAACTATAGGCCTATCGCGATCACCTCCTTGTTCTCCAAAATAATGGAATCCATTATTAACTGCCAGCTCATCCGGTACCTTGAGGATCACCAGCTGATTAGTGACCGCCAATACGGTTTTCGTCGGTGTCGATCAGCTGGTGATCTTCTTGTCTACCTGACCCATAGATGGGCGGAGGCAGTAGAGTCCAAGGGGGAGGCGTTGGCCGTTAGTCTGGACATTGCGAAGGCCTTTGATCGGGTTTGGCACAAAGCGCTTCTTTCAAAGCTGCCTTCCTATGGGCTTCCCGAGAAATTGTGCAATTGGATCACCAGCTTTCTTGCAGATCGGAGCATCAAGGTCGTTGTAGACGGTGCATGTTCTGACTACAAGCCTATTAACGCTGGTGTTCCACAAGGCTGTGTGCTATCACCAACGCTGTTTCTTCTGCATATCAATGATATGTTGCTAACTGGTAACATTCATTGCTATGCGGATGACAGCACTGGTGATGCTCTATACACCGGCCGGGCCAATATTTCTCGGGAAAACGTCGCCGAGTACCGGAACAAACTTGTGTCTGAAGTCGAGTCTTTGCTGGACAAAGTCTCGGATTGGGGGCGACTAAATCTAGTCCAGTTTAATCCTCAGAAGACACAAGTTTGCGCGTTTACCGCTAAAAAGAACCCCTTTGTCGTATCTCCTCAGTTTCAAGGCACTCCCCTTCTTGCCTCAGCCAGTATCGGTATCCTCGGAGTCGACATATCGAGTGACGTGCAGTTTCGTGGTCACTTGGAAGAGAAGGCCAAATTGGCCTCTAAAAAGCTTGGCGTGCTCAGCAGAGCGGGACAGTATTTCATGCCGGCACACCGCCTGCAACTTTACAAGGCGCAGGTTCGGCCTCACATGGAATACTGTTCCCATCTCTGGGCAGGGGCTCCCCAGTGCCAGCTCCTTCCACTTGACCGCATCCAGCGCAGAGCGGCTCGAATCGTCGACGACCGAGCCCTTTCCGATCGGCTCGATTCATTGGCACTGCGAAGAGATGTTGCATCTCTTTGCATTTTCTTTCGCATCTACCATGGGGAGTGCTCTGAGGAATTGTTCGGATTAATCCCAGCCGCCAAATTTCACGAACGCACATCGCGGCAGAACTCCCGATACCATCCACACCATCTGGATGATTGGCGGTCCACCACTGTGCGATTTAGAAGATGTTTTCTTCCTCGCACAACTTCCTTGTGGAATAGTTTACCACCAGGGATTTTTCCGGACCGATACGACTTAGGGACCTTCAAGAAAAGAGCCTACTCCTTTTTAAAAGGCCGGCAACGCATCTGCAATTCCCCTGGTGTTGCGGTTGTTCATGGGGGGCGGTAGTCACTTACCATCAGGTGAGCCGCATGCTCGTTTGCCCCCTCTCCTATAAAAAAAAAAATACAATAGCACCTTATCCAGCCACTATATTTCATACAAGCGTCGAATCAGGCATGTTTCCTGATTTATAAAAACATAGTAAAATCATACCTTTATTTAAATCCGGTAGTACATCAGACCCCGCCAATTTTAAACCAATTTATGTATTACCAACATTTAGTAAAATATTTGAACAAATTATTTTAGTTCAGACGTTAAATTTCTTTAATATTAATAGATTGCTTCATAAAAATAATTTCGGTTTTACAAGGGGTATCTCGACAACTGACGCTGAAGTTGAGCTTATTAAACATATTTTTGTGCATAGGAGAATTCAGAGGATGCTTAGGGTATATTTTGTGACCTTTGAAAGGCATTTAATTGTGTTCACCATGAGACATTAATCAGGAAGTTACAGTACTATGGTGTCAAGAACATATTTTTTTTTATATTTTACTAAGCCAGCGCTTATCTACGATCCCACCTGATGGTAAGTGGTGATGTAGCCTAAGATGGTGAAGCGCACTGACTTAACAAAAGCCTTTTCACTCTTGCCTTGAAGACACCCACACTGTAATCGGATGGAAAGACAGATGCTGGCAATTTATACCACTCCTTTGCTGTACGCATGATGAACGACGGGGCGAACCGTTTGGTTCGAATGCGAGGTAAGTCCACAACGAAATGGTGGAGACTGGCCGAACGTTTGGTTGTCCGATTTTGGAAGGGAGAGGGTGGAATTAAATTATGTAATTCCTGCGCACATTCTCCGAAATGCATCGTGTAGAAAACCGAAAGGCTACATTACGTCTGCGTTTGAGGCTAGTAAGATTGGTTTTAACCAAATTCGGGTCACCAATAAGCCTCTTAGCACGCCTTTCCATCGAGTCTAAAGCTGCTAGGTGGAATTTTGCAGCACCAGCCCATATATGGCAGCAATACTCCATGCACGACCGGACTTGCGCTTTATATAAAGTAAGCAGCTGTCCCGGCGTGAAGTATCGCGATGTAAAAAAAGTAAATCCATCTTAGTCCTCAAGGGTTACGACGCAACTGTATTTTGATTTTAATTCGAGAATAGTTGGAGAGGTCTATAGGCAGTATCAAGATGTCTAATAGTCACAGCATCAACTCAGCAGCAAATGGAAGGTGTGCTTGTTTGTCACCTATATTCCACAAAAAAAGAATTATAAAGTTTCACCGCGTTAAATCCTCAAAGCCCTTTGTATAAAATATTATAGAAAAATAAATACATAAAATTTCTTCCTTCAACATTATTCTTAAAATCCGTTTTATTAATGATGAGGCGCAACAGACAAGAAAACATCTAAAAGCCCACGCGGTCGAAACGAACCCAAATGAGAACATGTCTGGAAGAGTAATTGTTTTCGTACGGTTCAAGATTACGCAATAGGAATCTTTTATTCCTCTTTAATTTGCTGCATAATTAGATTCCATACGTCAAACTCACACCACTCCATGGGTTGACTGGTAGAGAATGCCACATGACATTATTTTGTAAGTAATTATAAGTATTATAAGTATATTATAAGTATTTTGAAGACATGCGGAGTCCGCCAACACATTGGGGTAACGCGGAGTATACTTCACTGCTCTTATACACTTCCAAAAACGAGGAAAACTGTATTCAGCGCTGGGACGTACATACGCTTTAACCTTAACTACCACTACTGTCTAGCTGTTATGTATTTTCTATGGGTGACTTCTAACAGTGGTAGAGCCACGCGGCAGCTTTTGCTGTCGCACGGATGGGCCGGCTCGAACCGTGGTGGTACCACGACCTCACAGAATACCAGTGTGAAGTAGAGGTTTACCTCTGCGTTTCGCTTGGTGAGTGCAGGTGGCCGGTGGCCCTTTTTACCGGAAATGAGGCATTCCATCTTAGTCCTCACGGGTGACAACGCATCTGCGTTTTGATTCACAAACGAGGATAGATGTAGATGTCTATGGGCTGCAGTAACCACTTACCATCAGGTGGACTGTGTGCTCGTTTGTCACCCTTATCCTATAAAAAAAATACATATTTATATTCCACTTAAACAATTTACAAAATAAATTGTGTTAAATCAGTTTCTTTCAGTCAAGCTTTGGTTAGAGATAAAGATACGTAACGACGGAGTTGTACACTAAAATAAATAAGTAAATTATGGAATACAGCAATAAATTATATTTATACACATATTTATATCTACATATTTTAAAATATGAATCCTTCATAAAATACAACATAATGTAATATTTTAGTAGATGAATACCTACTTGTAACATACAAAAAAAATCTTATTATTAACAAAGGCTACAATTTGAAATAATATTTCAATTGAAAATAATTTTTAATCCATTTTTTATATTTTAGAAGAAAGAAAATTTTTCAATATTGAAGCGGTGTACATTTATTCCACCATACGGTTAACTGCATGCATACAAATAGTATTATTAGACTTTTAAATTATACCGTGAATACTGGTTCTAGTGAAGTTACTACGTAGACTTGTGATTATTTACTAAATACTGTGGAAATGACAACATACTGCAACTATAAACGTCAAGGAACACTCCTACAATATACAATTTTACAATAGCGCCATAATATATAATATCATCCTACATTTCTTCAAAAAAAAAAGTAATTTTAATAAAAAAGTGATGTAAAGCAAAAAAAAAAACACTAGCTAGTGATAATTGTTTCTCGACTCTATATAGTCAGTAATTCAATCATAGGGCAATGTATATAATATTTCAACAAAGTCTAAGAAAACATACAAGTTCTCTCTATTACGAAGTTTAAATATTTTATTAAACAAAACTGTATTAAAAGGGTTATTTTAATAATAGGTCTTTACCTGTGGAACTGCCGTTCTGCAGTACTGGTCATTTCAAATCAAAATAATTTTTGTTTAGCTAAGTATTACTAATTTCAAATTAATTTTATTTTAAAACACGGAATTCTTGTTTCACAATTAGTTATTTATTAATTGTGAAAATACAAATGCGATGAAAACATAAAGTTACGTTATGTTTTCATCGCATTCGCATCTCTTTCGTCATCATAGATACGTTAAAATTTTGAGTAATTATGGAATATTGACAAGGCAATAAAACTTGACAAATGTCACAAGTGCTCAGCAAGTTGGTTGGATCCTGGTTTAGCTCCTAAACAATGCCCTAAAGGAAAACTTACCCCTACAAAAGCGATGGTCATTGTTTGGTGGTCTAGCACCGGTGTGATTCATCACAGCTTCTTACCAAATGGGATGAGCATTACTGCAGATCTGTACAGTAAAGAACTGAACACAATGATGGAGAAGCTCGCACGTGACTAACCAGATTTGGTCAATCGCTCGGTCCACGCTGCTTCTGCACGACAACGCGCGTCCTCATACTGCACAACAGACGGTCTCCACGTTACTAGAGCTTGGATTGGAAGTTCTCTGTCATTCGCCGTACTCACTGGACCATGTGCCTGCAGACTTCTACTTTTTCCAGAATTTGAATATCTTTATGACGGGAAAAATTAAATACCCCAGAGTCAGTACAAAATACCTTTGAAGAATTTCTTGCCTCCCGTCTACCTTATTTCTTAAAGAAGGGCATTAATAACTGTCACTGCGTCGAAAAACATGTATCGATTGCATGGGTGATTACATTAATAGAAATAAAAAAAATATAGAAAAAATATTACGTTAACTTATTTCATAAAAAATAGCAATTTCGTAGGTAAAGGCCTAATATAAACGATTGATAATAACCCCTGAGAATGAGGTGGTCGCTTCAAAGCCGGTTCGTGCATAATGAGATTTCGTAGTCTCTGCTTCTTACTACTTTGGATAACAAGCTTTAAGTTACGTAGTAGAGTCATGCTGCAGCTATATTATGGTTGTGGCAGCTATATTATGGTCGTCCTTCTCCGGCCGTTCGGCCGGAGAAGGACGACACTCTCACCTCACAGAATCCCAGCGTAAAATAGCAGCTCAACGGTGCTATGTATCGAATATGTTCCTTAGGGACAGTGTGTGTTAATAATATGACGAGCACTAATACTTCATTTTCTTTACCTACACTCTATGATAGTGCCATAACAAAGCAGATACATTTAAACAGTAATTCCTACAATGAAAAAAATAATGTAATTGTGTATAGTGATGACATAGGCAAAAATTTGGGTATATCGTTAAATAACTCTTTAAAAAGGCAACAGATAAGTAACTACTGCATGCCTAGAGCATCATTCAGTGATATTATGAATAAAATTTTAACTAGTAAATTTAACCCAAATAGTATATTAATAATTTTTGTTGCGAGAAGAGGCAATATGAACAAGAATCAATTATTAAAATATATTGAATATCTCAATAACATAAATGAGGTTAAAGTTATCTTGTTTACATTGCCTTACATAGAGGGGTGGCCACGGGAAACTAAACTAAGATATAATTTAAATTTAATGATGCATAATTTGACATGTAACAGTAACTTAAATTTGACATTTAATTGTAAGAATAATAATGATAAATTTCATTTAGTGGATATTAATAATTTAACTAAGAAGTTTTTGACAAGAGATTGGTATTATCTATCAAAGTTTAGTTTAAGTCTGGTAGCAAATACGCTATCTTATTATTTATATTTTAACCCAGCCAAATTATTGGCTACCTTAACACCTGCTTTTTTTGAGCAGAAAAATAATTTTACAAATTATTTGGAATTAGTTCCAAGTAATTTAAATTAGATAATAAGACAATAGAGGTAATCTCTAGCAAAAATAATTTAAATACCTTAGAATACAATTCAACAATACTAAACTGTGTAATTTCACAAAATAGCAATAATAAAAACTGTATTAATCTGGTGCATCAAAATATACAAGGTATGTTAGGCAAAGAACTAGAAATTGAATTATTTTTAAATAGTGACCTTATTCATATTTTATGTATTACTGTACATTGGTTGAAAGTTTACAACTCCATATTTAATTTCAGTAATCACCAGGTGGTCAGTTCGTTCAATAGAGATACTAAATTACGTGGTGGCTCCTTAATATTAGCTAATAAATCCTTATCATGTAAAGAACGTAAAGACATTGTGAGCCTCTCTGTTGAGCGTACTGTAGAAATGGCATGTGTTGAGCTTGAGCACCTTATTGTTGTCAGTGTTTACAGACTCCCATGTTCAAATTATGATACCTTTGAAAAAATTATGGAAGAAGTTTTAGTTAAGCTTCATAAACAGAATAAATCTCTTGTAGTGTGTGGAGACTTTAATATCAATCTCCTGGAAAGTTCTTCCATCAGTATTAAATTTTGCTCTTTGTTCAAATCCTATAATCTTGATAATTTATTCTTTGAAGCTACACGTATTGCAGGGTGTAGTGCAACTGGTATTGATAATATTTTTACAGGTGTTGTACCAATCAACAAATCAATAATTCAAAAACTTATTTCAGATCACTGTGGACAACTGGTTTCATTACCTTATATGCACAAAAAACAGGAAATTGAGAAAACAGTGTTTGTTCCTATTAATGCAAAACGCCTAGAAAGATTTAGAAGTAATATGGTAAAAAACCTTCCATCGCTTTCTTATAAGAACAAAGCAAACTATTTATATGGAGAATTATTTACCCTTATAAGCAATGAATTTGAAAAAACATTTACTTCTAAAACATTCTCCAGAAACAGTCGCAAGGCATTTAATGAGTGGGCGACAGTAGGAATTCATAAAAGCAGACGAAGGTTATATGACCTTTACCATGAAAGATCATATAATCCTTCCGATTCCTTTAAAGAATATGTCAAAAATTATTCTAAAATGTTTAAAAGAGTTTGCTCCACAGCCAAATCGTTACATATTAGCAATAAAATTAAGATGGCTAAGAATAAAATTAAAATGACGTGGAGTATAGTTAACAGTGAAACCAGTAAAGAAAAACCTCGTAACTCAAATTATCAATTAAAAATTAACAATGAGTTATACCTTTATTTAAATCTGGTAGTACATTGGACCCCGCTAATTTTAGACCTATTTCTGTACTACCAACTCTTAGTAAAATTTTTAAAAAAATAATTTTGGATCAATTGTTAATTTTTTTAATACAAATAAATTACTTCATAAAAATCAATTTGGTTTTACAAGGGGTCGCTCGACGACTGACGCCGGTGTTGAGCTTATGAAATTTCTTAGGTATTTTCTGTGATCTTTCCAAGGCTTTCGATTGTGTTCATCATGAGACATTAATCAGGAAACTACAACATTACGGTGTAAAAAATTTGGCGCTTAGACTTATTACTTCATATTTAAGTAACAGAACTCAAAAAGTCGTCATCAATGGTAAAGGTTCCTCCGGATCGGTAGTGTCAATGGGCGTTCCTCAGGGCTCGATTCTTGGCCCATTCCTATTTTTAATCTATATTAATGACTTACCTTATCTTGTAGGGGACAATCACGATATAGTATTATTTGCTGACGATACCTCTTTAATTTTCAAACTCAAACGGCAGTTAATTAATTATGACGATGTAAATAATGCTCTATCGAAATTAGTACATTGGTTTAACGCCAACAATATGCTCTTGAACGGCAATAAGACAAAGTGTATTAAATTTACAATACCTAATGTAAAACATTCGAATACCAATGTGCTGTTAAATGGGGAGGAGTTGAGTCTTGTGGATATCACTGTTTTTCTCGGTATTACTATTGACGCGAAACTTCAATGGGGCCCCCATATATCTAAATTAGCAAGCAGACTTAGTTCTGCAAAATATGCTGTAATAAAGATTAGAAGTCTCACAGATGTTAAGACAGGTAGATTAGTGTATTTTAGTTACTTTCATTGCGTAATGTCTTATGGAATTTTGCTATGGGGTAATGCGACTGATATTGAAGCTATATTTGTTTTGCAAAAGAGTAATTCATTTATGGGGTAATGTATACGCTTTTACAACAAAATCCCAGAACATATTCAAAGTTTGTCAATAAACAAGTTTAAAAGTTTTATTAAAGAAAAACTGTACAATAAGGGTTATTATAATATCAAGGAATACATGAATGAAAATAACGCCTGGGAATAAGGTGATCGCCACCATGCTGGTTCTATGAAAAATTATTTAAAAATTGTATAAACGAAATTGTTTGAAAAGAAAAAGTCTCGCTGGGTTTCTTGCTGGTTCTTCCCAGGACAGAGGTATTTTCCGAACCAGTGGCAGATAAAAAATGACTTTCAATAAGAATTATGTAATAATCGATATTGAATAAAAATTATTCTATTCTATTCTATTCTATAGAACGGTGAGTATAAAAAACCACATAAAAACATAACATATGTTATGTTATTTTGTTATTTTATTAAAAACAATTAAGGAAAATACATTAATCAATAAATAATGAAAACTGCGATCGATGTTCCTGCTACTTTCGTAACATAATCGGCTTATCTGAAAGCATCATCTTAATTGATTATGTTTCATAGTTATATCCAATATAGCGCTTTTCATAACTAATTATTCAAAAATATAAGTAGCACAGATATATCTAAAAGTTTTTCCAAGATTTATGAAAATATGTAGTAAATTCATAATATTTTACGATATTACATTTTCGAGGCAACCATGGCATATTATGTACCTGTGTTCAGTAACGGATGTTGATGGGCTGCAATTAATGATGAATGTACATAGGTAATATTGCAATCGTCAAAATAATAACTAAAAATGAACGAAATTTTGTATTTCACCGTACTGAAATGTTTTAACAACATTAAATAAACGTTATCACAAAACTCGAAGGAAATCGAACGAGCTAACAACCGATTAACTCAATTATCGGGCCAATACAGTGAGTCACTTGGTAAATACTCTCTCACACTTGAGTAAGTTGAGGAGAAGTAATCTAGTTAAGTGCACTCAGTGCTGGAGCTAAGGTTTGCTTATAACTCTTACATATTATAGATAGAAATTCTCGTGAACGACAAACTGTCTATCTTTTGAATATTATACGTTAGATCAGTTAATCTAATGTAATTAGAAAAGTACCTGGAAAAGTGCAAGATCAAACAAACATGTAATTTTTCGCATCAAGGACATATTTTTGTATATATATATATATATATATATATATATATATTTGTATACATGTTTATATATATATATATATAAGCACTAGCAGAACTTTCCTGTGCGCTTTGCGCCTTAGGCATGAAAAATTCACCCTTTTTAACTCGCGGCCTACCATTAGGCTTTAGCGGTTATGAGCATCTATAACAAACAATTTATGGTGCAATCTCTGATAGAAATCGCTTTGGTGAATGAACAGACTGATGTGAGAACGACATTGATAATGATATTGAGCCGCCTTCTCCATTTATGTCTCTTGACAACTCTTGATAAAAACTCGACAAGTAGTAGAGTTCAACTCACCTGCAATTCCCCTGGTGTTGTGGATATTCATGAGCGACTGTGATCTCTTACCATTAGGTGAGTTGCATGCTCCTTTTCTTCATCTTCCATAAAAAAGGCATCATTTCATAACTTTTGACCCTTAATTACGCGTTTGCCATTCTATTCGTTTTTTTTGAAAGCTTCTCCCAGGTTCGGTAGTCCATTTTAAAAGCAGTCAGGTACCTCTTGGTAGTTTTTTAAACGAAGCAATGACCTCCCACGTCTATTTGCGTCCGCTGCTGCACCGGGAACAACACGTTACAAAAACCGATTAATGTAAGCAATTTTCTAAGTCGATTGCTAAGTTTATTCCACAAGTTCATTCCAGTACAACTATACTTCGGTTTAATTCTGCATCCATAACTTCATTTTAGAGTTTAGTTTGGAAAGCGTTTGTGGTTGCTTAACTGTGAAATTGTTCAACGAAGCAGTTTTAATGAAAACCCTTTTCGTATTGTCTTTTGTGTCTGTAAATCGAACAGTGAAAGTGTTACATAATCTAAATAATATTTTGACGCTGACAGTGTTGTTAGTGATCAAGGTCACAGTTACTTTATATAGATTCATAAATAATAGTTCGATATTTTTTATAATCATCAACAGATTGACGATTGAAAAAGATTTTATCTAGTGTTATGTATGATTATAAGAACATGTAAGTTCAGAAAACGGCTATTTCATCTTGTTATATAAAGTCTTAATTTAAGTTCCCAGGAAAGACTGACGCAGGTTGTGTTTCAAAGAACGTTTTCCTTATTTTATTAAGTTCAGATCACTGTGGACAACTGGTTTCGTTACCTTATATGCACAAAAGACAGGTAATTGAGAAAATTGTGTTTGTTCCCATTAATGCAAAACGCCTGGAGAGATTTAGAAGTAATATGGTAAAAAACCTTCCATCCCTTTCTTATAAGAACAATGCAGACTATTTATTTACCTTTATAAACAATGAACTTAATAAAACAGTCACTTCTAAAACATTCTCCAGAAACAGTCGCAAGGCATTTAATGAGTGGGCGACAGTAGGAATGCATAAAAGCAGACGAAGGTTATATGACCTTTACCATGAAAGATCGTATAATCTTTCCGATGCTTTTAAAGAATATGTAAAAAAATATTCTAAAATGTTTAAAAGAGTTTGCTCCACAGCCAAATCATTACATATTAGTAACAAAATTAAGACGGCTAAGAATGAAATAAAAATGAAGTGGAGTATAATTAACAGCAAAACCGGTAAAATGAAACCTCGTAACTCAAACTATAAATTAAAAATTAATAATGAATTGACAAAATCAAATCAAGAAGTTGCAGCGGTGTTTGAGAAATATTTCATTGATGTTCCTATCTTGACAACAGAATCATTGAATATTTCTCCAACTGTCGCCGAGTCATTACTTAAACAGAATGTTAATACCTGTTTAAAAGCATTTAGATTTGAAAAAGTATTACCGCATAATATTGTAAAATACTTCAAAGCCATTGATGTAAAGAAAACCGCAGATTTGTGGGGGATTTCCGTTACAGTGATTGCGTCCATAATAGATTTAATTGCACCTCATCTTGCTATTATTCGTTTCCTGATTTAATGAAGCATAGTAAAATAATACCTTTATTTAAATCTGTTAGTACATTAGACCCCGCCAATTTAAGACCTATTTCTGTACTACCAACACTTAGTACGATTTGTAAAAAAATAGTTCTTGACCAAATGTTTTTTTTTTAATATAAATAATTTACTTCATTAAAATCAATTTGGTTTCACAAGGGGTCGCTCGACAACTGATGCCGGTGTTGAGCTGATTAAATATATCTTTAATGCATGGGAGAATTCACAGGATGCTTTGGGTATATTTTGTGACCTATCCAAGGCCTTCGATTGTGTTCACCATGAAACATTAATCAGGAAACTTCAACACTACGGTGTAAGAAGTGATGCTCTTAAATTAATTATTTAATATTTAAGTAAGAGAACGCAAAAAGTTGTCATTAACAATATGAGCTCTTCCGGATCGATGGTACAAATGGGCGTGCCTCAAGGCTCAATTCTCGGCCCCTTTCTGTTTCTTGTATACATTAATGATTTACATTACATAGTAGGGTATAATCATGATATAGTATTATTTGCAGATGACATTTCTTTAATTTTCAAGTTAAGTCGACAATTACTAAAATATGACGAAGTAAATAATGCTATATCTAAATTAGTAAATTGGTTCAATGTTAATAATTTGCATTTAAATGTTACTAAAACGAAATGTATGAAATTCATGACTCCAAATGTCAAATAATTAACTACTAATGTAATTTTAAATGGGGAGAAACTGAGTCTTGTAGATACCACCATTTTTCTTGGAATCACACTAGACGCGAAACTTCAATGGAGCCCCCATATATCAAAACTAGCAAACAGACTTAGTTCTGCAGCATATGCTGTAAAAAAGATTAGAAGTCTAACCAGTGTTGAAACAGCTAGACTAGTTTACTTCAGCTACTTCCATAGCATAATGTCGTATGGTATTTTGCTATGGGGACACGCAGCTGACACTGAAATTATATTTGTTTTACAGAAGAGGGCCATAAGAGCAATTTATGATTTAAAGCCTAAAGAGTCGCTGCGACAAAAATTTAAGGAAATTAATATATTAACTTTGGCCTCTCAATACATTTATGAAAATGTAATGTATGTACACAAAAATAAAATTTGTTTTACAAAAATAAGTGATATTCATTCTGTAAATACTAGGAACAGACACAAGCTAGTAGTACCAGTTACTCGACTCCATCGAGTCAGTAATTCATTCTTGGGGCGATGTATACGCTTTTACAACAAAATTCCAGAAAATATACAAAGTTTGACCTGCTCAAAGTTCAAAAATTTTATTAAACTAAGTTTGTATAAAAAGGTTTATTATAATATTAAGGAATTTATGGATGATAATAACCCCTGGAAATGATGTGATCGCTACCAAGCTATTTCTAATTTGTTGTGTTGTTAATTTGTGTAACATTATGATTGTAAACTGTTATTTAAAAAAAAAGTCCCGCTGGGTTTCTTGCTGGTTCTTCCCAGGACAGAGGTTTTTTCCGAACCAGTGGTAATCAAACAAAAGAATGACTTTTAATAAGTATTATTTATAATGAATATTGAATAAAAAAGTTTCTGTTTCTGTTACATTAATCAGGAAACTACAACATTACGGTGTAAAAAATTTGGCGCTTAGACTTATTACTTCATATTTAAGTAACAGAATTCAAAAAGTCGTCATCAATGGTAAATGTTCCTCCGGATCCGTAATATCAATGGGCGTTTCTCAGGGCTCGATTCTTGGCCCATTCCTGTTCTTAATCTATATTAATGACTTACTTTATCTTGTAGGGGACAATCACGATATAGTATTATTTGCTGACGATACAACTTTAATTTTCAAACTGAAACGGCAGTCCATTAAATATGACGATGTAAATAATACTCTATCGAAACTAGTACATTGGTTTGACGCCAATAATTTGCTCTTAAACGGCAATAAGACAAAATGTATTAAATTTATAATACCTAATGTAAAACATTCGAAAACCAATGTGCTCTTAAATGGGGAGGAGTTGAGTCTTGTTGATACCACAGTTTTTCTCGGTATTACTATTGACGCGAAACTTCGATGGGGCCCTCATATATCTAAATTAGCAAGCAGACTTAGTTCTGCAGCATAAGCTGTAAGAAATATTAGAAGTCTCACAGATGTTGAGACAGCTAGGTTAGTGTATTTTAGTTACTTTCATAGCGTAATATCTTATGGAATTTTGCTATGGGGTAATGCGACTGATATTGAAGCTATATTTGTTTTGCAAAAGAGAGCCGTACGGGCGATTTATAATCTAAATTATAAAGAGTCCCTCAGAGAAAAATTTAAAGAAATAAGCATATTAACTTTGGCATCGCAATATATTTACGAAAATGTAATGTATGTACATAAAAACATAAATAGCCTTAATAAGAATAAGGATGTTCGTACCTTAAACACTAGGAACAAACATAAGCTTGTAATGCCACTTACTAGACTCCACAGAATTAGTAATTCATTTATGGGGCAATGTATACGCTTTTACAACCAAATCCCAGAATATGTTCAAAGTTTGTTAATAAACAAGTTTAAAAGTTTTATTAAAGAAAAACTGTACAAAAAGGGTTAATATCAAAGAATACATGAATGAAAAAAACCCCTGGGAATAAGGTTATCGCCACCATGCTAGTTCTATGAAAATTCATTTAAAATTGTATAAACAAAATTATTGTTAAGTGAAATTATGTTTAAAAAAAGTCCCGCTGGGTTTCTTGCTGGTTCTTCCCAGAACAGAAGGATTTTCCGAACCAGTGGTAAATAAAATAATGACTTCCAATAAGTATTATGTAATAATCCATATTGAATAAATATCATTCTATTCTATTCTATTCATTATTTAATGAAGTGAAAAACACAAAATGAAGAATCGAATATAAGACTCGGTGGCCAGCCATCGAGAAATAGTTTTGGATCGGCCAGACCCGAGATTCGAACCCGGCACCACAAGACCAATAGTCTGGCTTACGGCCACTAGACCAACGCGAAAGTGAATAAATGAATGATAATGTTCATGATCATTTGCATGATATGCACTGTAGTTAGCGACACACGACTGTACTGTATAAATTGTAAAATCATCTTATGTCGTGATTTTTACAAATAAAGATTTATGATTTGAAACAAATGATTTAATTACTGAAACTGTTAATCGAGTGACTACTATAAATCTCTGATATCCAAGTTTATTTTATGAAATGTCAAAAACAAACGACCTTGTAGTGGCAGTGTAATGTAACCTCCAAGGAGGACGATTTATTGGAAGTAATCTCGAGATATCGTGGCAGCACTTCGTGGGTACAAGGTACAAGATGCAACAAGTACTTTCACAGTAATGTGGTGACAGTCAAGTAAACCGATGAAGGGGCCCCGGTTGCGTTCCGACCGGTTATCCCTGGACAACTCGTATACGCTGGTAGTGTGTGGTTTTAGTCGGTAGAAGTCCGGCTCCAGAATAACCGTTTCGTTGCCCCCGCAGCGAAAGGTATCCATGATAATTGCCAACGATAAAAAAGGGTTGCAGCACAGATGGGCCGAATTGACCGAAGAAGGGACACGCTCTCATGGAGTTCAAGCATAAAATAGCAGCTCAGTAAGTGTAAGCCTTTAAATTACTATTGTTTAACGGGTGTTTGTGAAACGCCCCCGAAAACGAAGACAGATATTAGTAGGTACTACACCTTAGAACATGGGTCACAAATAAATTTTATCCCGAGGAAAAAAAAATCATCTTTTCACAACGTTTTATTTACTTTATTCACGCTCCATCATGTTAGCACAGCTAAATGAAACGATAATTTAATTAAAAAAAGTCATGAAAATACTTAAACAAAAAACCAGCAGTGAAACTTACAAATAAGATCAGCTGATATTAGGGTCAATATCTAAACTATTATAGGTCCCGTCACGTAAAAACGTTGGCCTTGAACCTGGGCACTGAGCGATTTATCACTGATTGGTACGAAGGGGGCGCGACGGGGGAACAATCTGCCAGTATTACTGTGCCCACATGCTATTAGTTCCTGCTTTCCGCGCTTTGTTCGCTCCCAAAATACAGTCGCATACACAGCTTACTTTGTGACTCGCGACGATGTTTTTAAAAAGAAAGGAAAGAAAAATTATTTATATCTATTGTTTTATGACTGAACAAGTGAACGAAAAGGTAAATATGATAGAAGAAAGTGAATGGGGAAAATTTTGCAGTAAAGTTAAAAGTGTTGAGGAAGAATACTGAAAAAATTACCATGTGATCGACCTGATGACGGATGCTCAAGCGAAGATGAAAGTGATGATGAAGTAGCATCCATTAATATCAACACACCATCGACATCTGGCTTTCATGTGAACCAAGACGACATAATGGACGGCGTGTCACTCTTAGCTTAAGTTTTCTTGTTACAAACTACTTTATATTTTCTTACTTTATATCTCTTGATTTCTGTCTTGAGGATTTCTTTCTTCTCTGTAGCTGTGTCTTCGAGTGCCGCTTCCGAAATGAACAGCTCACAACCCAAAACGCACTTCCGTTCCGGTGGACAGGTTCTTCCCCTTCTGAAGTCGGCTGATGTCTCCAGCGAAGCTGTCTACCGGCGTTTCGTCGTCGTTCCTAGTCTTCTGGCTTCTTGTCTTACGCATGATGTCCCACATTGCGGCTTCCAATCGTCTTCAAAAAGACGCACGTATTGGTTGCCGTTCCAGCCGCAAGGTCGTTACCAGGCGATTACAGTTTGGCACCGTTAGGGAGTAGTCGCCGGCCGCGTAAACGAAAGTTTGTCTGGAAACAGACAATTAGACGCAAATGTGGACGTAGACGTAGACTGTCAGAAACGTGGAAAAATTTTGGTTAACCGAGGACCTTCTTTCTTCGTCGATGAACTTCTTTCTTCTGTATGATCTTCGGATCTTCCAGCTTCTATCTTCTGGCTTCTATCCGGCTCGAAGGAACAATAAATTGTAGGGGACTGTATGATTTTTATTAACTAACTAACAGTGTGACGACTGATTCTATTTAGGGTAAACTATACTAGGGACGGTTGAAGAAAAGATGGTACTGTAGACGATTATGTATTCCAAGTATTTACAAGCGGCAGATAAATTATATATATACACAGAGGGGAATCTTGAATGGAATATTAATTAGCTCTTCTCTCTTGATTTCGGTCTTGAGGTTTTCATTCTTCCCTCTTGCTGTTGTATCTTCGGGTGCTGCTTCCGAAATGAACAGCTCACAGCCGAAACCGACCTTCTTATATTCTTAAAAAGGGTGTCTCGGCACGTGAGTGGTATTGTAAGATCTGCCGCGCGCTGATTGGTCGGCGGCATCACGTGATATTCGGGTGGTGTGCGGGGTGCGCGGGGAGCAACGGGCTATGAAGGGGCGACGGGGTGGCAGCTCCCCTCGCCGTCCGTAACAATAACTATGAAATAGTGTTCATAATTGTGTGAGTACTGAGTACCCAATTTTACTAGTACCCAACGTTTATTAATTTCAATAATTTTTGTAGTAAAGAACTGCTTGTTGCGTCAGGGTACAATTGATTGTGTTATTGTATTAAAAATTACAACCATTACTTTTAAATTACATATGAAGACTAGTCGTAGGGACAAATAAAATAAACGTTGGCGATGTCTTAACAAACATAACGCTTTAATGGTGTGTGGAAAGTTCCTGTGCTTCAAGGACTTTGCCTTATGTGCGCATTTGTTTTGGAATTGGAATAGATTAATAATTTTAGTTTTTGAGACAGTTCCGTATTGACTATCACGAGGTACACTACAATTGTTTTGTTTATTAAATTATTCTTGTTATTTATTACTGAATGATATTATTCTTGTTGTTACGGCTTAAGTTTCTTGTTTTGTTTTTATAATGCCTAACGCGTACGTTTATAGTGCTCGTGAATACGGCAACATGTTAATGTGCCTTGAAGAAGCTTGCGGGAATGCTTCGCATGCATTACGAATTTACCGAGAAAAATTCGCGACCGCTCGACATCCAGCTTACTCTCGTCTGATAACAGCAGCATTTCAGTGAGTGTTTAAATATTGGCCTATTGCACTGGTAGCGGCAGGAGGTGGAAGTCAAGTGGCTGTTCACTCAGAGGAGCGCATTTTAGATGTCGTTCGCTGGAATTCAAACCTAGGTACACGAAATATCGCTAAATTGTTAAGGCGTCGGGATGGAACAAGTGTGTCATACTCTACAGTTCACAAAGTATTAAAGCGTAACCGAATGCGCCCATACAAAGTGTACAAAGTGCAAGCGTTAGTTACCGGTGATCACGACCGCTGGTGAGTTTTCTGCCGTTGGACCAGCAACAACGTGTGCCTGGTTTCATTGAGCACGTCATCTGGACGGACGAGACGACATTTACCAGAAACAGTCTGTGGAACCGAAGAAATACACATATGGATTCTGAGGTTAACCCACACGCTGTTCGACAAACCGGGCACCAAACCCGATGGTCCGTTAACGTATGGGCAGGTTTATTTAAGAATCGCATACTCGGACCAGTGTTTCTACCACAACGACTTAACGGACAGCGATACTTGAACTTCATAAATGAACAGTTGGTTGACATTTTAGACGACCTATCGTTGGCGAAATATCGCCGCACATGGTTCCAGCATAATGGTGCCCCTCCACATGTCGTGAGATTCGCCCGTAAGCGCCTCAATGAGTTATTTGATGATCGCTGGATCGGCAGACTAGGACCACACGCTTGGCCACATCGCTCGCCAGATCTGACCCCGTTAGATTTCTTTCTGTAGGGGTATGTGAAAGAAAGGGTTTTTAATCGTGAGTGTGATAGTGCTGACGAAATGCGCCAAATGATCGTGGATTTTTTCGACAAACTACCTACGGACTGTGTCGAAGACCACACGATGGCCCGTGCCCATGCCCCGCCTGCATGAGGAGACGCAACACCGAGCCCAAATCTGCCTTGAAATGAATGGATCACAATTTGAGCCGCATTTCATAAGACCACAGAGGATTTAGAGTGGTAAGCTGTTTCATAACTATTTTTTTTTAAATTACTTAGTACTGAACTAATCTAAATAGGTACATAACTGAATACATGAGAATAATAAACATACCTACACGATGAATAAAACGCATGACTCTTTTCTTTTTCTTCTTTGATGAACCTTGGTTACATTTCATTTAAGTATTTTTTTCATTAGCGGGGAATAGAACCATTTATTTGGGTTAACCTCTTAATTCGGATTAAAGTGGCTACTTGGAGACAAGCACAGTGACAAAATAGTAGGTTAAGTAGATACGTTAGGTATTTAGACAAGTGTTGTAAATCATTAGGTATTGTGGTATGGCCCGCTAGTTGCGGGCCGCACGAATTCGGCGTTCGCGCGTACATTGACCTCTAGTCAACTGATTGTAATTCAGTAATTCCACTGCTCGTTTTATGTTTCAGTATTTTCATGATTTTTTTATGAACTTATCGTTTCATTTAGCTGTACTAACATGATAGAGAATGAATAATGCTAATAAAACGTTGTGAAAAGATGATTTTTCTTTCATCAGGATCGATTTTATATTCCACCCATCATCAAAGGCATAGTTGGTAATGTCGTCTGTCTTCGTTTTCGGGCGCATTCCAAAAATACCCTGTATACTATAAAAGTATTTTTTTAAAGAAGTGAAAATTTGCATATCTTGAAAGAGGTGCTCATTCTCAACACGGTGGATGGCAAGTTTTTCAGCTCAATATCTTTACACAGGTAAAGTTGCTGCCTATCAGTAGTCTGAAAGATTTGTTTAGGAAATCAGAAGTAAGTTTTTTCATGACTTGGTATGCAGGCTCGGTATGCGTTGTTACTCATTCAGTAATAGAAACATTTGCGGTTGCTTGTACAACAACCCACCAAAGTTTCATCGTAATTGTATCAATGGTATAGAAACGCATAGAAGATGAACAAACATAATATAATAATTTTTATATTATTATTTTATATTAGATATTAAAAATATATTATCTATTCTATGTTGCAGACCTAGTTTTCATTTCTACGACTTTTATCAAATTTCATTAAAAAATTGTAATGGTTCATGTGTGCGTGTCTATGCGTGTGTATGCACTCGCACCCATTAACTTATAATAATTAGCAATAGCTAACAGTCCACATAAACTGCAATTATGACATATTTTGCATATATTGAGTCGATTATCTGCTACGGGATTATAATTTGGGGCAACAGTGCAGAAATTAATAAAGTTTTTATTGCACAAAAAAAAATGTGTTCGTGCCATTCATGGAGTTGACACAGATGTCTCATGCCGACCACTATTTAAGACACTGGGGATCTTACCCGTGCCTTGTTTGTATATAATAGAAGTTGCTAAGTTAGTAAAACAACACGGGAAGAGTTTCTATAAACTTAATAAAGAAGTGGTATCCCTGAACACGAGATACCCAGATCGGATAGTTATTAGCGAAATACGAAAAAGTAAACGCTTTAGCAAAAGTTGTTACTGAATTGGTAAAACAATGTATAATAAAATACCAAACATAATTAAAGATCTTCCTATGCAAACATTTAAAAAAAATTATACCAGAGGTTTCTTCAAAAGAAATTTTACTCGGTAAATGAGTTTTTAAATTACTGCTGACAACTTTTATTGGACTATAGCTCACAATTGACATTTTTTGTTATTAACTGACATGGTATATTGTTTAATAAAAATTGTGGAAAGTGTGAGAGTGATATAGAAAGAAGAGTGAATGCAGCAAACATGGTGAATGGAGCTTTGCACTCCTTTATGAGCAGTCGGAAGGTGTCTAACAAGTCTCGTTTGGCTGTGCATGAGGGGGTGTTGGTTCCGACACTCATGTACGGAAGTGAAAGTTGGGTATGGCAGAAGAAACATGAAAGCAGAATAAATGCAGTTGAGATGAGAGCATTAAGAAGTATGATAGGAGTTAAACTGAGTGACAGGATAAGAAATAGTGGGATAAGGAAACGCTGTGGTCTGAAAGAAGGTGTAGTGACAAAAATTGAGAAAGGTATGCTGAGATGGTTTGGCCATGTCAAGAGAATGAATGAAGAACGATTGACGAAAAAAGTGTATAAGGCGAGTGTGAATGAAAGTGTTGGAAGGGGTAGACCTAGGCGGAAATTTCTAGACCAAATCAGTGTCGTCTTGAAAAAAGGCCAGGTCAAGAGTACCCTAAACCGCAGAGCATGTATGAAGGGAATAATGAAAGTGGACGAAGCAAAACAAATATGTAAGGATCGTAGCAAGTGGAAAGAAGTGGTCTCTGCCTACCCCTTCAGGAAAGAGGCGTGATTATATGTATGTATGTATGTATGTATGTATATTGTTTAATTTATTTTTCATTATTTGTTAATTATTTATATATATACTTTTAATATATTTAGGATAATTCATAGATTGTTTGTTGTCGCTAATTTAAAGATTTAATAACGATTGATTTTGATGTGTTAATTTTGTATAATTTTATAAATTCTCAGAATAAATAACTTTGCATGTCTCCATTAGGGACTTAGTATGTGTATATAGTATGTAACATTATCTTATGTAACATACATACTAAAAAGCAAATAAATAAATAAAGGTAGTTCTTTGTTACAGCTTTTGAAAAACTAACAAAGAAAGCTACGTTCCTTAATATTCTGGAGTATCGCGGAAGACTCACCTTCTCCAAAAAGCCTCTCGAAAATGTAAGAAGTGCTGTTCTCAACACTGGAACCTACAGACGTATCACCATTTATTTATATCATTGCTTTATGTCAAAATAAAACTTTTCCTAACTTGTGATATAATTTGATTAAATACTTTGTTCTCAAGTATTTTCTTAAATTTTCACCTAAAGGACTTTAAATTACGCTCTGCTCGCAGATGTGTAGTTAATTATTACCAACGGTGTAAGTGTTCTTAACGTGAGTTATAAAACCCGTTTTACGTCTTTTAAAAGTTAAACTTAATTGCAGGTAATTAAAAGTTGGGCACAAATTTGAATTGAATTAATGCGAAACTTTCTGTAACGTAGCTTTATTTTCGTTATTTGCTTAAGAATAAACGTTTCAATTTGCATATGTAGAAACGTGTAGTTACTTACTTTACTTGTTCAGCAATTTTCTTACAAGTGTAGGACCAAGAAGTATTTGTTTTAGAATAGTGGTGACAAACGGGCACACAGTCCACCTTATGATAAGTTGTTGCTGTGGCTCATAGACATAAACATGTATCTTTTATTAAAAATCGAAATGCAATCACATTGAGCTGCTATTTTGCGCTGGTATTTTGTGAGAGCGTAGTGCTTCCTCGGTCGAGCCGACCCATTCGTGTTACAACAATAATATAGCTGCAGCGTGGCTCTACCACGTAAATAAAGTCTGTAATTTTTTTATGTCATTTAACACCAGCGTTATCAGGGTGTGTTCCAGTTTTCAACAGTTGCCAGTATAATAAAGTTCTTAGGAAATTCACCTTAATCTTCAGGGATGAAAATGCATGAAAGAGTTGTAATTAAAAAATGAAACACATATTTTTTTCAAAACCAGTGTTAATATCGAATTAATTTGCTGTAAATATTATTTATAATCTATGGAAAGCAATGGCGGCATACAAGAATTCATCAGCCGATTTCTTCCTTGAGATTATGATATTCTTTGATCCGCCTAAAAGGGAAAAATCATTATTTTTAATATATTTTATCATTATTTTTTAATTATAGTTTTTAATATTGTATATAATATGATAAAGTGGTGAGTAATGAATTGTGGTCAGCACTGTCCGTGAACGGTGTGAGCAGTATCCTCATACGAGCATTGCAATCTCTTTATAGGAATTCTAGTGCTTGTGTAAGGATAAACGGGGCATACACTGAATGGTTTAATATCGAAAAAGGTGTTAGACAGGGATGTGTAGCGTCACTGGGGCTGTTTAATCTGTTCATGGACAATTGTTTGACAGATTTAAAAGAAAATGAAAGTGGGTTGAGAATGAATGAGTTACTCGTCAAATCTTTTCTCTATGCTGATGACCAAGTATTACTTGCGTCTTCGGGAGTTGAAGGAGATGGTAACTGCTATGAGTGGAGCTTTTGTTAGAAAGGGAATGAAAATGAATGTAAGGAAGACGAAAGTTATGGTGTTTCAAAGAGATGTGGCAGTGACAGACTGCAATATCGTGATTGGTGATGAAAAAATTGAACAGGTGAAAAAGTTTGTGTATCTGGGTTCAAAGTTTACAAGAGATGGAAAATGTGAGAGTGATATCGAAAGAAGAGTGAATGCAGGAAATATGGTGAATGGAGCTTTACACTCTTTTATGAGCAGTCCGAAGGTGTCTAACAAAGCTCGTTTGACTGTGCATGAGGGGGTGTTGATTCCGACACTCATGTACGGAAGTGAAAGTTGGGTATGGCAGAAACATGAAAGCAGAATAAATGCAGTTGAGATTAGAGCGTTAAGAAATAGTGGGATAAGGAAACGATGTGGTCTGAAAGACGATGTAGTGACAAAAATTGAGAAAGGTATGCTGGGATGGTTTGGCTATGTCGAGAGAATGAATGAAGAACGATTGACGAAAAAAGTGTATAAGGCGAGTGTTAATGAAAACGTTGGAAGGGGTAGACCTGGGCGGACATTTCAAGACCAAATCAGGGACGTCTTGAAAAAAGGCCAGGTCAAGAGTACCCTAAGCCGTAGAGCATGTATGAAGGGAATAATGAAAGTGGACGAAGCGAAACAACTATGTAAGGATCTTAGCAAGTGGAAAAAAGTGTTCTCTGCCTACCCCTACGGTAAAGAGGCTTAATTATGTGTAAGTATGTATGTATATAATAAAATTAATATTATTTTTAATATAAAAGTAGAAGCCGGCTTGAAAGAACTATATTTTAAAATAATTTCAAATTCTGGTTAAATTTTTTATACACTATATGTAAGGGCTTAAATGTGATAATGTGTCGTTATAAGATGGAATAAAATACTTCTTAAAAAGCTTTTCTTGAAAAAAAAAAGCGTTTATACGATCTAAATCTAAAGCAAGTAAAAAATAACAAATTGAGGCGCTAAGAGCACTGGATAAAAATCTGAACTCCCAAGTCTGGTTCACAGCGACGCTGTGACACAATTTTCTTGCAGTAACGGATAAAAAATAGATTACGTCGCGTGTCTCCATCTTAATTTTTTGCAATTAAATTTTAAAGTAGGGATCTTCTTGATGTAAAGGTATATTAGAAAACTTTATTAACATCAGAATGTTATTACTTCGATTTCGTTACATAGTCTTTTACATTATCTTCTAGTGGCGGTGAAAGTATCTCGATTGGTGAGTGTAGAGAAATTTGAACCCTTTTTTCTGGAAACGAGGCAATCCATCTTTGTCCTCAGGGGCGCCAACGCTTCTGCATATTGATTCTTAATTCAGGATAGATGTAGATGTCTATGGGCCACAGCATTCACTTACCATCAGGTGGAATGTGTATTTATTTGTAAATCTCGCAGCTTTGAAGTTGCCGTTCCCAGTTATTTTACAAAAACATCCCGAAAATGTTAACAATATTCTAAAATCTAAGGCGTATGCCTATTTGCGTCATCTTAAAAAAAAAACAATATTATTATAAAGGCATGGACATTACAAAATCATGTATAGAAAAATAACCCTTTGCAATTAACCAGATTTTTTATAGATTAGAATTAGATTTCTTGAAGTTAATGAGACATAAACTATGTCTAAGTTTGTGATAGGGGTCATTATTTTAAATTATTATTGGCATACTGTTAGTAGTACTCTGTGGTACGCACATATCTTCGCGTTCACAGACTGAAATATTTGTTGCACCAAGACCGGTGCCGTAAAGTCTTACCGATTGTCCATCAATGCACCCTAATGCGGCGGCATTTTGCTTAACTTAGCCCGTCTCCCAAAGCACTGAGAAAAGCGCTGAGTTACTAAGGTTCTCAAAATAGTCCATATCACCAAAAATTGTTACACATTTTTCAGCCCTCATAACGCAAAGCGATAAGTAATTTATCTATGGTCTCATAGCAACATCTATTATTCAACTAGACCTTATTTCATGCAATTATAAAAATGTCACCCAGACCGAATTTCGGTCCCGACGGCCAGTCTCAATGGAGACTAGCCATGGTTTAGACAGGCCGCTGTGACGGCCGGTCCAGAGAACATTTTTATTATTATTAATTCGTTCATACGAGATGTGGAAATTGGGGTTGTATAAAATTATTTTCACAAACACACCTTTAGGAACTTCACGGCACGTGGACCCCACGGACCGATAGTCTCTACATCAAATGGCAAAAATATGTAGTCAACTCTCAGAGACATTACTTACAGGCACTTACTCAGTTCACCTGCCTCTGATGCTACCTCGGCTCTAAACGAGGTACCCTTGAGATGAGAAGCCGCCAAAGTATCCACGCAAGTAGCATCCTACACTAGGGTTTTACCTCTTTCCCAAGGGACCAATGTCATACCGTCGGGTCTCCTGTCATCGTCAATACATTCATTGAAATTTAATGATATATTATAACTTTCAAATAAATTTGTCGGTACGATACACGCGCCACCACTTCAAATTTACTATGCCTAGCGCAATCTGATGAACAATTTGGCTGCGCATAAAATACGAACGAACAAATATTAATTTTTATATATTAGATAATATAAATCCCAAACTAAGCATACAATTGCAAGACTAATATACTATAAGCTCATTCTGCGTAAATCGGAATAAAAATTTATAGCTTTAATTTGAAGGTAGCCGTGGTTAACTATGTAATTGGGACGTCGATCACCTCAGTCCCCCCGTGACCATGGGTGCTGTTGAGGACTCGAAACCTTGGGAATATAAAATTAGTTAATAATCGCGATAAAATCTGTCAAAACTAGTTTAATTCAAAAATACATCACTATCTTATTCGTATCAAGATAAAGCACAAGATGGTGGCACTCGAAAAGATATTTGCATATTATACTCTTCTTTTATATAGAATAAATTCATGCAAAATTATTGAATGAAATTCGCTTGGCAAAGTACATTCTCTAAGAACTTTACGTCAGCGCAGTAACGTTTCGCAACACGTAAAATAAGAGTTGACAAGCTGCTTTACCAACACAAAAGAAATATCAGTTCCAACTAAGGATGACACGTAATGCTATCGAAATTAAAAACATCCTAATTTCAATAGAGAAGGAGGCTGTGTACCACCACCACTGCCACTACTTGGGGTCCCGTAATTTATAAAATTAAAACTTAGCCCAAGCACGAAGACTTTAAGATACAGTAAGCTCAATCTGCGTAGATTGGACCAAATTTTATAATTTAAAAGTTGAAAGTAATCTGGGTAAATTTTAACTCATGTGTAATGCAACTTGTTAAAACTTCAGTCCCATTGTGACCATGGGTGCTGCAAAGCGAACGAAACTAGACACAACAACACAAATGTTGTTTTCTATTTAATAAATTAGCCTGCTAAACTATATACCTACTCATTTGTTTAATTGCAACACACATGTATTTTAACCTTAGTAATATTTAACTTTCTAGCGTGTAGGGAGAAAACCTACTACTTAATATTATCATCCCGAGTTTGTTATAAGAGCCGACACCAACATAAAATACACTATCGAAACACAGACAATCGGTGTGTATTGATGAATGAATAATTTTTTGTCACAGACAACACGTAATAAAAAGAAATTTTAACAAAACCAACTTTACGGATTTTATCGCGATTTATATACTTATTTTCAGTTCTCTGTCCGCGTAAATATAAGAAATCAGTCAGTCATCTCTTTTATGTGATGTTTGTGCTGTTAGCCTATGCGGATCTTACAGCTTTATTTTACACAGGGCTATTAACTATAATTATTTAAAAAAGGGAAAGGCAATGAGGATGAGGATAATGTTCGTTTATGATTTGGTATTGTTACCAATCATCATGTCTCCTCTGTTGAAGTTTTTTGAGCTATCTAACCGCTGTCTGAGTGGCGGTGTGCGAACCCTGCCTCTGACTGCTTAGCTCGTGTTGGTCGTGCGGTTCTCACCGCCCAGTACATCGATACGCGGTACGCGGGTGTACGGTGTGTACGCGATACGTGCTGGAAAGCATCGTACCCGCCAACGGGTGCGATGTGCCGTTATCCTATTTGTGCTTGTCCCATTTGGTGTGGGTGTAGTGTCCATGTTTGATGGCACATCGATGTATCGTTTGGGTCGACGGGATCGAGCGAGCGTGGTTTTTCTATAAGTACGTTACGCGGTCTATGGAGAGTCGGCGAGACGTTTGGTATCGGGACGTATTTGGCTGCGTTTACCACTAGCGGGTTTGGATGAGTTTCGGTGCTATCGAAATAGCGCTGAGATATCTCCTTGAATTATTCGGAGATAGTGGGAAGTTGGCAATCATTGTGCTGAGATATGAATTCCGTTGATACCAGCGTGCTCTGATGGCTTTTCGGATGAAAAAATTTTGGACTTTCTGTAGGGTCTACACATCTGTACATTTCTGTAGGGTCTGTCTGTACAGGTGGGTCCTATTCGTGTGGGCAAAAGCTACACTTGCGTAAAACATGATAGAACTGACGCAAGGTTTGTACAGGTGGAGTTTGTGTCTTAGCGACAACTTACTCTTCCTGTTAACAATAGGGTGGAGACGGCCAATTACTGCCTTGGCTCTGTTATGAACTACATTTATGTGTTTCGCAAAACGCATGCGGACGTTGAACGTGATTCCCAGATATTTGGCAGAGTTTTCCCAAGGTATGGGGTAACCATATAGAAAATAATATCTAGCTTAGCTTTTGGCCCTTGAATCTTTTTTGCCGTTAAACTCCTTGGAAGTATAATTCTACACTTTTTTCGGGATTCACTTCGATTCTTCATAGGCGAAACCATTCGCCTAAGCGATTGTTAGCTTTTTGGAGTTTCATGGTGAGACTATTCCTATTATAATCTGATACAAAGAGTGCCGTATCGCCGGCGAAGAGCGCAGTGTTTACCGATGGGTGATTAGGGGTATCAGTCGTGAAGAAGAATGACCCCGGCCGTAAAAACAAAAAAACACAGACATTTTCTTTCTCGTTTGGTTAAGAAAACCTGACAGAATAATAAGCAAAAATTATCTTATAAGAAAATGTTTAATAAAATTTTAAAGAAATATCGAATTAATAATTTAAAAGTTCCGTATTCGATTCCCAGGTCGAACTACCTTTGTCGTTTTCATAGCAATATTTTCTTAGTAAATTCATAGAGGGAATTTGTAAGACATAATTCATGATTCCGGGTTCGATTGCCCGGTTGAATTACTATTCGTTGTTTTCTTAACAATTTTAAAGTAATATTAAGATGATGTTTTTTGAAACCAGGGTTCATTCTCCGGTCGCAACGATCACCTTTTGTCTTTTTGAGATTAATGTAAAGTTGTGTATTACATAATAATTATCTGTGTAAAGTCGTAAAGTCGCAAAGTGAGTGTTCGGCTCTAAAGCCAATCTGCTCGTCGGGGAGAAGTCTGTTATTTACACTAAAGTCACGGAGGCACTTTTGAATGATGCGCTCGTATAATTTACTCAAATTTTTAAATAGACTAATGGGCCTGTAGCTGGTAGGTCGACTTCGGGGTTTTCTTGCTTTTGGAATCCCTATTACGTATGCTTCTTTCCAGATATCCGGGAATGAGCAGTTCGAGAGAAGCGCGTTGAAAATTCCTTCGAGGAGGTAAATTAGTGGTGGTGGAAGAGATTTGACCATCTCTTTGATGATGACATCTGGCCCAGAGGCTGATCTATTCTGTAGGCTTTTTATAGTTTCTGTGACTTCGACAAAAGTCACGTGATCAAGTGATTCGCCCGCTAGTAATAAGACAGACCTACGTTGGACTTCCGCTTCTACCTCTAGTAGGTAAGCGGGATCTGTTGGTACGCTGGATGAGGTACACTGGCTCTCTAGACTGTCGGCTAGGCATTCGGATTTTTCGAGATCACCTTCGGCGCGACCGGTAGATCTAGTCCCACGAGAGGTAGCATGGGAGGTGATTTCTCCAATTTTAGAGCTCTAGTCAGCTTCCAAAAGGCGTCTTGAGAAGGTTCTATTCCTTCGAAGAGGTTGTAATACGATCGGCCTATGGTCCGAGGTTAATTCGATGAATGTTTCGATCGCGTTAATAGTAAAAGGCTTATTACATTACACGATTTCTCGGGCCCTGCCCGCAGGGACAGGGTAGTGTAATAAGAAACAGGGAGTCAGGGTCCCTAAACAGGGCGACCGAGTGGTTCCGACCGCCCTGCTTCCCTGCCGCGCTGTGGATCGTGTAGTGTAATAAGAGACAGGGAGGCAGGGAGCTCAGTTGCGTGGCCGCACGCGCAGATTCTATACGTTTGTTTATTTAAATATGTCGATCTACTCTCTAAATCATTACTCGTATTTATGTCATGCGCTAAAAAAAAAGATCCTTCTCAATGTAATCGACATCTACAAAGATATGCCTTACCAAATCTTGATAGAAGTTTCCAGTGGCCAAAATCGTAAAGTGACAACCAATCTCTCTTAAAAAAGTATTCTTTTGAATAAAACTTCTTTTACGGATTCTATTGCGTTTAATTTTTTTTTTATTAATTCCCGACGTTTCGGGTGCTTTACCACCCATGGTCACGGGGGACTGGTTGCTGTAAAGCATCCGAAACGTCAGGAATTAATAAAAAATAAAATAAACGCGATAGAATCCGTACAAGTAGTTTCATTCAATGTGTAGTGTTTGCGTAAATATAAAAAATCATTAAAGTATATTTTTTTCTAGTAAAGGCGTTACTAAGCTTAATAACTCGTCGAATTGGTTTTCACCTACTCTTTAAAATAGTTTCGTAGGTCTGTTGGGTCCAAAACGCTGACTATTTGCATATTCGATAGTTTTTCTCTGAGGAGCAAATATTTTTTCATCCACATTTAACTTTCCTTCCTTTTTTTAGCTTGGCCTTGCACGTTACCGCCAGCCAAAGTTTTTTTTTATAGGATAGGGTGACAAACGAGCACACAGTCCACCCGATGGTAAGTGGTTGCTGTGGCCCATAGACACCTACATTTATCCTCGTATGCGAATCAAAACGCAGATGCGTTGTCACCCGTGAGGACTGAGATGGAATGCCTCTTTTCCAGAAAAAAGGGTCTCCGGTTCTCTACACTCATCATACGAAACACAGCAGTTTTAAGCTGCTATTTTACGCTGGTATTCTGTGAGAGCGTGGTACTTCCCCGGTCGAGCCAACCCATTCGTGCTACAACTATACTACTAATATAGCTGTAGCATGGCTCTACCACGTAAAAAAAACAATAAAGCAATTATTTAACGTTTAGATAAAGTCTGCGCCATAATGCTAGACGTGCAATCATTTCCACGTTCGAGTAACGACTGAGGCAGGAAGCGATTTCTAGCGTAGTGTAATAAGCAGCGCCCTGTCTGGTAGGCAGGGCACACGATGGACAGGGCCCGATAAATCGTGTAATGTAATAAGCCTTTAAGCCGGATATCTTTAAGTAATGCTACATCAAGGACGTCCGGTGGTTGGTTTATAGTAAAAAGATAGTAAACTGGACTCTCGGGAGCGATAACTTCGAAGTCAAATCCCTCCGTGAGGTCGCAAAAAACGTTTCCGTTTCGATTATTAACGTTAGAATTCCAACCAACGTGTTTAATATTAATATTTATTTTATAATTGCCGCTTGGCAATTATACAACTATATATATATATAGATTATGCACGAGCATAGCCCTCTCCATTGCTCAATTAGTGACCTTGAGCTTTTTAGTTTTCAGTAAAAGACCACGTCTGAGGTCCATATGCTACTGGCAACATGCACTATTTGTACAACCTTGTTTTCAAGTTTTGAGGTATATGTAACGAGATGTGGCGGGATCGAGGCGACGCCATAATAAAAAGAAATAAAACTTATCTCTGTTATTATCAAAACGATTAAAGCTTCTTAATAGCTTCATAATAGGTAGTAAACGCAACAACCAAGTATTCGTTGTTGCGTTAACTACCGTTTTTGTGGAATATTATTTGAGAAAAGTTCCTCCGGAAAACTTTCCTTTTAATTTTGCTTCACGTAAATATTTCACTAACTGCAATTAAGCAAGTTATAAAAGTAAAATTTTCACTGAAATTCGTAAATAAAACTTATTTTGGGGCTTAGAAACAAATAATCAAATTGTTATTTTAAATTACAGCCAATATCTAAGCGGCTAGTTTAACTTACATTCATATAGAACAAGGGCTACAAACGAGTATACAAGTGGATGCTGTGGCCCATAGACATCCACATTACACCTCGATTAAGAATTAAAATATTGATGCATTGTCACCCCTGCGCCTCCTGCCTCGTAACGCAATACGTAACACAGTAGCATTAAGCTGTCATTTAACACCTTTTCTTTGAGGTTCTAACGGTATAGTAGTGGTGTAAGCATATTTACAACCCACATCAATTCGTTGGTATCGTAAGAGGAGACAGATAGAAACAAACTAGGCGTTGGGCTGTTGCCCAAGTTGTTATTTGGAAGAAGCAACAGCTTCTTCCAAATAACAACTCGAAATTAAAAATAATTGGTTGCCAACCCACCTGCCAATCTTTGCAACTATAGCCTATGTTGAGCAGTGGACTTTAGATGAGATGTAAAGGAAACGGTATTCTGTTAGAGCACAGTCCTCCTCCGGTCGACAAAACCCATACGTGATGCAACCATAATATAACTGCAACATGGCTCTTCTGTAGGGTCATGTTGAGAACAATTGTTTAATTTTTTTTTAATAATATGAAAAAATATACAAAATGGAACTTTAAGTCCACGAGTACACCCTGTCCAGTGCCTGAATAATGTTCTAGCTATTTGCTCCACAAATGTAGGGAATGAAATTACGTTTTCATAGCACTATACTGTACTACGAGACACCCTTAAGAATTAAAAATTCTGACATCATCATAATTAACAGGTCTTATAAGTCCACTGCTGGAGATGGACCTTATTCAAGACTATCCTTATCCTTATCCTCTGTATAATGTCCTACAGACTGATTTTCTGTCATGGCGGCCAGTCCCAACGGAGACTAGCCATCTGCGCTAGACAAGATATTACTGCCTGAGTGTACGCGCGGACACAGGTGCATTCTCTATTCCTTCACTCTCATCAATACAGTAATCCGATACGGCCGGATTGGATTACTGTGATCAGGGACAGGATCAACGGACTGCCGTGTCTTCTGAGACACGGGTGTGAAACATTGCTAAATTCATGTATCCGGGCTACTACTGACTTTCTTGATAGAAAAACCCAAAAATTGAATTTTCCCCGACCGGGGATTCGATTTGGATTTTTTTTTCAATTTGAATTCGACCTCACGCTCAGCAATCGCATTTACGATCACCAAACCAACGGGGCAGTCGTTGTCTAGTAGTTATCCTCTGTATTCTGTAGCAGTGTGTATCGAGTGATCTCTTTTAATTTTATTAATTTATTCAATCGTTCATTACGTGATGAAAAGGAATCTTTGCTCCGGGGAAGTCTGCAGTCTGTGACTACGAATCTGCAGTCCGTCACTACATTAGATTTGATAGACCACAAATCCTCGCTTAAGAACACCGATTCCTTTCAAGGATGATTTGCGAGGCTATTGAAACCAAAAACTTCCTAATTTCTATAGAGAAGATGGCTGGGTGCTACCATCTGCTTGGGATTCCATAATTAATAAAATTAAATCCCAACCCAAGCATACAACTGCAAGACTTCAAAATACTGAAGTTTATACAGCGTAGATCGGAACAAAAATTAAAAATTAATAATTTTTATTCTGGAGGTAGCCGTGGTTAACTATGACATTGGGACGTCATACACCTCAGTCCCCGCTGTGACCATGGGTGCTGTAAAGTGCTCGAAACGTCGGGAATATAAATTAAGTTAATATACGCGATAAAATCCGTGAAATTTTGTTTTATTTAAATAAACTTTGAATCTTAGAGAATAAAACTTGCGGCGAGAGCATATCTCTTGAGTTAATAATATATATATTATGATCATTTATTTTGCATTACTACTTTTCAATATCAATATATAAAGCAACTTGAAAACACGGTTATTTCTACGTTTTCTTTATGCAGAGAACCGTACCGATCAGTTTCAAAGATAAAATACAAAACACGTATTCAATTTACCGAATGATTTAAGGAAATGCATTGCTACATGCTTAGGAAGATAGTTGCAGTCTCCGCGAAACAGCTTATATTAAGAAATTGTAGATTGGTTTTTTTTTAGAATTTTTTTTACTAATTAGCAGCCAGTGCTTGACCACAATCCCAACTGATGGTAAGTGGTGACGCAGCCCTAGATGATAAATCGCACATCTAAAATATGTTTATCAATAAAGATTATAAAATTACACGAGCACGGCATGGAGACGGTGATTCGAGGTATCTATTACAGTGATCGAGAAAAGGTTTTCCGTTTGGCGACTATGCAGTCCCTTCTGCAACGGAGAAGCTGTGGACTCTTATCATCATCATTACAGCATCGTCAAAAGAATAACACCAAGCACGGTCTTGACAAACATACATCCATCGATTTCTTTCATGTCTTACCTGATTGGCAACCGGTACGCAGCTGTCACTCGAGACTTCTAAGTTAGCTCAGTTTTAATTACTCGAAACTCAATTATTTTATTAAGCAAAAAAACTAAAGAATAAAATAATGTAGAACGGATTCTAATTCAAACAGGTTTTTACTTACACATACATCTATCTATACATATTTCATACTGAATAGTTAACCAAATAGAGCGTCCCGAGCGAGCACGTGCAATAGCGTTTTCGATTTGAATGCTTTGATTTATGTTAACTTCTGAAATACGGTTTCATTTATTAGAATACGTGTATATTTTTTTATGGAATAAGGGTGACAAACGAGCACGCAGTCAACCTGATGGTAAGTGGTTGCTGTGGCCCATAGACATCTACATCTATCTTCGTTTGCGAATCAAAATACAAATGCGTTGTCACCCGTGAGGACTAAAATGGAATGCCTCTTTTCTAGTAAAATGGGTCTCCGGTTCTCTACACTCACCATACTAAACACAGCAGCATTAAGCTGCTACTTTACGCTGGTATTCTGTGAGAGCGTGATCCCACCCCAGTTGAGCCGACCATTTGTGCTACAACCATAATATAGTTGCAGCATGGCTCAACCACGTAAGAACGACGCTTCACGCTACGATCGAGGGAGACGCACCGCCACATGCAACAACTACTGAAGTTTAGTTTTATTTTTTATAAAATCTACACAGGCATAGGTAAACGTAATATTCTGCCTATAATAACACATACGAAACATTTTATCCTGATAAAATGCGCGGTTCCTATAGAGCCTCGATGCACCTGTATTATGGCTGCAGCAATAATAACAATTACACAGAAATAGTACTGGTGGGCAATATTACTCAATATGTTGTGTTATATTTTGTTGTTATTTTGGTTGATAACAAAGCATGATATAAATTAACAGTATTCACCATTATTGAACCGTTTCCGTAATGAAAAGAGAGATTGTGAATAAAATTGTTGCCAATTTTAATTGCATTATTAATAATTGCAACCGTCATTTCAATGTATTCTCTTCCAATATAGACAAGGTAACATTAATGTGGGAAACATTTGATTAAAATAACGAACATGAATCAATAAATTGTGAGCTAGCAGTAAACAAGTAAAGTTATTTACTCATGTATTATTTCGAATGAACTATTGTAATGTATTAGCTACACTACTTATAAAGTTTGTTACGTGTTAGAGCCACGCTGCAGCTAAATTACGGTTGCAACCTTGCAGCACGAATGGCTCAACTCGATCGGGGAACGACCACGACCTTACAGAATACCAGCGTAAAATAGCAGCTTATACTGCTTTTCTGTTTCGCATGGTGAGTGTAGAGAACTATCAACCTCTTTTTACTAGAAACGAGGTATTCCATCTTATTTCATTGGTAATCATGGATAGGTGTAGGCCAAAGAATCTGCGATTGACAGCATCGGTGACAAACAAATGAAATTACCTTTCACATAAACTAGAACAGACAAGAAAATCTTTAAAAAGCAGCTTGCACAACCGAGAACATTTTAAAAGAATTTTTACAACGATGCGGTTCCTTGAGACAGTTTTTGAAAGCGCAATTTACTCGTACTTCCATTCGCTTTGAAGGAGCGCTTTCTTGGAAAAGTATGATTATGTCTGGAATTCTTTGCATTGTAATTTAGAATATACCGTTTTCTAACATTATGACTCATTGATGCATTGTTGGCGGCCCAATAAATCCATCACCTACTGACTTCTTGGGTCGAGTTACTCTTCTGTCTACAACCAAACTAGTTTCAAATTAAGGAAATGGCTATGTCTGATGGGAAGAAATAGTACTGTTCCTAAGGATACCAAAAAGTAAGATATTATTATTTATAGGTAAATCTAGATAAATACTTAGTTACTGACGCCATATCATCATCATTATAGCCCATACAAAGTCCACTGCTGAAAATAGCCTCCTCAAAGGAATGCCACAAAGCTTTGTCCTGAGCCACCTGCATCCACCGACTTCCTGCATATCTTACCTGGTCGTCACTCCATCTAGTGGGGGGACGCCCTACACTTCGTCCGCCGGTACGAGGCTACAACATATGCTATGCTATGCTCAAATAGCTAAAAATAATTTGGATGAAATTTACAATGAAGGGGTCTCTGTCTTGGTACTTCTTGTTGTTATTTTGGTTTTTAACAAAGCATAATATAATTTAGTAGTATTTACCACCATTAGAACGTTTCCGTAATAATTGAATTTAATTGCATAATTAATAATCGCAACCGTCATTTCAGTTTGTTCCCTTAAAATGTAAACGAGATAACTTTAATGGGGGAGATATTTGATTAAAAATAACGAACATGAATCTGTAAATTGCGAGCTAGTAATATACAACCCCCACGATAGAGGTTTAATATTCACACATATGATATTTCGATTGATCTATTTAATGTATTACCTATCCCACCTATAAAGTTTTTTCGGGTGGTAGAGTCACGCTGCAGCTATATTATGGTTGCATCACGAATAGGTCAGCTTAACCGGGGAAGGATCACGCTTTTACAGAATACCAGCGTAAAATAACAGTTTATGCTGCTTTTCTGTTTTGTAAGGTAAGAATGGAAATCTGGAGACTTCTTTTTACTAGAAACAAGGTCATTCAATCTTATTCCGTTCTCAATCGCGGATAGGTGTAGGCCACAATATCCTCTTATCATAAGGTAGACTGTATGCTCGTTTGTCATCCTTCTTTATAAGATAAGATAAGGTATACCTTATCTTATTTATAAATAAGATTTAGATTTATTAGATAGTCTAAAGGTGTTTTAAATGTCATGTTTCTGTCTTGTATCCTCGATTGTTGCGATGTTATCATAATATTAACATCAACCGGCATGTGCAGGTTAACGTATGGATTCTGTTTTGGCGCATATACAAATTTGTCTTCATTATCAGCCCGTAAAATATAACTATTGGATATGGATATCCCATGTTTTAAGAATTGTAGTAGTAGAGTACGGTGATAAAGCGAGTGATGTACCTGTACCTCTAATATGCACCTGCTACTACTTTTCGCCACTTCATGGATTGACATAACACAATAACTTATATTACCATCATATCAAATTATCATCATCAGATAATGTGACTCTTTATAGTGATGAGAACTTAGTTTTTAAACAAATAAATCGGTAAAAACAAACAACTTAAATGATACTTCTAGTTAATGAAATGAAATGAAAACTATTTACTTATTAATATAAATGTCATAAAGAATTTAAAAACCTTTTACAATTTGTAAAAGCTTAGTAAATTTAAATTAATTTAAGTGCGGCACGGTTAAGCAGCTTTGTTCCCGCTAGCCCGCCTAACATATGATACAGGAACAAAAAGAAAACCCCTGCTAGAATTCACTTTAATTAAATCAGTAACCCTCTTCTAATTACCTCTAAAAGAAATGCCGTAGCCGGCTCCTCTCAATTCAGGTATATTTATTTACGTAATTCTTACTCTGTTACTTATTTATACAACGTTATTATCCTTTATATATTTTAAGTTATATTGGCTTAGTTATTTACTAATGGAATTTATTTTGAAAGGAAAATATACTTGTAAAAGTTTTAATACTAAAATTTCGAAATAAAACACGGGCCCACACTTGTCTATAAGTTACTTATTTTGAATAACATCTCTTTAAATAGATTCAAAAGTACTCCACGCACAACACCATAGATAGAATAGAATGTTCGGATTAATCCCAGCTGCCAAATTTCACGAACGCACATCGCGGCAGAACTCCCGATACCATCCACACCATCTGGATGATTGGCGGTCCACCACTGTGCGATTTAGAAGATGTTTTCTTCCTCGCACAACTTCCTTGTGGAATAGTTTACCACCAGCGATTTTTCCGGACCGATACGACTTAGGGACCTTCAAGAAAAGAGCCTACTCCTTTTTAAAAGGCCGGCAACGCATCTGCAATTCCCCTGGTGTTGCGGTTGTTCATGGGCGGCGGTAGTCACTTACCATCAGGTGAGCCGCATGCTCGTTTGCCCCTCTCCTATAAAAAAAAAAATAGAACAACTTTCAACACTTACCAAAGATCCTGAAAATTTTTCTATAGAATATATAGATAAAACAAACAAAACTTTCTGTACATACAACATTTTAAAGATTATAATTTGTTACCCTATTATATTGTTGCAAAGGTGAAAACTGGCAGCAATCACCGAATGGTTAGACACACACTAAACCTAAACCTTAAGTTATTGTTTATATAGATTATAAATTAAGCATTCTGGTAAGAGCCCTGTCTGGACACTTTTGTCTTGAAAAGCACATGTCCGTCCTGGGACTAAGCAACTCAAGTATGTGCTAGTTTTGCTCCCTAGATGAGGAAACGCCTTTGCACGTCCTGACGAATTGACCCTTAATGCGCAAACGTAGCACTGGGAAAGTATATAATTCGCCCGGTCAAAGTAAAATTACTCACATCTAAGCTAAACACACTATTAATTGAGGACGTAGAGCTTTGCAGTGAACTGTAGACAGCAGCGATCACAATAGATCTTTAAGGTCACAGTGATGCTGGTATCTTTAGACATGCATAGCTCGTACATAAAAAAAAACGTTAAGTTGGAGAGGTCACGTCTAATGAAGTCAACGCTCCGTCTCCCTCAATCTCTAATCCAAAGTTCCGAAAACTTACAACACTTCAAACAGTGCCTAGTAGAAGACTGTAATGTAGTGGACAATATGAATGCCATGCTTGTGGAAACTGCCCATGCGGTCGAAGCTAAGTTCTGCAAAACCCATCGCAGAAGAAGACAAAAACTCTCCGATCACACTCTTAATCTCATGGCTGTTAGATAGGAAATTAAGCTACAACCTTTAGCAGATTTGACAGCATACAGGCAACTGAGCAGACAGATCTTAAAATGCATGCGGCATGACTTAAGCAACTTCAATACAGCTCTTATTGAAGAAGCGACCGAGCGGAACCAGGGCTCCAAATTCCTTGCCCGAGATCTGTCTGCCAAAAAGACCCAACTATCAACATACACATTAACATCGTTTTCGGGACACGTGAGGTTTAAATGAGATTGAGAGATTCTATTGACAGTTGTATCTATCATCGTCAGAGCTATAGGCAAGTGGGAGTAACATTCCAAGACCAAGTCTTATCCGACACTATTACAATGATATTCTGGGCTGTCCAGTCTAAGCTAGATTAAAATGGCTCTCTAGTACCTTAATAACGGCAAGGCTCCAGGCGAGAATGAAATTAAAGCGAAGCTTCTGAAGACGGGTAGAAAATCGGTGTTGGAAGTGGTTCAGAAGCTCTTTAACTCTGTCCTCCATAGTTGGACTACTCCGGAGGCATGGAGCAAAAGTACGGTAGTCTTATTCTTCAAGAAAGGCGACAATGCTCTCTTGTATAACTGTAGACCGATTTCCTTTTTGAGCCGCGCCTACGTGCTGTTTTCGAGAGTCATTACGAATCGACTCGCACGCAGAGTCCACGACTTACAGCCTCCCGAACAAGCCGGTTTCCGTAAAGAAACCGGGTTCTCTTTAGCGAGCAGCCACCGCACAGTCTACAACACCTGAAGATGCCTCGTGTAGAGGCGAAACACGTGTCGTATTATCGCCGGTTGTGTGTTTTTCCTAGTGTAGTGGTGTTAGGAGTAGTTGTACAGGGATAGTGCACACAATTGAGGGAGGGCAGGAGGTCCTTTTCAAACTAGGTAAGACACATAATTTTATTTTGTTGAGCGGATATAGGCAAAGTAAAATAAAAAAATCCAACATTACTTTACATGTTTGGTTTAGATCAATTTTTTATACTTTATAATATGTTTGGTGGTGGTTTTACAGATTGTTCGATTGTTCAGAGCTGAAAAATAAAGAATATTAATTGATCATGTTATCCAGGCAAAGCCAAACAAGCAATCCGCTTGTGTGAAATAAAAAATACATACTGTTCAGAAATAAAGTTCTTTTATTTGTTACACTTGTAGGGACACAGTAGTTACATACATTTTGCTTATTTGACATTTTACACTTGTGTCCGGAGTGCGCTCGACGGCGAACGCCAATAGTTCCCCGTCACAGCCCACGCTAGGCCACTATTAAGTAGGAAATATATTGTATCGCCCGTAACATATAGCTTAACCTGTAAATTGTGATTTCTGAATACAACATCAGTGACTTTTGAGATTTTAATTACTGAACCCGATAGGCTCACAGAAAGTGCCTACCTTCTGTGAGTCATATTGCGAGGTTATCAGGCATTAGTAACTTGTACATTATTATCCAACAGCATTCCCACACATATCTTACACACACTAATATTTAAAAAAAAACCACTTAGCTCAATTTAAAAGAAATTTCTGCTAAATAATGACGAAAGATCTGTAGCTTAATTTCATACATAATTAACCAAGACTTACCAATTGACTAAAAACAAAATTAATGAAAAATCCAATCACGCCAGCCTTTTCTGGGGGCACGGCAGTGCCCCCGCCAAGTCGAGCAAAAAAGCGGCACGGCCGTACCATCCTTTTCTCGAAGCAGTTCAGGCCATTTTCGAAACGCTATAACTTCATTGTGGATAAAACTAGAATCCTGAATTTTCAGTAACCAAGTAGATATTGTATAAACTCGGTATATTTCAAATTTCATAAAATTTGAACCAGTGGTTTAAGAATTAGAACTAGTCAAAGTTTCTTAATTTTGTCACTCACTGACTGACCGATCATCAAAACTCTAATGCATTTCTAGCAGACATAGAAGCTTCAAATTTGGATTACAACTATTGTTTAGTATATAAATCAAGGAAAAATTAAAATATTTTACAATTTCGTTCCAGTTTTCGAGATACACCAACTGCATTAATAATTTGTAATCCCATATAAATATATAGGATTACAAAGTTACATTTGCAATGAATGAATCAGTGTACCTATATATGGATAATATAATGGAATAATAGGTGTAGATAGGTACCTAGATATAAATTTCTACAAAAAGAAATGAGGTGCCATTAAATACATAACTTGTAAAAAACCAATTCTCGAAACTCAGTTCTTCTACCGTAAAAAGTTGTGAGATCCATGTAAAATCTCACAACTTTTTACGGTAGAAGAACTGAGTTGCGAGACTTGGTTTTTTTACAAGTTATGATTTTGATGACATATTAATTTACCATATCCAAGATTATTGTAAACGTTCCAATGATTACTCAAGCAACAAATGATTCACAAGTAATACCTCAAAAAGCTGAGATACCAAAATTATGTGCCTCATTACTGAATTTTATTAACGAAATTATCTAAAAGAGATTAATTTACCTGAGAAGATAATATTAAAGATATTTTTTGTAATATTTCTAATAACGATTCATATTTTTTATCGTTATAAATTTGGAAGAGTTATATTATTTAATTAGGTATGATAGTACATTCATTGAAGTTGAGTGATGTATAACTTAAAATAAATTTGTCATTACGATCCGCGCACCACTCATCTATACAAACAAATAAAATTGAAGTGTCTGTTTGTAATATTAAAATAACAGCTTTTTACTAAACGCATATGAAAGTATATACGGTACATATAACAAAAACACAAATTTTAAAATTTTTGTCTGTCTGTCTGTCTGTCAGTTTGTTCCGGCTAATCTCCGAAACGGCTGGACCGATTTCGACGGGACTTTCACTGGCAGATAGCAGATGTTATAAGGAGTAACTTAGGCTACTTACGAGTATATTTTAGAAAAAGAATTGGGTTTCCGCGCAACATAATTAAAACCCTAAATTAAACGCGGGCGAAGTTGCGGTAAGTAATATATATGCGTATAATTTAATCAACTATTCCTTCTCGCAAGTGCAAGCAATAAGTTGACAAATTTTTAGCGTAATCTGGTGAACGGTATGTCAGCGCATAAAATGCAAACAAGCAAAAATTAATTTTTATATATTACATAACTAATAGTAAAAGCCGATTTCTAATTCTAACTCTAATTTCACATTCTGAATTCGTCTATATACTTTGGTTTAACACAGACTTTAGTTCACGTTGTGTGCGTTATAGAATCAGCATTCAAACGTAATAGAAATAATTTTACATCAGAAAACTCGACAAACAAAAATTAATGCAAATACATTTTATTTGAAAATTGTATGTGATTCCATTATCTATGCATTGGCCGGGCAGTGGGAGTATTATCAAAGAACTTGCTTTATCGTGTCAGTTAGAGCTAATTAAACCACACACAACTTACAAATAAAAATTAATTAAAGTTACATTTAATTTTTATGCTCCTGTATTCTGAAGTAAAGTTAATCGTATTGCAATGCTGATTCTGATAATGATTCTGATAACGTTACGGGAAGCATAACGTTTTTAATATATGTTGTATAGCAAAATATATTATGTATTATCGTATACTATATTTTATAACTGGTAAAGCCATACTGCAGAGCACGATAGTGTTGGCTCGACCGGGGAAGGAAAATGCACTCACAGAATACCAGCGTAAAATAGGAGCTTAATGCTGCTGTGTTTAATATGGTGAGGAAAGAGAACTGGAGAGCCTTTTTACTGAAACGAGGCATTCTATCGCAGTCCTCAGAGTTGGCCACGCATCTGCATTTTGATACCTAATCGAGGATAAATGTCTACGGGCCACAGCATCCGCTTACCATCAGTTGGACTATGTGCTCGTTTGTCACCCTTATTCTTAAAAAAACCATAACCTTTTCTTTCGTAACAAAGTTCTGGAACGACACATCGGCAGTAAAGTCATAATGCCACTGAGGAATGTTTTTCTTCAGTCACAAATAAAGTAGGAGATTTGGCGCTTTCCCGTCACTAAATCTTTTACGACTGCGCTACGGTTGTGAAAATTTATTGGGCCTTATAAGTAAAGCCTACTTAGGAACAATTTTAGTGCCATTTCAAAATAAAAAATTCTAAAACTTAGATATTTTAAATCTTCTATTTTTCGGATGATATAGCTTAGATAAATCTTGGCATTGCTCTTTACCTGTTTGTGAAGTTTCATCACAATCAATTAAGCCATTCCAAAGATTAATTCGGACGGACAGATAGATATACAAACAGACAGTTAGAAAGATATATAACATTCTTAAATTTTTAATTAAAAATATCACGTCTTAAAGGCATGCAAATAACCTCCTCAGCTCAATCAATATAATGCAGTTTTTTTCGATATTACAACACACACTTCATATTTCTGTGTACACAGAATACACAGAAACAATCATACCGTGAGTTCGTCTATTCGAGTGCGGTTCTACTTATTCCACCTACGTTTCTTTACAAAATATCTAATTCAAAATGTTTACGTGATAGAGCCCTTGTAACTTATTATAATGAAAATAATAATGTTTATTTCTGCTCACAAAAATAAATCATACATAAATAATAAAACTTATATCTATTTAACTGATAGCGTGTGTGCGTGTGCGTGCGCATGTGCGTGTATCAATAAGTATCACAGTATATAATAAGTATATAATAAATATTGTCCGACCGAAACAGGATTTTCAACCGAAACCGAAACCGAACCTTATTTAGACATGTTAATTTTTTTGATTTTATACTGGAATCTGGTATATTTTTATACATATACAAAAATGTAATGCATGTTAATCAAAAACAGTAACTGTAATAGTCATGCAGCAATATATTTATTTATTTTCAAGTAAAAACCAACAATTTAACGTTAAGAAATACTTTTTTAAGTCAATTTTGTAAAAAAAAAACAACATTTACACCCATAAAACGTTGCTCGCTAATTGAGAACATATTTAATTGTGTTCACAATATTGTTAATATTGTTCAACGAGAGCATTAACTTAATTTATCACACTCACACAAAATATACATACACACACCTTAACAAAATCCCAGAAAATATACATAACCTGCTCAAAGTTCAAAAACTTTAATAAACTAAGTTTGTATAAAAAGGGTTATTATAATATTAAGGAATTTATGGATGATAATAATCCTACTATGGTCATTACAACCAGGCTATATTTCTAATTTCTTTTTTGTTGTTAATTGTGTTACATATATGATTGTAAGAGTGGCGTAGCTACGCGTGGGCGAAGTGGGCCCTCGCCCACGGCCTCGCACTTAAAGGGGCCTCGCGATACACCCTAAAATGCGATGTCTCCAGACTTTACCACAGATGACTAATTAATTTGATCGCTTTTATCCTTGAAAAAGTGAAAGTGTGTTTGTTTGAGGCCTCGCAAGAATCCACCTTAAATGCGACTGCAAAGCCTTTGAAACTACCTTCAAAGACCGTGATTGAACGATTTTGACGATACGATGATTGACGTGTGTATATTGACGGAATACGAGACTTGTCAAGAATTAATAGATATAAGTAGGTACGAGGGCAACACTAAAAGTTCTTAAACAATCAAAAACTGAACAAACTAGCAAGTTATTACTCTTATTATATCTTTTCAAAATAGTGTCCATACACATCTTATTTAAGAAGTTTTTCTTTTATTTTCGGAAATAAATAAATATCGCAAAGTGCGAGATCGGTGCTATAGCGCAGGTGACCCAGTAATTCAAGTAGTCGATTGTTTGCTTGGCAGGGTGCGACGAGGCGTTGTCGTAGTGAAGGCGGATCCTACTGCGAGGTCGTTTCTCCCGAACTTTTTCCAAGACAAATACTAAACAATTGTTAGTGTAGCACTCTGCAGGAACTGTTTTTCAATCTGCTAAAGCAATTGTTGCATAATGACCTGTCCTTCCGAAGAACGAGGCCACCATCTTTTTTCCCCACGCTTCGACTTCTCTTCACTTTAGTTGGCTACTTCTCGGAATGAAACACCCAAACAGCAGACTGTCTCTTAGTTTCAGGATCATAACAATAAATCCAGCTTTCGTCACCTGTAAGTATGTCGAACACAGCATTTGAGTCACCTCCATTAAATGTTTGAACCATTTCACGACACCAATCAACACGACGGAGTTTTTGGGCTTCTGTCATGTTATGAGTACCGGGCACAAAGCTTCCTGACTGCTAAATATTCATGGAAAATTCTACACTTGACTCATACCGATGCCTAATCTTGTCCGAATCTGCGAATCTTGTATAACTCAATGCGTCCCCATTGAGTTATACAAGACTAAATCAATGGCCGTCCCTCACGCACATCATCGGTGCGATTAGTGCGACCACGTTTAAACTCATTAAACTAGTTATAAACAGTGGCACGAGATGGAGCTGCATCGTGAAAGGCCAATCGAAGTCTATCATATCTTTCTTGTTGACTTTAATAACATCGAAATGCATAGAATAGAAATAGAATATTTTTTTATTCAACATAGATCACATGTGTAATTCTTATTGAAAGTCATTATTTACTGTACCACGGCACTGGTTCGAAAAAAACCTCTGTCTTGGGAAGAACCACCAAGAAACCAAGCGGGACTTTTTTTTAAAAGCATATTTTACATTAATGGTTGGTACAAAATTTATTTTAGAAACAGCTTGGAAGCGACCACCTCATTCCCAGTTATTATCAATAAAAAATCAGTGTACGAAAATTTTCTCGCGTTAAATTCATGCTGATGTGACACAGACAATTTTCAAATTGCCGCCAAATCATAAACAAATGACAAATTAATAAAATACATACACAATAATTGTTCACGCCCTTAGTTGCCCCGACAAAAGTCGACTATATTAGAGCCCATGAGTAACACCTTCGACGGGAAACAGAGGTCGGGGCCCAATGGCCTATTGATTATTATTAATGGCTGCTGAGCAACAAAAACTTACCGAGTTCCGGAAGTAGCGTTTACCACAGGGTACCAGTCAGGTGGTAAGTGAGGTGTGTGTAAGTAGTGTGTGAAAGTGTGTATAAATGTCACCTGACTTAACCGATGTAGTCGGACAGCAGATCCACAGGCGCTGCTTTTCTCCAAATGTGTGATCCCTCCAGTGGTCGTTCACCAATTGAAACTTTCAACTTTTATTTCACTATATTAGTTTATCAACTTTATTGTACATTTAATTAACTTCAAATTTAACTAAATCAGCGTTAATTGAACCCAAACAAGTGACATACTGCTCAACTTAAGAACTGTCGGTCAAAGTTCAATGTCCCCGGTTCACTTAGCACAAAATTATAATCACGAGCTCGAACGCGATCTCTTCTCGAGTCACAAAGTTCATTCTTATTCCGATTACGATATCAATTGACTTCAATATAATGCAGTTATTTTTCGATGTTACAAACACACACTTCATATTTCTGTGTACACAGAATACACAGAAACAATCATACCGTGAGTTCCTCCATTCAAGTACGGTTCTACTTATTCCATAATTTATTGAAATTATGGAAATTAAAAAAAAAACAGGTCTTATTACGATATTAAAATGACGCACAAACAACTCGTCGATGCAAATTAAAGGAAATAGAAGTTAATTTAATCACTCAAAAACTCCCGAGACGCCTCATTGTCACGTAAAACGAACGAAAAGACAAATCAATTAGAGGCAGTCGTCACGCGACCAAACTATACGAGAGTAACTTCCAAAACATCGACACTACAGCCGCGCCCAACTCAAAATCAAAACTATTACAACAAGAACCACAATAAGACCAGCCCCGTTGTCACATATACGAACGAAATAATAAAACTAAAAGGAGGCGGTTCCGAGCGTAAACTTTAGACCGTCTTATCGACTCGGCGTACGCGCACAATTAACCACACCGGACGCGCCCAACCAACTAACGGCCGCAAACAATACTCAAAACGGTTACAACAATAATTATATGAGAGCAGCCTCGTTGTCACGCAAAATGCACGAGATTAGACAACTTCAAATTTAACTATTTTGAGGAGGCTCCGCGCGCGACTTTTAACCGTTTCATCGACACCGAGGTCGCTAGCAACTAACTCTACTCTACGCCGCGCCCTCAAATGGAATGCGAGCAGGAGAGGGGCCGGCGGTGACCTTGGTACCATCGGTGTCACGCGCCGAGTCGAGTGTTTTGTAAGCAAGTTTTTAAAATATGACGATTTGGCCTAAACAATAATAATGGCAAAGAGTTCCATTTTCAAAATTTCTACTTATTTTTTTTATATCGTTTACAAGTGGCCAGTTCTAAAAACTTTCAGTGTCGCCCTCGTATGTCGTGTCAATGCATGTAAGGTAGGATAGATCTAGACGGTAGATCCATGGGTCGAAAGAAAAGGGGCCTCGCTAATGCAACTTCGCGCACAGGCTACGAATCTGATTGTAAGCGGTTTTTTTTTTAAAAAAGTCGCGCTGGGTTTCTTGCTGGTTCTTCCAAGGACAGAGTTTTTTTCCGAACCAGTGGTAATTAAACAAGAGAATGACTTTCAATAAGTATTATTTACAATCTATTTGAATAAAAAAGATTCTGTTTCTGTTTCTGTATAACTATGAATAATATACAAATCACGAACTCATCCGAACGATGCACGATAATCCACAAACACTGAGTTTCGGCGCCGCCGAAGGTTCGGCAGATATTTTGCCCAAATCGAAACTGTTACCGAAACTACATTTTTGCCGAAACTTTGCCGAAACGGAAACTGAAACCGAATCTTTGGTCGGTCACTAATAATAAGTAATCACAGTATCCGCTTATCATCAGGTATTGGTACATCATACAAGTATTTGTTCGTTTGCAACCCTTATCCTATTTAAAAAAAAACATGCACGTGCGGATGTTTTCAGTCACCACCAACCATCACGATTTGAATTTATAATAAGTTTAATTTAAAAAATCCCTTTTTATATTAAAAAGAATGTTACTTTACTTAATATATAACAGTGGTAGAGCCACGTGGCAGCTTTTGCTGTCGCACGGATGGGCCGGCTCAAACCGGGGTGGTACCACGACCTCACAGAATACCAGCGTGAAGTATAGGTTTACCTCTGCGTTTCGCTTGGTGAGTGCAGGTGGCCGGAGGCCCTTTTTACTGGAAATGAGGCATTCCATCTTAGTCGTCACGGATGACAACGCATCTCCATTTTAATTCGCAAACGAGGATAGATGTAGATGTCTATGGGCCGTAGCAACCACTTACCATCAGGTGGACTGTGTGCTCGTTTGTCACCCTTATCCTATAAAATCTTTTTGCTGCTTAGTATTTACTGGCAGTAGTATTTCTTCTTCACAAAGTACGTTAAGGTTTTAATATTACTTAAAAATTGAATTGAACACTAACATGTCCTTCAATTACTATTAGTCTGTATGGATTTGTTGGCCGACTGATAACGGAAAATCCACACAAATTTATATTTTTAATCTATTAGGTGGTGGGGATCAGCACTACGAGAGTGACGGTACACTTGGCATTGGATTTACGTATGAATAAACTCAATGGTTTAGAAGAGTAATATAAAAACCCGACTACGTAAAAATGTTAACTGAAAACAGGAAAAAAATATGCGCGAGTGTCGTGGAACACACGGTTGGAACGAAGTTCGTTCCGTAGTATATTATTATTGATAAACGTATTATATTATTGATTAACAAGTACAAATAAATGACTTCCTAGCATCTATAAAAATGAAGCGTCATTTAAAATAATATTTCTTTCATGGCAAGATAAGAAAAGTGCGAGGGAGATGGATATCATTCTATCTCACTCGCACTATAGAAAGGGGTCGTGACGGAAATATCTTACACTTTTTCTCGCTTAGCCTCCATTCGTCAAAATTCGTACTGTGCGATAAAGAACTACGTTCCAAAAATATGCCTTATATCACTTCTAAAATTTAAACAAATATAACTACGCTCCATAATATTATGTTTAAGTCCATCAAGCCGTTTAGGCTAGATAGCGTGCCAAAAAAATAGACATACATACACAGACTTGAAAAATGTTGCCCTGCTTCTGTTGTATTCGGGTAAAAGGGTAATAATAATTTCATTAGTGCCAAAGAGGCTCGAACCCGGGTCGCTTGTGTTCTGTGAAATTTACAACAAATGCTTAACTCTTAGGCTACTACAACAACTCGTTATGAAAGGGTTTAAACTATAAAATAATTTGTTGGTAAAATTTTGATTAACTATTAGAAAGATAATAATACTCTACAACTTTTAAAATACTTCACAGATCGATGAATATACTGAAGAACTCATTTCAAAGTCACAAACTTGCAAATTGTTTCCAAATGGGCTTTATTTATTATTTCTAATAAATTTTCACAACCGTAGCGTAGGCCGTAAAAGATTTAGTCGAGGCGCAAAATCTTCTACTTTATATGTGTCTCATGGAAAACATTCCGCAGTAACATTTCGGATCTTCTACACTTTACAGAGATGTCGTTTAATAGAACGACTGTAAGCGTTTAATACTACGCTCATTTCTTTAGAAAAATGTAAGTCTACACATACTCGTAAATCCAACTGCTAGACACAAATCCGCTTTATTGCAATTTTTATAGAAGACATGCGGCTCACCTGAAGGTAGGCATCAACCACTGCATATGAACATCTGCAACACCATTGAAATATCTTAAGTCATAAATTAAAATGCATGATTATATTATTCAAAGTGAAATTCACTCGTAGTTATAGTACATGTATGTATAACAAAACCGGTTTATGTAACATTTCATAATTCAAACCTGTCTATAAAGAAACAAAGCAGTCCACAGAGGTTCAAGTTTTAGGTTGTATAGTGATTTCACTGTAATTTGATTCACTTAACGCAGCGTGAAGTGGCTGAGGCTTAATATAAATTTTCCGCTAAATTGCTGGCGTGGGAAATAGGTTCACGCGAGCTAACTTCGTTACACGGAAAATTCTGCTAATTTTAAATAATTTTAATAATGAAATTGTTTATTCCATATACAGCCTTCTTTGATAAGTGTATATTTACTATTCTAAGCCAGCGCTTAACTACAATCCTACTAGATGGTAAGTGGTGATGTAGCCTAAGATAGTGAAGCAGACTGACTTAACAAAACCTATTCAATCTTACCTTGAAGACACCCACATTGTAATAGGATAGAAACACATATGCTGGCAACTTATTCCACTCCTTTGCTTTACGCATGATGACAGATGTTGCAAACCATTAGATTCGAATGCGTGGTAAGTCAACAACGAAAAAATGGAGAATGGCTGAATGTCTGGTTGTCCGATGATGGAAGGGAGAGGGTAGAATTAAATTAAAGTAGAACAGAAAGGCTAGCTACTTTACGCCTCTGTTCGAGCCTGGTAAAATTGGTTTTAACCAGATTTGGGTTACCAACAAGCCTCTTAGCATGCCTTTCCATTGAGTCCAAAGCTGCTAGGAGGCATTTTGTAGCACCAGCTCCGTGATGACGTGATGACGGCTCCGTGGCGCAGTGTCTTAGCAATGAGTTGTTGCGCTGGGGGCCGCGGGTTCGAATCCCGCACGGAAAAAGTATTTGTATGGCCTACAAAGAATTGCTCCGGACCTGGATGTTTGTCCTTGTGCAATTTATGTTTGTAAACTGCCTTTACGATACAGCAGAAAATTCTAGTGTGGAGGTAACGTTTTTAAAATAACACAAAAAAAAAACAAAAACAAAAAACCAGCCCATATATGGCAGCAATACTCCATGCACGACGGGACTTGCGCTTTATATAAATTAAGCAGCTGTCCCGGCGTGAATTACCGCCGCATCTTTGCAAGGACTCCCTGCTTCCTTTCCTCTTTGGACTCAATGAACCGCCCGAAGTTCAGGTTTGAGAACATCTCAACCACCAACAACTGTGTTACAGTGAGCGTTTAGTGCTTCAGCTACCACGGCGCTTCTTAATCGAGGATAAATATTGATGTCTATGGCGCGCAACATTAACTTACCGTCTATAAATTATACACTTGTGTCTTTAAACGTCATACAATAAAAGTAACTTTACGTTTATTGTTAAAATTTAATTATGGAAAAACTTTGAGCTTTTGATTTTCAACGATCAACGAAACTACTGTAAGGATTTAGGGAATTTATATCCCGCATATAACAAAAGTCTGCATCATCATCGTTCGCCATATAGCTCATGCTACGCGTGGTGGGCGGATTTGCAACTTAAATTTTTTTAATGAATTGTTATCAGGAAATGTTGCTGCCCTTTCCTGGTTTGGTTTCCCTCTGTCGCGTCTTATGACACCCACAGGATGATGGAGTAAGCTTATGATGAGGACCCAGAGATAAAGGATGATAAATGAGGTAGTAGATATTACGTCGCCTCTACACGGCTAAAGCGCAACTTAAATACGTTAATGCCTTTAGTTCACAAATTTGAAATATAATATTTGCTTATTAAATATTAAGGATTATTGAATTTCCATTAAATATCCAAATTTCTTTCATAAGTTTTTTTTTTATAGATATAGGGTGAAAAGCAAGCATACAGTTTACCTGATGGTAAGAGGGTAAAAAAAGAAAAAAAAAATATATCCCAATTATATTTTAAGTTATATAAAAAAAATTAAATTCTTCAGAAATTGAGACCGTTTATGATATTTTTCACTACCATGACCACAATTTTTTAAATATTTTTTTAAAAAAAAGTATGAACACTAGTATGGCAAGTTTTTTTAAAAATTGACGCAACTAACCAATATTCCAAAATGGTATAATACTCTAGGAAAACAAGTTATAAAAAAATATGGGCCTATTATTTCTTAACAGGGGCCAAATGACGGTCGGGTGTAATAAAAGTATTATTTCTTGAAAAATGTTTAATATTTCAAAACAAATGGTACAAACAGTTTCACGTGTAATTTATTAAGTTATTAACATTATAGCAAATGTTCGAACTGTTTGCCACCAGCATTAATACATGCACGACATCGCCTTAAAAATGATCGTTTTATTTGTCTTGCATATCTTCTGCTATTAATGTAATCAGCAGCCTGAGTGATATTTCGACGAAGCTCGTCCAATGTCACAATGGGTTTTGAGTAGACCCTGTTTTTAAGACAACCCCAATAGAAGAAGTCCAGGGGGTTCAAATCGGGTGAACGGGGTGGCCATAAGATAGGACCAAGTCGCCCGATCCAACGCCCTGGATACTCTTGATTTAAATATTCTCGCACAGGACGGGCATAATGTGCTGGGCAACCATCATTTTGGAACCACATGTTTTGAAGATCACTTAAGGGCACGTCGTTTAACAATTCTTGCAAGTCATTTTGTAAAAAGTTTAAATAACTATTGCCATCTAAGTTTCCTTGTAACTCAAAGGGCCCAATTACTTTTCCATTTAATATGCCGGTCCATAGGTTAACCTTGAATTGATATTGGGATTTGTCTTGTCTCATCAAGTGTGGATTTTCATTACTCCAACTATGTAGATTGTGAAGATTTAAATACCCATCTTTCTTGCACGTTGTTTCATCCGACCATAGAATTTTGTCTAGGAAGTGGGGATCTTCACTGTGCCTTTGCAGCATTACACGGCAAAATGTGACCCGTAGCGGATAGTCCCGCGGTAATAACGTCTGCACACGCCTGTAGTGATATGGGTGAAGCTTGTGACGTTTTAATATTCGATGTGCAGAACTTTTCGGGATTCCTGTAGCTTCTTCTATGGCACGTACCGAAGTAGTCGAGTCATTTTCTATCTCCTTGAGAACTTCTTCATCACGATCCAATCTAGGTCTTCCAGCGCTGCTCCTATTGGATGGCATACGACCCTCCGAAAACGCTTGATGCACATTAATAAACACTCGATAATCAGGATATCTTTGAGCATTTGGGTATCTTTCTGGATACAGTCTGCTAGCAGCGTTAGCATTACATCGGCATTCTCCATAGATTAAATGCATAATAGCGTATTCCTGTGGTGTGTACGGTTGCGGCATGTTAAACGCCAAACAGTCCAAAATGCGCCAGAACTCTAAATCACAAAACACACAATCGTAGTCCAAGATAATGCCAGGTCAGTTCAGTTTGCAGATCACTTCCAGTCCAAATAATGCCAGGTCAGTTAAGTTTTAAAAGTTAAATATGTATATATATATATAGTCCAGTTCAATCCCCAGAATAAAAAAAAATATTGTGAAGGAATAAAAATAAAAATAACATGTATGTAATGTTATTTATTTATCTAAATAATTTCTAAAAAAAACTGTCTGTTTAGATACAAGGGTGACAAATAATCACAGTCCACCTGATCCTACATATGTGAAGTTTGTAAACACGAACAGAATCGCCCCCGCCATGAAATGAGATTTGATGGAACACAAATCCTCGCAAAAGAAAACCGATTCCTACCAAAAACGATTCGCGAAATAATAGAAATCAAAAATATGTTCTTAGTATTTGATTTAAATGAATAGCGCAAACATAAGAAATCATGACGGATTTGATAGGTCACAATTCCTCGTTAAAGTACTGCGATTGCTACCAAAGATGATCCACAAGCCTATAGAAATCAAGAAACATATCCTAATTTTAATAGAGAAGATGGCTGGATACTGCCATGTGCATAATACATAATGCATAATACATACTTATATAATACATACATACTGGCTTCAAAACGTGAACTATGATATTGAAACGTTGACCACCTTACTGAATATGAACTCACGGTAACTATGGGTACTGTAAAGTACTCGAAACCTCAGGAATAAAAAACTTAAGATCATTCAATGATATGGGAATTCTTTGGTTTATATGTAAGAATTAAAAATTTAAGAACAACATAATACAGCTACATCATCTTAGAGAACCAAGATAGAATACTTCTTTATCAGTAAAGAGACTCCATGTATCGTCACTATTCACAGAAACACATCAGCATCCGTGCTTCCACGGTCGTTCCGTACGGCATTCACATTATAGCCCGGCTCTACCACGATACTTTATTCTCCAGCAATATTAATGAGCGTTTCATTTTACATCACTCGGCTTTTTATGTCTACGGTTGATTAATGTCACTTTCAAAGACATTAATAAGGAAATTATAGACGTGTTAGACCCATGTTGCAGCTATATTAGTAGTATAGTTGTAGCACGAATGGGTCGGCGCACCACGCTCTCACAGAATACCAACGTAAAATAGCAGCTTAACACTGCTGTGTTTCGTATGGTGAGTGTAGAGAACCGGAGATCCTTTTCACTGGAAAAGAGGCATTCCGTCATAGTCCTCATGGGTGACAACGCATCTGCATTTTGATTCTTTATTGAGGATAGATGTGGATGTCTATGGATCACAGCAGCCACTTGCCATCAGGTGAACTGTGTGCTCGTTTGTCACCCTATCCTATTAAAAAATGTGGTTGTGATAAACGGTATTTTGCCAAAGATTTGCTCATATTTCCCACGCTGGGCAGCAAGTCGGTGAGTACTTTTATCTTTGTGTTTTTTCGTCCAATTAAACTCTAGGTAACTTCGAAGCAAGTTTTTTATATTTTTTATATAGAATAAAGAGCAGCTATTTCGCTTATATATTACATAAATGTATATCGTAGAAACAGTCTCACGACACAATCGAAACATGACATGCTATTTGTAACCAGCGCTTAACAGTCTCGAGACAAGAACATGAGTTAAGCTCGAACAGATTGCCTGAGATTAGTTCCGTTGTTTCCAATTTGACAACAATTTGTAGTAAGTCTAGGAAACTCCGCGGAAATCTATGTTTGTTATTTAAACTATACGACCGCTTTATTGAAAATGCCTACGGTTTATAATTCAAAATTATTACGTTAAAGACATTAATAACATATCAAGTTAATCAACTTACATAACTAAAATAAAATATCATACAACCACCAGATGATTATACCACTATTCTTTATAATATACTACGTATGTTCTATGTATTTATATGCGAAGACAACATTTTGTACCTCTTTTTACGTACTGCGCGCACGGAGGAGTGGAATTTGGCATAGAAAGCTAAAATGTTTAATAAAAATAATAAATTATGTGTTTCGAATAAATGAAATAAAATAAAATGTTCATTGCTTACGTTCATACTTTTTCAAATCCAGTCAGAAAGAGAGGCTGTGGTTGATCATGTTAGTCTCACACTACAGGCAGTCTCCGAATGAGGAGATGCCAATCTCGTTAAATTTAACGCCTTCAAAACACAAGCGTGTTTTTTCACCGCTAAAAGGAGCCTGCTCAACTGGCTCCTACATTCCAGAAGGTATCCTTGGAGTACACTGACCGCCTTCAGTTTTCAGGGGTTGAATTTTCTCTGAACCTCAACTATAGGCGGTTCATTGAATCCAGAGCCAAAGCAGCTGCAAGGAAACTTAGTGTCCTTGCAAGTGTGCGGCAGTACTTCACGCCGGGGCTTCTTAACTTATATAAAGCGAAAGTTCGGTCGTGCATGGAGTACTGCTGTCACATTTGGGCTGGTGCTGCAAAATGCCACCTGACAGCATTGGACTCAGTGTAGAGACGTGCTAAAAGGCTCATAATTGGCGACCATGATTTAGTTGAAACCAAACTTGTCAGCTTCGAGCACAGGCGCAGAGTTGCCAGTCTCTTGGTATTCTATAGGACGCATTTCGGTAAGTGTGCGCAGGATTTACACTGGGTCCAGTTTGAGACCCAGCTCCAGCTCGCGCTTCTGGAACTAAAGGCGTGCAACGATCAGTGTGAAATATTACTAACAGAAAGAGATGACAATGAAAAGGAAATATTTTCAACTTGAGTAAACAATTCGACTACTTTACAACTTCAAAAATTTTGGTGTTTTTACTTAGAACATTTGGCTGTTTGAATTTACAAACTTGTAATTTTGTTTGTATACTTTTGTAAGTTCTTATTTATTTACTTTAAAATGGAAGCGTTGTTAAACTTCAAAAAGAGCCCAAAAGATCGAATTACTAAACAGTATTTAGAGAGAAGGTTAGAATTAATCGAGCAAACGTGGTTCGAAATTTTATCTGTTCATAAGGAGTTAAAGCGTAATTCAGATCAAAAATTATTACTGGATACTAATTATGTATAGGGAGATATTTATAATAAGGCTAAAGAGTGTTATTATAAATGTGACTTAAAAACATCTTTTGAAAAGTTTAATATTGTAAATGCACCTTGTACTTCAGAAAGAAACTATGCTCAATCGAATGTAAAGTCATTGTCACACATAAAGGTACCAAAAATTAATATACATAACTTTTCTGGGAAATACATTGAGTTGACAGCATGTAGAGATTTGTATACTGTGTTTATTCATTCAAATCGAGATTTGAGTAAGGTTCAAAAGTTACATTATTTAAAAAGTTATTTGAAAGGTGAGGCAGAACAATACTTGAGGCATATTCCTATTGCGAACGAAAATTTAGATAGGTGTTGGAAATTACTCGAGGACAGATATAATAACAAAAATATATATTTGTCAGTTGAATAAAACTACTTTTACGAATTTTATGGCGTTTAATTAAGTTATTTTATATTCCCGACGTTTCGGTTGCTTTCCAGCAACCGTGATCACGTGACCACGGTTGCTGGAAAGCAGTTTTATTCAATGTGTAGTGTTCGCGTAAATATAAGAAATCATTTGTCAGTTGACTTTAAAAAGAATGTTTAGCCAGAAAAACATACTAAACGAATCAGCCAGTAGTCTGAACTATGGAACTCACTTCCACATGACATACGTGCTAGCTCTTCTCTTGATACATTTCGGAGCAGAGTAAAGAAATATTATCTATCAACTTAGAATTACAAATATTTATATATGTTATGTATTTATATGTATAATTGTATATATATGTATTTATATATGTGTACATGTATGTATATATGTATGTATGTGTATATATATATATTTATGTGTGTGTATGTGTATATGTGTATGTGTTTATTATCTTTATATGTATGTAAATCAATAGAAATAAGAAAATAAATTATAGTTATATTTTATACACTTATATGTTAATTGTCTGCAACTTTAACTGTAACTTTAGCCAATTTCTATTAAGTAGTGTTAAGTTAAATATTAAGTACGCACGCTGCTACCTACTTGCTTTATATGTAAAACTATTTCGCTTTCCCAATAGGTTTGCTGGAAGAAAACTCTTACTAGGGTTAAGCTCGCCTTTGTACATTTTATGTGAATATTTAATAATTGTTACCAACTTAGTGTGTACAATAAAGAATAATAATAATAATAACAATAGTCTCAAGGATGTAATCGATACCACCAATGATTGTCTAGCTTCTTTGTTACTAATACAGAAATTGACGTACGAAGTTGAGACGTTATACTCGTAATTATACACATTTTAACTCTTAAGTTTACCCCAGAAACTAAACGGCAGTGGGAATTTGACGTTATCAATAACAGCTCGTTAGATGAATTGCCAACATATGCTAACTTCAAAGAGTTTTAACAAATATATATCGCGCTATAAAATTTTTGGATTCCGGATCCAACTCAGTCAGTCAATAAAATGAAAGCCCTACATGTAACTAATGTTAAATGTTTGTATTGTGCGGAAGCACACGCACTTGCATTTTGTAAAGAGTTTTCTAAAGAAACTGTGGATGCGCGTAGAATCTTCGTACAAACTAATAAAGCCTGTTTTAATTGCTTGGGTAGCAATCATTCTGCCAAGTTTGCAAAAGGAAACACCATTCAATTTTGCACCCTAGTGGTAAAGCTATTTCTGAGACCATCGAAGATAGGGAACAGGGCGTGTCAGAAGAAGCAATTGCATCTACTAAGAAACAACTAGTGGATTCAAAAGTTCAAGAAACGTCAGTATCTTGTTGAGTTTACAATCAGGCTCTTCTAGAAACTGCACTTGTAAGAGTCAAGTCAAAAACAAGTAGCGACACAATGCGAGCTCTACTTGACCCGGACTCGCAATGCTCTTTCTTATCAGAGTCTACCGTACATCGTTTGGGAACTGGAGAAAAACTCAGATGTTAGGACAAATATCCAGATTGAGCGAGTACGCGACAACTTCCAAAGCTATGGTTATAATGGAACTTCAATCACGAGTTGAATTTTACTTTAGAATCAAAGCCTTTGTTTTGAAGACAATAACGGCTCCGTTACCAACATGCAAGTACGACCCATCAAACTGGATTGAACTTGAAGGCCCGGTCTTGGCTGATCCAGAGTATCATACTCCAAATCATATAGATGTGTTACTAAAAGTAGGTATTTACAATCAGATACTGCTGGAAAGAATAAAAAGGAGTCCAGAGGGAGAGCTATTAGCTCAAGCTACGTCGTTAGATTAGATACTCTCTGAACAAATTGCCATGACTGCACAGTCAACACACAAAATAAATGTCTTGCATTCTTGTTCATTTGGTAATGATCTTCTCAAAAGGTTTTGGGAACTGGAGGCGGAACCTGAAATGAGAACGGAGAAAATGTTCGCTGATAAAGAGAATCATTGTGAAGAAATATTCAATAAAACAACTACGAGAGATAGTTTTTCGCGCCAAACGCTGTTTTGTTGTATCGACGTCAGAGGACGTGCGGCTCGGTGCCATATCAGTTTTGACGCGGTCGAGCGGTGGGTGTTGAGAACGCGTAAAAGTGCAAGGCAGTGGTCTGCCAGCTGTGCTAACGCCAGCACGCTGTCAATTTTCCTCGGGAACTCGGAATAATTAGGCGCGGATAGTAAATATTCTGTCTAGGATTTGTGACGCGCATTCCTTGCTGGAGAGCTTCCCAGGGACTCATTGTGTCGGACTCAGTATCTGTATAAGTGCATTCGACAATATTAGCTAAAGCGGCCTTTGATAGTCTACAAATAACTGTTGCTACGCGAAGCGTTAGTGACCTTTGATCCGGACACTCCCTGTTCATTTTGTGTGTTAGGCTTTATAACAAACCAGAGTTAGTGGCTTCTGTAAGTTAGTTAATAGTACGATAGAGTTAATGGACTGTCATCGTGACGAACGAAGAAAGTGACTGTGGACGGCGCCGTGGAAGACCTCAATTTGGAGCAGCCTGGAACTCGGCCGCTGCTGGTCGCCTATGCTTGCCAAGGCCCCACACATTCACACCTCACTGTACACTATTCGCCATCCACTATTACACATACTCACGGCCTGCCCAAGCCTTGGTGCGAAGTTAGCTTCGGATAATGGTAAGTACGATGTGTTTCTAGCTTTCTCCCTTATTGTTTGGTGTAACTGGAGATTTTCCACTTTGGCCTTAGGAGGCCCGACCTACGTCTGCTCGTCGAAACTCAGCTGAATGGGCCCCTGAGGATTTGACCTTTAGGGGAGCAGCCGTAGGCCGTAACATAATAAAGGCAGGTATGTGGTCCGACTCCCTTTGAATAACGACTTACCGCAGGTAGACGGCTCCATGGAGATATCTGAAAGAAAATTTTATACATTAGAAAATAAATTTAATTAAAATAAAAACATTTATTATAAATATACAGAATTAATAAAAGAATACATAGATATTTATCACAGTTAGATAATCCGTTGGCAATCTAATTACCTCATCACGCGGTAGTACGAGAGGACAAAGACACGAAGAAAATCAGGGTTGTATGCGATGCTTCTTGTAAAGGAAAAAATAACATGTCTCTCAATGATAATCTCCTTATAGGACCTACCTTACACCCAGAACTGCGACATTTGTTCATACGATAGCATATTCCGCCCATTTTTCTCACTGAGGATATTGCAAAAAATGTATCGGCAAGTGAAGATTTCCGATTCTGATGTGGATTATCAGAGGATTATCTGGAGAGATAATGCTGAAACTGAGACGAAACATTATAGAATTCTGAGTATGACATTTGGAACTGCCTCTGCACCTTACCTGGCAGTCAAAGGGTTGCAGCAGTTCGCTCGCGATGAAAGTGATATTTATCCTATGGCAGCTTAACGAGTTTTAACAGATTATTACATGGATGACTTATTAACAAGATGGCAAACTAAGGAATAAGGACTGAGGATATTTCATGAACTGAATGAATTATTAAGCATAGGAGGATTTGAATTGATGAAAAGACAAGTAATTGCGAGGAACTAGTAGAATATATGAAAGGAAAAAAAAGGAAAAGGGGATCTTCAGGAAAGATTAAAAATTAAATGAGGTGAAACTTTCTAAGGTGAAAAATTCGTTGGACTCACCCGGGACCTTAGTGAAGACTCCTTTCGCTACGCTATCAATCTCCCAAAGTCAGAACAACCTGTAACAAAAAGGAATATAATTAGTGACATTTCACGCCGTTATGACCCATGGGGCTGGGTATGGCTGGCTACATTATTATAAAATCAAAAATAATAATTCAAAAGCTGTGGTTAGCAGGGATTGAATGGGATAAAGCTGTACCAAAAAGTATACTGGATGAGTGGCCCTTGCTTACCGAGAAGAGCTGTAACTGTTAGAGACGATAAACATACCAAGATAATTTTGACGATTCAGTTGAATTGCACGGCTTTTGCCATGCCTCTAATAGTGCATACGCAGCGGTTATTTACAACCGTGTGATCGACTCCAGTGGGGCGATTAACGTAGCTCTGTTACTAACTGAAAAACAAAAAACGCACCGGTGAAACAAGTCTCTATCCCTAGGTTAGAGCTTTGTGGGGCTGTATTATTATCACGACTCATATTGGAAGCAGCAAGAATGCTAGGCATTGAAAAACATAACATACGAGCATGGACAGACTCTACATTGGTTCTCACGTGGATTAATAGCGATCCAAGTAGATGGAAAGTTTTTGTCGCAAACTGTGTATCAGAGATTCAGTCTAATTTGGATTCTCATAATTGGCATTAGCAACATTAGTTATTTTAGCAACATTATTTATTAACTAATAAAAATGAAAAATGCTGATGCTGCATCTAGAGGACTGTCTCCGTCAGAATTGGTGGAAAACAGCATGTGGTTCAACGGTCCTGACTTTTTGCAAAACAGAACTATCAATTATGAGAAGCCCAAAGAGGTAACTACAAATTTGGAAAAGGTCAAATCGCATTGTGCTGTTGTAGAAGATGGTATACGGGAGAGGTTTTCATCTTTGACGAGGATGAAAAGAGTAATAGCCTACTGTAAATGTTTAATAAATAATTTAAGATCAGAACCTAACAAGAGAAACAGGCTATCTGACCACGCAAGAATTAAATGAAGCACAAAATGTATGCATTAAGTAGTATCAAGAATTTCATTTAAAAAGAGATTTCGTTGGTAAAACGAAAGGGTAACTTACCTAAAATTTGTAAACTCCTTCGTTGAACTCAGTGATGGATGCTGATGAAATTCTAAGAGTAGTTGGGAGATTGGAACTTTCTAGCTTAAGTCGCCACCAGAAACATTCTATCCTAATACCAAAGAAGTGCCATTTAACCAACTTAATTATTGCTGATGCGCACAAGAACACACTTCATGGAGGTCCCCAGTTTATGATGTGCTATATCCAGGCAAAATACTGGATCTTGGGAGCTAGAAACTGGAGCTCGTTAGACGTAATAGTCAAGGGCGTGGTGAAATGATGAATTGTTCTACTCCATGAATACTCCAGTAGCCGACAAGTCCCTCTTTGGTCGGTGGTAAGTTAGTTACTCTTTTTTTTATAGAATGAGGGTGATAAACGAGTAGAAAGTCATTTCATGATAAGTAGATAATGTGGCCCATAGCCTCGACTATCATCTCTACTGTCTACATTTATCCTCGATTAATAATCAATATGCAGATACTTTGTCACGCCTGAGGATTAACATGGAATGCCTCTTATTTAGAAAACGAGTCTCTGATTTTCTATACCCACCATATAAATCACTGCAGCATCAAGCTGCTATTTTACACTGGTATTCCGTGAGAACGTGTTACTTCTCCGGTCAAGTCGACCTATTCAAGCTACAACCATAATATAGCTGCAGCATGGCCTTATCACGTACAAACTCTTGGTTCATGTTACCAGAACTACACACCCTCACTAAAACGCTGTTTTATCTAAAAATTCAACAAGTTTCAACTACTTAACTCGATCCCTTTGAAACTAAAACTCATTGTGGTCGATAAAGTGCAAGGTTAACGATTGGACCTTTTACGGATTTCCAAGCTAATAGCTTAGAAATTCCTAGGTCATTGTAGTTCTTCAACATTATTAGTTCTTAATTTAGTATAAATCTTTCTCTGTAGTACTTAAAGCAGCAGCCTTTTTACGTCCCACCGCTGCTGCACTCTAGTCTCATTTCTGAAAAGATTATGGACCAATTAGTCCACCGTGTTGCTTCAGTGCGTGTTTTTGATAAAACCTAAAGTGACAACTTTTAGTCCAATTGATGGTAAGTAGCTACTAGAGTCCGTGGTAACCAGCAGCCGACTTCAAACAAAGAAGGCAACAGATGCATTGTCATCTCTGAGGACTAAGATGGAATGTCTTACAGCCTGTAATGTTCTTGCTCACCATACCCTTAAGACTACATACACAGTAGTGCAAGCACTGCTATTAAGAGGCAGACATAGATAAAAGGGAACCTACGAACCTACCAAGAAAAAAGGTGTTCGTAGACTTCACATTTCTATCAAATATTTATCTTTTATATGTTGATTATATAGGTTTTCACGGCACGTTCTTGGAACGATTTCATCCGAAGGGCTCTTGGCTGTATAAATGTTCCCTCGCTTTTAGAGCCTTGTGGAATATTTAGAGATGATGGCAGGAGACCCAATGGTTTGAAATTGGTCCCTTGGGAGATAGGTAAAGCCCTAGTGTGGGATGCGACTTGCGTATACACTCTGGCGGTCACTCATCTCAGTGGTACCTCGTTTAGAGCCAGGGCGGCATCAGAGGCAGCTGAACTGAGTAAGTGGCGCAAATATGAGTGTCTGAGAGATGACGACATATTTGTGCCATTTGCTGTAGAGACTATTGGGCCGTGTGGTTCACGTGCGGTGAAGTTCCTAAAGGAACTCCATCCGCGGCTGGGTGTTGCTGCTGGTGATGGGAGAGCTGCTTCTTTTCTCGCTCAAAGGCTAATTATAGCCATTCAGCGGGGAAACGCAGCCAGCGTTCTTGGCACAATACCGTGAGGAGTAGGAATATATGATAATTAAGTTTCTAGTTTTAGTTATTTTTCCTTTTTATTATAGTTTTTTTTTAAATATTGAACATCATTTAAATTAAACATTTGCTTCTTTCATATCTTATATCTCGGTTTACTTTCGATGTTTTCCATCATCACTGAGCACGTGGTAAATCAGCACTTAAAATTGCAATTAACAACATAATTTGGTACCGGCGGGGATCCAACCTGGGTTGCACACGTGCTGTGTAATGCGTGGCGAGCGCTTAGCCCCCTAAGCTAGAATAGCTCTCTATGTGGTTATAATATTTTTAGTATAGAGCATTATTAGCCTATTTTAAGTTAATTGTTTGAGAATACCCAATGCCTATCTATTCTTTAAAAAAAGTTGCTCGTAGGGATGGGTAATCTTGGATTTTCACGGCAACGGTTGTTTATTCAATTAGATTTTTCATCGATGTCAATGTCGGTTTTCAGATGTCGATATTTACGGACATTCACAGTGCCATTGCCACCTCTTTACAACAACCAGGGAAGTAATAGGGTGATGAATTCTCTTACTTCCCAGATCACCCCTTAAGGTTATATAGATATGTATATAGTACGGTATTTTATTTATTTAAAAATTTATGTACACAGTATATTATTTTAAATAATCAGGTATATTCCACAAATATCTAATTTCATTCATTTATACATTCAGTAATTTTAGCTTATCAAAATTTCACTGCTGTACATAGCCTCCTCCAATAGATTGTTTACTAGAGCGGATATGGTGATGCCAAGCTTGGCGAAAAGGTTGAGAAACGCAGTTTTTTTTTATTGTTTTAAGTTGTTACCAGGAATATATTTCTACATATCTCCTGTTGCTCTCTGTCACTTTTTACGACCCCACGGGATGATATGGAGTAGTGGATTTTCTTCAACGCCACTTACACTGCACTTTATTGATCTTTTAAGTAGATTAATCTTTCTTAACTTTGTCATATGAAACGTTCACTCTGAGCCGCATTAATTTATTGACTCAAAACATCTGTTTTAACGAGGCTCATAAATTAAGTCACAACAAGTTGATTGCGGCATTTGGTGTAATAAAAAAAATGTATCTGACTTTTGGAAGAAAAATATTATAATTGTTAGTCAATTATTGATACTAGAATTTTAACGCATTAGTAAAAATTTTCTTTAGACTAGAATAGAATAGAATTGTGGCGGCGCTGTCGTCGCGCCACAAGCGAATCGCAGCCAAGCCTAAATCGCGCTAACAAAGTTCCGAAATTAAAGCAGAATAGCTCCGAGCTACCACTCGGAGCGTTGGCCGCTCCCCGGGCAGAACACCTTGCCCGGCGGGAGATCTCCCCTTTTCCTTCCACCGGCCACAGAATATTTTTTATTCAATATAGATTACAAGTAGTTACTTTTACAAGAAGCTAAAAACCCAGGGGGACTCTTTATTACCACGTTTTTATTTTTAGTACATACATAGTCAATTGTTGTCTTAAAATTATGTATTACGCAATTGTATGTTTGATTGCATGGAAGTGTTTATTACATGATTTAGCAGTGTATTGGCGGTGTAAGAATATCCACCACCCCAGTCGTAAGAGGCGACAGAGGTAAACAAACCAGGAGATGGGCAGTAGCCGCTCCCTAATAACAGTCAGAAAATAAAAATTGCGGTTGCCAACCTGCCTGTCATGCATGAAAACTATGGCAAATATCCTTCATATGAGACAGTGCATGGAGAGGTTTTTGTTCAACAGTGGACTTTGATATTCTATGGTGATGATGATGTTCACTTAATTTGATATATTTAATTGCGTATCTCTATTAATTAAAAGCATTGTATATAAACTTCGTAGTTTACTGGATAAATGATATACACTGGAGTGTGTATCGTGGGGTATTTTACACTGGTATTCTGCGTAAAATACCAGCTTATTTCTGCTGTGTTTCGTATAGTGATTGTAGAGAACTGGAGACGTTTTTATGAAAATGAGGCATTCTATCTTAGTCCTAAGGGGTGACAACGCACCTGCGTTTGGTTCTTAACGGATGATAGATGTTTATGTCTATGAGCCATAGAATCCACTTACAACCAGTTGAATTTTGTGCTCGTTTTGTCACTCTTATTCTATAAAAAAAATCCGCCAACACAGATTAGGATAGCGTAGTGGACATTTACTTGCTCTAAAACCCTTTAGAAATAAAGGGTGCTTGTTTCCCTAACTGGGGCGTATATTAGCTATAACTATAAGAATATAAATTCCGCTGGTTATCCACCCATGAATATTCCTCTTTTCATATAAATTATTTAAACGAAAGGTAAAGGGTTTTTCTAAAAGCTAAGGGATCATTATTAAAATGTTAACGAAAGTGAAGATTCGTGTTTGTTTGGCCTTTGACGCATTTTGAACAATGTTGTTTATATTTTTAAAAGCTGTTTTTGAATATCATAATTTATTAACATTACGTTTCAGACTCCAACACGTAATGTATAATGGTTTCAAGTTCTTGTACTAAAATGCTATTAATGTTCTAAAAATAGTAAATAGAACAACTTATACATAATGAAGTACCTCCTTAAAATTTTCATATCACCAATACTAATTAAGAATTATATTTATAACCAGTGTTTTTTCACTGTATTGAACACTCACGGATGCTGTGTTCTATAGACATCTACACCTATTCTTGATTACGAATTAAAAATGCCTTGCCTAAAAATTAAGAATGCCTCCTTAATCATCTCATTTCCGCCTAAAATGGTATAACTTTGTTAAATTTTACTAGAATAAATTTGGTTTAAAACCCTGTATGAAAATGTTCAAATATTTTGGAATTAAAAAATTCTAGATAAATCATATGTAAGCAACAGCTTTTGGAGTAACAAATCCTAGTAAATCGAGCAACGTGAGGTTACTTTTTCTTTTTTTTTTAACGTGAGGTTACTTTTACCTATCGCCCTAAATCAACTCATTGTGACGGTTTTAAGCCAAAGTTTCACGTGCGTTTTAATCTCATTTTTGCAAGGGGAAAATGCTTTTCTCTTGCTTACCTCTTTTTGTCCATAATATTTTCTAATCATAAAAAGTAAAATTAAAATCTTAATGCTGCCTTACTGCTGGAAACAGGCCAATATTAATTTCTTTAAAAAAATTACTTACTTATCTTCACGCACAATCCCTGACGGGGTAGCCAGAGAGAACAGATCGCCAAGTGTCACGATCCTTACATACCTCTTTCGCTTCTTTCAGATTCATTATCTTCTTCATACATGCACGTCTAGGTATCCGAGTACTCTTGACCCTACCCTCTTTGAGCAATTTGCTCACATGGTCTTCGAAAGTTAGTCTCGGTCTACCTCGACACCTTTTAATATTAACTTTCGCGCTATATATTTTCTTCACCATTCGGTCTTCACTCATTTGCTCAACGTGCCCAAACCATCGAAGCACTCCTTTTTCAATTTTTGTGATAAGGTCATCTTTCAAACCTGCCATATTGCGAATCTCTTCGTTTCGCTTTCGGTCGGCCATGTTAACGCCGCACATTTTACGAAGAGATCGCATCTCCACTGCATTCAACTTGCTTTTATGCTTCTTCTGGCATACCCAGGTTTCGCTGCCATATAACAAAGTCGGTACCAACACTGCGTTATGTATTGCAAGGCGTGCACTCTTCACTACGCCTTGCCTTTTGACTAACGCAGTCAGGGCACCATTGACTTTGTTCCCGGCAGCGACACGCCTGTCCACATCCAAATCACATCTTCCATCCCGGCTAAAAGCACTCCCCAATTATACAATTTCATTTACTTGTTCTAGACATTCCTGATTTACCCATATTTCACACTTCGTTCTCTCTTCGTTCCTTTCAAATACCAGAACCTTAGTTTTATTAGCGTTCAAACGGAGACCTTTAATTTCACATTCCTCTTTCATACACGTGACTAATGCCTGCAGTTCTGCCTCTGATGGTGCAATAAGCACTGCATCATCAGCATACAGCAGACAATTTACTTTAATGTCACCCAATTTCACACCCAAACAGCTATCTTTCAGCTTTTGTAAACAGCTGTCGAGATACAGTATGAACAGCCAGGAAGACATGACACAACCCTGTTTCACGCCCGTTCGGACGCTAAACATGGGTGACAGGTCATGCCCTACCCGCACACAGGCTTTACAGTCACAGTAAAGAGACTGCACAGCCCTTAGCAATCGACCATCCACACCATACCCCGGCAACAGTTCCCACATTTTCTTCCTTACAATCTTATCAAATGCTTTCTCAAGATCCACAAAAGCACAGAAAATCTTCAGGTTAGCAGCCAGAAGCTTTTCCGTGATCATGCGGAGAGAAAAGATTCCGTGCATCCTCTTCCAGGTCTAAATCCGCATTGTGCCTCCCATAGAAATCTTTCCGATTTCTCTTGCATCCTACGTGTCAAAACCTTGGAGTAAACTTTACTTGCTAAACTAGCCAAGCTGATCGCCCGATAGCACCCGCAGTCAAAATGTGAACCTTTACCTTTATATAAAGGCACAATGACTGCAGATCGCCAATCATCCGGGACATCCCCCGTCCGCCAGCACAAATTGCACAGCAGATAAAAGCTGTCCCAGGCGCGAGGCCCACCATACTTGACCATTTCAGCAGTAACTCTGTCTAGTCCCGCAGCCTTACCACATTTCAAACTTCGAATCGCACGTTCAATCTCTTTCATACTGATGACCTCAGTGTCATCGAGGTCCGGGTCTGGCGTACCAGTCACGGCGTCATCCCCGGATCCCTCACTAAGATCATCACACGCATACATTTCTCTATAAAATTCGCTCCATCGCTGCATGACGTCCGATTTTTCTGAGAGGACGTCATTAGTTCTCGAAAGCACTTTGTTCATTCTTAAGGCCGTCGCACCACTTCGGGTCCTTCCAACCTCTTAATTTTTTGTATGGAACATTATTTAATCTTATTTGCAATGAATTTAATAATACTTTTACTTCTAAAACATTCTCCTTGAACAGTCGGAAGTCATTCAATGAATAGGCGACAGTAGGAGTCCATAAGAGCAGCCATAGGTTATATGATCTTTACCATGAAAGGTCATATAATCATAGCGTCGAATTTAGGGAATATGTAAAAAAATATTCAAAAATATTTAAAAGAGTGTGCTCCATAGCCAAGTCTTTGCATTTGAGCAATAAAATGAAGACGGCTTCCAATAAAATTAAAATGACATGGAGTATAATTAATAGCGAAACTGGTAAGATCAACTCTCGCAATTCAAATTACCAGTTAAGTGTTAACAACAAATAAACTGTATCAGATCAGGACGTAGCAATGGTTTTTGAGAAATATTTTACTGATATTCCGATCTTGACCACTAAGTCACTGAATTCTTCTTCTGCCGTCGCCGAATCATTACTTAAACAAAATGTAAATGTGTGTACAAAGAATTTTACATTTCATAAAGTGTCATCAAAAGATATTGTAAAATATTTTAAAACTATTGATGTTAAGAAAACTGCGGATCTGTGGGGGATTTCCGTTAAAGTTATTGCGTCTATAATAGATACAATCGCGCCTCATTTAGCTATTATTTTTAATACTAGTATCGAATCTGGTGTGTTTCCTGATTTAATGAAACATAGTAAAGTAATACCTTTATTTAAATCTGGTAGTACATTAGACCCCGCCAATTTTAGACCTATTTCTGTACTACCAACAATTAGTAAGATTTTTGAAAAAATTGTTCTTGTTCAAATGTTAAATTTTTTTAATATAAATAATTTACTTCATAAAAATCAATTTGGTTTCACAAGGGGTCGCTCGACAACTGATGCCGGTGTTGAGCTGATTAAATATATCTTTAATGCATAGGAGAATTCACAGGATGCTTTAGGTATATTTTGTGACCTATCCAAGGCCTTCGATTGTGTTCACCATGAAACATTAATCAGGAAACTTCAACACTACGGTGTAAGAAGTGATGCCCTTAAATTAATTATTTCATATTTAAGTAAGAGAACGCAAAAAGTTGTCATTAACAATATGAGCTCTTCCGGATCGATGGTACAAATGGGCGTGCCTCAAGGCTCAATTCTCGGCCCCTTTCTGTTTTTTGTATACATTAATGACTTACCTTACATAGTAGGGGATAACCATGATATAGTATTATTTGCAGATGACACTTCTTTAATTTTCAAATTAAGTCGACAGTTACTAAAATATGACGAAGTAAATAATGCTATCTCTAAATTAGTAAATTGGTTCGATGTTAATAATTTGCATTTAAATGGCACTAAAACAAAATGTATGAAATTCGTGACTCCAAATGTCAAACAATTAAATACTAATGTAATTTTAAATGGGGAGAAACTGAGTCTTGTAGATACCACCATTTTTCTTGGAATCACACTAGACGCGAAGCTTCAATGGAGCCCCCATATATCAAAACTAGCAAGCAGACTTAGTTCTGCAGCATATGCTGTAAAAAAGATTAGAAGTCTAACCAGTGTTGAAACAGCTAGACTAGTTTACTTCAGCTACTTCCATAGCATAATGTCGTATGGTATTTTGCTATGGGGACACGCAGCTGACACTGAAATTATTTTTGTTTTGCAGAAGAGGGCCATAAGAGCAATTTATGATTTAAAGCCTAAAGAATCGCTGCGACAAAAATTTAAGGAAATTAATATATTAACTTTGGCCTCTCAATACATTTATGAAAATGTAATGTACGTACACAAAAATAAAAGTAGTTTTACAAAAATAAGTGATATTCATTCTGTAAATACTAGGAACAGACACAAGCTAGTAGTACCAGTTACTCGACTCCATCGAGTCAGTAATTCATTCTTGGGGCGATGTATACGCTTTTACAACAAAATTCCAGAAAATATACAAAGTTTGACCTGTTCAAAGTTCAAAAACTTTATTAAACTAAGTTTGTATAAAAAGGGTTATTATAATATTAAGGAATTTATGGATGATAATAACCCCTGGAAATGAGGTGATCGCTACCAAGCTATTTCTAATTTGTTGTGTTGTTAATTTGTGTAACATCATGATTGTAAGCTGTTATTTAAAAAATAAGTCCCGCTGGGTTTCTTGCTGGTTCTTCCCAGGACAGAGGTTTTTTCCGAACCAGTGGTAATCAAACAAAAGAGTGACTTTCAATAAGTATTATTTATAATCTATATTGAATAAAAAAGTTTCTGTTTCTGTTTCTGTTTCCAGAAGAGTTTGGAGTTCTCCTTAAAGTTGTGCGACAACCTTTCGTCCGCTTCCATTCTACACCTTTCACGCACTTCCTCAATCAATGCTTTCGCGTGAACTTTCTGCAGCCTATATCTTTCTTTCATCTTCTCTCTCATATCCTTATCATTACTAGAGGCCAAGTAGTCTAACCATGCTTTCTTCTTCTTCTTTACAGCTTCTTTCACTTCATCATTCCACCATGCATCTCTTCTTTTACTACTGCCTCTTTTTATTGTTCCACACACTTCTTCCGCTGCACTTACCATTCTATCCCTAAGGTTCTGCCATGTTCTTTCTACTCATTCGTTTCTGCCATCGATGGTGTCAAGCTTTTCGGCTACCCTCGCATGATATTTGTACCTAGTATCCGCTTCCTGAAGCTTCCAGCTTCGGATGCGACAGACCGACTGTGGTTCTGTTACTGCCGTCCGGTAGCGCCAACCCGCGAACAGACCCCTAAATCTAGTAATCACTAGATAGTGATCCGTTCCTAGGTCAGTACCCCTGAACACTCGCATATCCATTACCTGTTTTCGCAGTCGGTCATCCACCAATAACAAATCGATCATACTTCTCTCATTCTTTCTTTCTCTAGTATACATATGGATTTTCTTGTGATTAAACATAGTGTTTGTCACAAGAAGACCCTTTTCCTTGCATACCGCCAGTATAAGCTTGCCAGCATCGTTAACCCTTTTATCGCCAAACTTTCCAAGTACCGACTCGTACCCTGGTCGAGCGGTACCAACCCATCCATTCAAATCACCACATACAACAATTCTTTCGTTTCAATTCTCCCAAAACTCCTCCAGCTCAGCCCTGGACGACGAAGCTAAAAAAAATTAATTTTTAAAATAAATTTAAAAAAAAATTGGAGCAATTTATTCTAGCATTGTAACTCTTTGATATTCATACAGAGGATATTCACATAGAATGTTGTGTGAAAGTCTTTCTCAGTCGAATCGAACTCGCACGTAATTGATTATCTCAGCATAATGTCCTCGTTTGTCACATTGACATCTGAAATTAGACCTTTTTAGTTCCTCGAAGTCTCCTTTCACTTCCATTAGAGAATGAAATATTTTCCACATATGATAATAGTAATAGTTTCTGTAGTCGGTGCTGAGACATAGTGCATAGAATTATTATAACCTCGACTGAAGAAGTTATTATCTTAGTATTTTAGGCCTTTAAAGACTTTTACTCTTTATTTAAATTCTATTTTTTTATCCCATTTGCATGGGCAAAGAAATGTCACAAACTTGGATGTTGTCTAATTATGTAGTTACATAGTAAGTCAAGTAGTCCTCTTAACTGTAATCTAATTAATAAAAATAATTATTAAAATCTGTTCACAATTGACGTACATATGGCGTAAAATACACACTTATAGGAAAATGCTTATAAATAAATCAAATGTAATTTACCTTCATTACAAAAAACCTTCCGTATTCGTTTTTACCTTTGTTAAAAAAATATAATAATAATTATGGTCGGCTAAAATACAAAAGAAAGTGTAACGATAACTGAATGTTCAAATACTTAATCTCTCTCAGCCATTCAATTCCGTCACATTTGTGTTCTTAGCTTTTTTAAGTACTGGCAATGTGTAAATTAAAATTTTGTAGGGAATAGAACAGACGTTCCCAATTGAAGTTGTATAAATTGCAATTGCAGAATTTGCATGAGAAAAAGTACACTCAAAGTAAAATACCTTGTGCATTCTAAAATAATTTTACAACAAATTTTAATGAAATATATTTCTCTTAAGCTTTATTATTGTATTGTGTGTTTCCTGTAATTTAGATTACAATTTATCCACAGATGAAGATGAAGATCGTATATTATACTAGCTGTGCCCCGCGGTTTCATCCGCGTATATCACGCGTCTGCGCCTTGCGACATGCGAACTTCGAGAGAGGAATAACGACGGACGGTTGCTGAATTAACAAAGATTTAAAAAGTGAAATATGTTACTAAAATTACATGGTTAACGTAATTGGTGGTTATGCATGATACAGGTACTGATACGAATAATGTGGCCTAGTTTGTACCGGCGTTACTATTTCACATTTTAACATAAAAAAGTAGTTATTGTGACATAACTGTAATAGTTAAACATATGGTATCGCAGACTTTTATGTAGATATTGATATCTTCTATAAAACTGAAGCACATTACTTTGCTCTATTATCAATAGTTTCCGCAGCGTACGCGATATAAGGATTCTTTTTGGTATTTTTTTCACACCTTGGGTTACATTAACGAAGTTTTCATACGGATCCCTAACTTTTTTGAAAATATTATATAGCCTATGTTCATCAGGGATAATGTAGGATTCTAATGGTGAAAGAATTTTTCAAATCGGTCCAGTAGTTTCATAACCTATTCATTTCAAACAAACAAACAAACAAATCTTTCCTCTTTATAATAGTAATAGTATATTGTGTAGATGTCGATAAACATTAGTTAGTAACTCGTAAGGTGAAATCATGTACCCTCATATTATTTACAGAATAAAGGTAACAACCGAACACACTTCACTTAATGGGTGTATATTGTGACTCATAGACGTATAAAATGCAGATGTGTTCACTCCTGAAGACTAGGATGGAATGCCTTATTTCCAGTAAAATGTGTTTTCGGTTCTCTAAGCTCACTATACGAAACACAGCAGCATTGAGCTGCTATTTTAAAACCACAATATAGCGGTAGCATAGTTCTATCACATATACCTTTTTTTCTTGTTTGATTTATTTATACTTGATATAAAAATGGGTGACACTCTTCGGTCTGCACTCTTTACGAGCTTCCCACTCGATGAATTTAATTTAAATTTGTTTAAAAATCTACAGAAAATTTTACATAGATAACTTCATTTTATTCAATTAATTGTCGAATGAAATATTTGAAAACGATATCATTAATTTTTCCGAACACGTGACACGAACAGAATTCAATACGTACGTACGAACACGTACGAACGAACACAGAGACGACCTTTAATAATTATTAAAATCGTATAAAAAACGTCCTAAAGGACTTCAAAGGCCTTTCAAATATACGGAAATTACATGGGATGTTAATACGAAAATATTTCACTACATTCAAATTTCAAAAAAAATTCCCATAAAAAGAATCTAACAAAATTGTGTAACTGAATTAATAAAAATGTAAATTGCAGGTGTGTATATATTTTATATTTTTGTAACAAAAATGATAGAGACAGACCAAAAACTACGTGGTAGAGCCATGCTGCAGCTATATTATGGTTGTAGCACGAATGGGTCGGCTCGACCGGGGAAGGACCACGCTCTCACAGAAAACCAGCGTAAAATAGCAGCTTAACGCTGCTGTGTTTCGTATGGTGAGTGTAGAGAACTGGAGACCCTTTTTACTGGCAAAGAGGCATTCCATCTTAGTCCTCACGGGTGACAACGCATCTGCATCTTAAGTCTTTATTGAGGATAGATGTAGATGTCTATGGGTCTCATAAACCACTTACCATCAGGTGGACTGTGTTTTAGTTTGTCACCCTATCCTATAAAAAAAAGTAATGAAATACATTTCTATCATGTGTCTGTCTTTCAGTCTCAAGTGCTCAAATCTATGTCCTTATGAAATATATGAGCATAAAACTATTGTATTTGACAATGAGAACCTTCAGTATAAGAGCTGGGTCGACCGCAAACCCAACACTCTGCGTCCGTGGACTTGTTTCTAATTCTGTTAATTTAAATTACTACGTGCTAAATTAAAATCTCTTACTTTAAGGGTTAACATGTGATGTTTTATGATGTATTGAGCTTAATAGGTTTCCTATTTGCGAAGTAGACACAATAGTTAAATGAACGATTTTTTTAATTAAAGATTCACGAGAGATTGAAAGGACAGGAATATAAAACACGAGTAAAAAGAAAACTATAACGAATTTATATAATAAAATCGCAGTTTAATGTTGCTATGTTTCGTATAGTGCGTTTGAAGAACCGGAGACTATTTTTACTGCAAACCATCGATCACTTATAATTTTTTATTTGTGGTCGATGCTGCAAATACTCATTCCATCTCGTTCCTCAGGGGTGAAAACGAATCAGCATTTTTGTTTCTTAACCGATGATAGATGTATATGTTTATAGGGCCACAGTATCCACTTATCTTCAGGTGGACTGTATGTTCATTTGTTATCCTTATATTATAAAAGGAACAATGCGAGTCATGTTTTAGTTCACACAGTAATGCACTCTATTTATATTTATTGCCAACTTCTTGAAAAACTAACGTAAGATTTTACTTCCTAACGTTGTTCAGCGTACTCGTTGATATATTGAAGACGGAAAAAATAATACTCGTAAATGCAGCTAAAGTTAAACGAAAAAAGCGAAATATTCAGACTTAGAAATATACTGCACTATATATTACTGTATATAATACTTAAATAAGAATCAAATTATAATGTGCGGTCACAGCATCCACTTACCATCAAGAAAACTGTGTGCTCGTTTGTCACCTTTATAGTAAAAAAAAAAAATATAAACACTACTCCTTTATGACTGCCAAGGATTCCACATTTTCCGTGTATGTTCTCACTAATCTTACCATATTCGTACTCTCCCTTTCCAAAACTAAACACTCAAAACCTTTTATAACCTGAAAAGGTATTATCATTTCTCGTTTTCCACTAAGTTGGATTTAACTCTCTCGGAGCCGGGTTGAAACTTCAAACAGTATTTAATCTAAAAGAGCAACGAAAAAGCTATCCAAGAATTAACCGCCAACGTTAATGGATTCTGTTTACTTTTTAAATTTACTTACACAGCGTTTTTTTAAAGAGTTCTACAAAAATTTTCTTGAACAAAAATTTTCATTATAATTTGGCCTGCAGGTTCTTTAATATAACTATATAAATGAGTGAATTAAATCAATGAAACAAAAGCACATAAAAGTTAAACCTTTTTATTTTTAACAGTAATAAATGGAAATGTTGTAATTCAAATGTTTTTTTTTTTGTTTTAATTTACTGCCGTTTCAAGAAATTATTTTATTGCACCGCCAATTACCATCCGGTGGTTGATGTAGTTTATAATTATATCATTAATTTTCCGATTTCAAATTTCACAGTTTCTTTATTAAAATGTATCAAATTATACACTTCTAAATATGTAATGTTGGTAGACTCAATAGTTTCCAAATTAATCCTGTAGTGTGTTGTTTTTAATTACGTTCAACCGTGTTATAAACAATTTGAAAGCTAAATATTCGAAACTAATACACAGACACCTCGGTAACACAGTACATAAATAATTAGAGTGAGTGTTCATCGATTATTATGAATCGAAGTGCAGATACGTAGTCAGCCTTGACTAATACGGAATGCCTCGTTACCGGTAAAAACGTCTCCTATTCTCGTCACTCACCGTATAACAAAACGAAGTAATTATCACGCTGGTATTCTGTGAGGGGGTGTTCCTTCCCCGGTCGAGCCAACCCATTCGTGCTACAACTATCATATAGCTTCAGCGGGTCTCTACCACGTACGAATTACAAATACGCCGAACGTATTTAGAATGCAACTTATATTAAAACAGGGGATTTTATTTCAAACCACATTATTTCACGAAATAATATTCAGCTATATGTTTATAACACGAACGGCTTCACTCGGACAGTTCATTGGACTAGGCAATAATAAAATGTGAAATATCATTCCCTTTTTATTCTTAATTTTTCTTTATATATAGTAAGCCTAATATAATATAATTTTTGAAACAAATTCATAATTGACGAAAACATCGCGTAAGGTAAATTTCAAAATGTTCAGTTTGAGTCAGATGAAGCTAGACCTGTACCAGGCAAGGAGTTTCTTAATTAAGCAATCGTTGTAGAAATTCGTTCAATTTTGGCTTACAATAAAAGTTTCACATGATATTATATACATAGTATTTACGTGGTAGAGTGATACGCGATACTGCAGCTACTTTATGGTTGAAGCAAGTATGGATTAACTCGACCGGGGATAGATCACGCTCTCACAACATACCAGCGTAAAAGAATACCTCAATGCTGAAGTTGCGTATGGTAAGTGTAGAGAACCGGAGACTCTTTTTACTGGAATCGAGGCATTCTATTCTTTTAGCCTATAAAAAACATTGTTGCGTGAGGGATTCGTACCAGTTACTCTGCTGCATCATCACCTTACCATTAGTCAATCAACTATTGAGGAAAATAGATAATATTATTTATTCAATGTACATAACAGTGGTAGAGATCTGTGGCAGCTTTTGCTGTCGCACGATTGGGCCGGCTCGAACCGGGGTATTACTACGACCTCACAGTATACCAGAATACCATGAGATTAATGAATTAAATAAAAAACTACCCCAGGAGGGTACCAAAACCAGAAGTGTGCCAAATTTCGCTCGTGTCTAAAACTGCTCGGGACAAGTGGAGCAATATTTTCACCGAGACTCAGGTGTGCTCTCCGGCTGATACTTCATATATCTTCATCCGGGGTACAAATTAAAACACTCCTTTGTACCCCGCGCTGGTGTTTGCGTATACGTCAGAAATAACGTTTTCAACGCCTCGGCAGTCTCGACGGTACGGATCTGTCCATCCTTTGATAGCGTGTAGACAGCGATGACCATTCCCGCGTCTACGGGTGCCTCTATAGGTCCCATAGCGGTAATGCCGAAACAGACCGACTCATCGACCACGTCCAAATGGCTACAGATTCCTTCTTACAGCAGATCCCATCCGCAGAGATCCTTGGCGATTTTAACGCCCACTTCACCGAATAGCTCAGTTCACGTTCAACCGATCATGCGGGGAAATCTATTTATGATTCCAGATATGGAGGATCATGCACCTTCCCTGTTGGATCTTCTGCTGGTCTCTCATACGAACGGAAATCAGGTTTCTGCCGACGCTTCTTTAGGCTCGTCGGACCATTGTCTTGTCCAGATTTTGGTTCCACTCACACTAGCTTTGCGATTGCATTCTGCAGGCTGCCGCCGTATTTAGCACTATAGATCGGCCGATTGGGATAGGATTCTGTCTTTTGTTGCATCTTACCTTTGGGGGCGGATTTGCTTATCACCGGAAGATCCTAGCGTTGTTGCTAATTCTGTTGCTGTAAGTATCATGCCCTGAAGTACCACAATTCAGGGTATGGAACTTTTTATTCCATTCTCTGTGGTACCCACTGGAGGCAGATCCCAGCCATGGTTTGTTCACTCCTGTATAATAGCATCACGCTACAGGCAGAAATGCTACCGGGACTGGGCTGATGCATCAACGTCTCGGGATGTAAACACGAGCGCTCTTAAAAAGAAGTATAGTTCCGCGTCTAGAACCTTCAAAAGAGTCACTGCCAAGGTCTGAGCACATCGGCAGAATTGGCGAAAAGCTATTTCACCTTCTTTCGGGAACCCGTGCATTCTGTTCTGTCACCAACGCTGCCCAAGGGAACATCTGTCTGTCATCTGTTTCATCTCTGCGCAGAGAGGACGACTCACTGGCCCATGCCGCAAAGGAAAAAGCCGATCTGGCTCTCTCTTTGCATCCAACTCGACTTTCGACATCAGGCTGAACACACCGCCGATCATCCCACGGTATGTGTGCTCCATGCGGGATGTGCAGTTTACACAGCACTCGGTTCGCAAAACACTCCTCTCCCTGGACGTCAGCAAGTCGAGTGGGCCATATGGAGTCGCTCCCATTGTGATTAAAACGTGTGCTCTGGAGTTGGCACCGGTTTTAACGCGTCTTTTCCGGTACTCCTACTCACAAGGCGTAGTCCTGAATTCATGAAAGACTGCTTTGGTCCACCAGATCCCTAAAAAAGGCGACTGCTCAGACCCCTCCAACTACAGGCTTATCGCTATCACCTTCTTGTTCTCCAAAATAATAGAGTCCATTATAAACTGCCAACTCTTGATGTACAACAATACGGTTTTGATCGTGGTTGATCAGCTAGTGATCTTCTGATTTTCCTGACTCATAGATGGGCGGAGGCAGTAGAGTCCAAGGACGAGGCATTGGCCATTAGTTTGGACAATCGGGTTTGGCACAAAGCGCTTCTTTCGAAGCTCCCTTAATACGGGCTTCCCGAGAAATTGTGCAATTGGATCACCGATTTCCCTGCTAATCGGAGCATCGAGGTCGTAGTAGACGGTGCTTGTTTTGATTACAAGCCTACTAACGTTCGTGTTCCACAAGGCTGCATGCTATCACCATCTTTTGCATATAAATGATATCTTGCAAACTGTTAACATTCATTGCTATGCAGGCATCAGCGCATGTGATGCTTTATACACCGGCCGTGTCAATTTTTCTCGGGAAAACGTTGCCGACTACCGGTACAAGCTTGTGTCTGAAGTCAAGTCTTTGCTGAAAAAAGTCTCGGATTTGGGGCGACTAAATTTATTCCAGTACAATCCCCAGAAGACCATATTTGCGATTTTACCGCTAAAAAGAACCCCTGTGTCCTATCTCTTTAGTTTCTAGGCACTGCCCTTGCTGCTTTAGCTAGCATCGGAATAATTTTCGGCGTCAAAATATCGAATGGTGTGCAGTTTCGTGGTCACTTGGAAGGGAAGACCAAATTGACCTCTAAAATCTTGATGTGCTCAGCAGAGCGAGACAGTAAATCATGCCAGCATATCTCTTGCAACTTTACTAAGCGTAAGTTCGGTTCGGTAAGTTGATAGGCTCGATTCACTGACTCTGCGTAGGAATGTTGCATCCCTTTGAATTTTCTATCGAATCTACCATGGGGAGTGCTCGAAGGAATTATTCGGGTTAATTCCAGCCGCCAAATTTCACGAACGCACATCGCATCAAAATTCGAGATACCATCCTCACCATCTGGATACTTGGTGGTCCACGACTGTGCATTTTACTGGAAGTTTTCTGCCTCGTACAACTTCTCTGTGGAATTGTTTACCACCGGCGATTTTTTCGGACCGATACGACTTAGGGACCTTCAAGAAAAGAGCTTACACCTTTCTAAAAGGCCGGCAACACACATTCAATGCCCCTGGTGTTGCAGTTGCTCATGGGCAACGGTAATCACTTACCATCAGGCGAGCCGCATGCTCGTTTGCCCCCTCTTCTATAAAAAAAAATATCACATATTGCATAATAATTATTTCACAAATCTGGATTGTACGAGACTTTAAAATTAATAATTAAAGTTAATTTAAAACACGCAACAACAATAACTTCTCTTTCGGATTGGATTTAATCCTGACTGGCCCGGGCACTTGGTGTGTATCTTTCCACAACTGTGCTATTGTCAATATACCCATAGGTACCGGGAATGACCATATCATTTATATGTAACAGGAAGAGTTTCCAAGAGAACGGGGCCCCTGTGGAACTTCGACGTTTGTCGCGATAGGGCAGGAAAAGCAGCCATTGATGATGACTCGGGGACACTCAGAAAGACCCAGTCTATTAGACCATGGGATAAGCCGTACGCTGAAAGCTTGCCCAATAGACTAGCGTACCAAACCCTGTCAAAAAGCCTTCAAAACATCAAGGGAAACGGCAAGTGCTTCACCACTGTTCTCGAGGGCTTCGCCCCATATGTGAGTGGCATACGCTACAAGGTCCCCAGTTGATCGATTTCGGTGAAACCCGTACTGGTGGTCACTTAGGAGATCATTCTGCTCTAGGTGTGCCATGAGGTGGGCGTTCAATGTTCGCTCCATAATCTTGCAGAGTATGAATGTAATTGAAATTCGCCGATGGTTGGCGGGATCGGTAAGGCTAATTTTTTTAGGCACAGGCTGCACATTGGCTAGCTTCCAAGATTTGGGCACTATTCCAGTCCTGAATGAAAGGCGAAACAAGCGCGTCAACACAGGAGACAATTCAAGTGAACAGACCTTTAGAACTATAGCTGGTATTAAATCAGGTCCATTAGCTTTGTTCACGTCTAGACTTTGCAACGTTTGAGGATCCTTCTAGTTGGTTAAACGGACCTCTGACATGGTTATACCGCAGTGACGTAATTAAGACGGTACGCTATTGTTTCTGCCCAGACGCATGCATCAGTGAGCCATCTGGTTTTACCAGCGGTGGCAATGACCGATAGAAGTATTTTTAAGTCTATGGCCACAGCATTCACATACCATTAGGTAGACTCTGTTTCTTTGTAAACCTTAGTATATGAAAAACCTTGGGTCTAACCAATTTGTTACGAATTTACGACCAATTTGTTAGATGCAAGATTTTTTTTATATAATATTTGTCACAGGATACTTTTTTGTGGAAACAATTTAAACTTATCTAGCATATATGTTACGAAGACAAGAAATATGCTGTGATACAATACGACATTATCTTTACGATGCTTACACGTACCGTTTTCATTGCTGGCCCAACAAAACAGTGAGATCGCCTGCCAAAGCGATGCGTGAGCGGTGATTTGAATATAAACAAGGCTCAATATTTTCTTTTATCTAACTTTATTAGACTTACGATGGCGATCCTTTTGAGATTCGCAACTACAACTCTTTCTATCAAATACGCTTTACTACTTTCGAATGGTTTATTGATTTAGATGACAATGAACAGGAGATTTACGACTCTGGCAATGGTTTACCCATCATCATCATTATCATCATCATCATCATTATCGTTACAGTCAACAAGTTCACAGGGCCAAATCAGTTGGCTTGTACTGTCAAGGAATTCTCAGTAGCAGCCCGAAGTAAAGATAAAGTAAGGGCTTTATTTTACCTGTGCCAGGAAAAGTAAAACCGTTGTTCCTACGCCTGATCTTTCTACAATCGTGTCAGATTGCCGTCGCACGCGAGTAAGTGAGTGAGGGAATTGTGAGTGCACCTGCGACTGTGCACACTTGTGCACTATTATTCCTGCGCAGATGCCTAGTCTCGAGATTCGGTCTGGAGGACATTACATTATGTTACATGAGTTGCCTAACGGCGTTTATTTCTACATGGTAACCATTCTTGAAAATTTAATTTTTTGTTCGATCTGACGGTTGGCACATGTCAGCTTATCAATTCATTGAGCTAGGTTAGTTACTCTAGTATATCAGCGCATATCTTTGTTATAAGCTTTACCAAGAGAGTGACCCTAGCCTCTTTTCTCGCTGAACTACGTTGAGCTTGCTCATATAATCAGCAGTGAATGATCACGAGGCGGCGCCATATCTAAAATAAAGGAAGCGGTGCTAGGTTAGATGCTGCTGCCTTCGTTTTTTATTTTTATCTTCGATCGATTAGTGTGTACTACCAAAGCCTTCCATCTGATTATTTCTATTTACTTTATTATATATACTGGTATATATTCCTTGTGATATATTCAGTATCTTTAACAATATTATTCGGTTAGTAATTAAGTGACAACGTAATAAAATCTATTACCCCATAAGTACAATCAGAATTAGAATCAGAAATTTTTATTGGTCATAATATAACAATCCTTACAAGCAAGTTATTAGTTATAAAAGTTCTTAAATTTATAAGGTTAAATTACATTATTTAATTACATTATTGTACTTTATTATTATATTATTTACTTCAATTTAGTTACATTGACATTTTACATCATAAAATTAGGAAAGATATTTTGCTTGCACGTTACACAAGAATAATGATTCCAAGAGTTGCATTGACATGTATTATTTTAATTTGTAGATGGGTTATTTTGAAAAAAATACTTAATTTTCCGTTTAACTTTGCTATAGTTCATGCTGGTTTAACTTTTTGGTAATTTAAAATACATCAATATTTTTGAGTAACGCCCTTTTTTTTACTTTTATTAATCCATTCGTTGGTAGGACACGTTTTTCATTATTACGCAGTTTGTATTGATTTACGTCTTTCTTTTTTGGTATTTCTTTATCCTCGTGTACCTCTAATAAACTATTATATAAATAAAGCGAAACCACTGACATTATTTTGTCGTTCTTAAAATGTTTTCTTGCCTAGACCTTTTTTCAGACCATTGATTATTCTTATAGATTATACCCCATAGTAGCATTACCCCAAATAGTAATGGCACACCTTATTATAGAATGAATATAAGCATAGTACACAGATATAAGTGTCTTTTTAATCTGATAATGGCTTGAGTTTGAATAATGCATAATTACTGGTAGCAATTTATTTACAATTTTTTTTAATGTGAGCTTTGTGGTTGATTGTGCATCTACTTTTTCATATAATGATCAAATTTAATCTAAACTATTGTCTTTACTGCCGTTTATTGCTTAGATTCAGCTACAATCAGTCCAGAGATAAAACTCCTAGTTGTGTCCGATTTTGACTGATGACTTTAATGTTCGAGGTACGACAGTAAATCGCTATTATGGGACGCTTAGAAAGATAATATGTACGCTATGTCCTGCACTCAGGAAGGCTTAAGTGCTTAAGGCTTTGGTGCTTTGGATAATTCATGGCATTTTGTACTGAGTAAATATTTATAGAAATTTTTCTTCTTTTGTCCTTCAGCCATAACTCATCTATTACAACTTATAAATTATCCTACAGAAAGGATTTTGCCATAATAGCCATGCTTGGCAGGCAGGTTAGCAACCACCGTTATTTTTTTATTTTAAGTTGTTATCACGGAGATATACAGTATTACTCGGACACTGCCTTACATCTCGCTACCGATTGTGGAAGGAAGAATTCTACAAGCAAGTAGATGGTGTGGCGATGGGTTCACCTGTATCTTCCATTATCGCTGATATATTCATGGAAGACTTTGAGGAAAAGGCTCTGCTTACTTCTACCGTAAATTCAAGACTACAAGCGGTACGTAGACGAAACTTTCACAATTTTACTTTTAGATAAAGTAACTGCATAAATACAACTATCTTAACTCCATAAATTCTAAAATTCAGTTCACAATGGAGTTAGAGGTACACAATTCTTTAGTTTTTCTAAATATGTTAGTAATTCGAAATCCTGTTAACATCTTGAGCCCCACTGTGTATAGAGAAAAGAACCATAGAGATAGATATTTAAACTGTGATTCTCATCACCATACTTCACAGTTAGCCACCGTGGGTAAATCTTTGTTTCAGAGAGCACGACGGATCTATGACAGTAAACACCTGGCCGTCGAGCTGAAACACGTCAAGCAAGTTTTGCACAATAGCAAGCTTTAGGTCCCGTGCCTACGTCACAGTAAAAGAGTGAAGGCGGCCACAGTCGAGCGAGTGCCTGCTGTGCTGCCATATATCAGAGGTGTCACTGACAAGATTAGCTACATCTCAAAGCATGCTTCCATTAAAACATACTTCAAGCCACCGAAGAAGATTAGTAATGTCCCTCTGCAAGATGCAGGAATGTACATGATTGACTGTGAATGTGATCTTTCTTATATAGGACAAATGAAAAGATCAATAAATCTCGCAACAATAAGGCAAAAAACTACTAATACTTCTAGTAGTGAGGACCTTTAATTGGCTTACTGTAGTTATAAACCAAAAACAATATCTATTACCTTGTCTACAAGGTTTACATTTGAGCTAGCAGTGCGTATTAGTATTTACTCGGTTATTATTTTTTATTGTATATAATAAGTATGATAAACAAATAGACAGTACAACTGATGGAAAGTGAACGCTGTGCCCCATAAACCTCTATATCTATCTTCGATTAAAAATCAAAATGCAGACAAACGTGACGCGCCATGAGGCCTAAGATGAAATGTTTTCAGTGTAAGTCTCCGGTTGTTTACACTCACCATAGCAGCATTGAGATGTTATTTTAAGCTAGTATTCTATGATAGCGTGGTCTTCCTCTGGTTGGGCCGACCTATTAATGCTAAAACCATAATATAGCTGCAGCGTGGCGCTACACGTTATAAGTACATTACCAATACTGGTACTGTATTTGTTAATCCATCCGCCAACTTTGGCGTTAAAGCAAATCCATCTTATAATAGGAGAGGCTTACTTTCCACATCCGGGTATCCCCCATTGCTCAGGTTCTCCTCGCGGTACACAAATATGTGCCAGTCGTGGGAGGCGTCTTGGCATTGTAAGTAACGCAGCGGTCGCGGATTCGATTCCTCAGTCTTAGTCTTATCTGTGACATTGAGGGCTATTACTCGACTCTCTAATCCCTATAGAGAGGAGTTCTCTTGGTAGAGATTGCCAGTCTGGAGGCCGGGTATGTAGAGGTGCGAAGTTGTTAAGATGGAGGTGTGGCCCGTTATCTGCACGGTCGAATATGCCGCGCGCCAGCCAGAGCACAAAATCCTCGATTGTTTCCATTCTTAAGTTGGCCGCAATGACGTCATTCTGGAACTAGCAACCTGCACCGACGATGGTTCGTAAAGATAAATTCTACTAGGCTTAAAATCACCGCCTCTGTCGATCGCTCAAGAGTGCGTACTTGGCTGAAGCAGAGTATGTTAGTCTGGTTCTTATGTAAAGCGTAAAGAGATTCAGTTTTGTCTGACGTTGCTGACGACGAGATCGACGTACGTGGTTATGCGCAGCATTCTGTCGATCCAGCATCCAAGATAGGTCACGGCCTTCTCTTTTCCCCTGAGCGTCAATGGAGGTGGTATGTTTCTGAGGAGGCGGGTTAGCAGAGCGGTCGTCTAACCAACATTGACGGCCATCCTCCACTCGTCTAGCCATGGTGGCAACAGATCCAGCAGACTCTGCATCCTGGCAGTGGCTATGTGGACTCTCCTGGACGTTGTGAAATAGACACTATTGTTCGAATAAAGGGGCAGCTCTACATCGTCCGCCCATTCACCCAGATGTCCTGCCAGGGTTGAGATGTCGTTTGTATAAGCCGCGTACAGGATTGGTGACAGACAGCTGCCTTGTGGCTCGCTGGCTCTAATGGGCTTCACGGCGGACTCGGCACCTTTTGCACATACGTAAAACTTCCTGTCTAAAGGAAAGACGCCACTAGCCGCAACATAGCAGGAGAGATACTCGTTTGCGCTTCAAATTTGTAGAGTAATCCAGAGTAACATACCCTGTCGAACGCCTTGTCTATATCGAGAAAGATGTGCTGCTGCAGGATAGTGCAGCACTCTGATCGGTTGTGTAGCTGATGAGTGTTTCCTCCTGAATCCATGTTGATCCGCCCGAAGTTGTATATACGGGCAAATGCTTCTCAACAGTAATCTTTTAAACAGTTTAACTATGTGCGGTAGCAGCATAATCGGTATGTAGCTGGCTGTTTTACGCCTGTCCTCCCCGGGTTTCAAGAGAATTATCACTTTGCTGATTTTCCAGTCCTGCGGGAAGTGGAATATTCTTGGGCGACCGTATGGAGTTCATGGATATTCTGTTGGAACCCATCCGGGTTCCAGTATAGTAGGCGCAGGTTACTCGCCTCCGTAATGCCAAGCGACTAGCTGCGCTAATGGTCTCATTATGGCTGTTATGGGGTCAGCCCCCGCTCTTATGTCGGCCTATATGACCTGTGTGTCGACTTCTATGACTATGCCTACCTACCGACAGTCATTGGATGGTATCTCTTCTGATGGTTTAGGCTCTTCGGGCACCATGGGTCTTGGCACTACATGTGCTGCTGCCAGTTAAGCATAGCTCGTTGATGGTCTTTGACCATCGACCTCCTTGTTCATAGTCGGCGGTGTTCCTACGACGGTCCGGTGAGGTGGAGGGCTTTCTTGGGGATGGTGAATTCGGTGGTGATTTTTGAATTCATGCCGCTGGTTGGTTTTGCTCTTCGTCCGAAGACGACGACGATAAAGGTGATGATGACGAAATGATTGATCCGACGCATTGCTCTTCTCGAAGAGCGAAGCCAACTACAAGTAGTTTCTACGAAAAACAAATGACAGTTCAATAATTCAAACAAGTAGCCAGATGCCGTTCTGATTCCATGTCACGGTTACTAATTTAGGAATGGAATCTTTAAAACAGGTTCAATCTCCGTGTACCCTCGATAGCTAAGTGTCACACTAATTAAACTTTTTAATGGAAGCCCACAGTGAGCTAACCACACACCGACCACAACAAATTGCGTTAATTTCTTACAGCTGTCACGTAATGTGCGTCCAGTTAATTAAGAAACTCCGCTAGCGACACATTCGTCTTCATTTCGTAATCTTTACGTTTGTTTAGTAAATGTTTAGCTGACTTAAAAAAGGGATGTAGTTCTTAATTCGTCTGCATGTTCTGTATTTATGTAATTTTTATCTTCGTCAATTGTTTAAATTCTTTTTGTCAATTAGTTACACTTCAGGGGTGGTCCTAAAGAAATATAAAGCAAAGATTCTAACCCTAAAGAAAAATAGGCGATGAAGTTTTTAATGTAACTAATTAAACGATATTTTCGCTTGTGGTTTCAGATTGATAAGAAGTCTTAGCTTGTGTTTTTTAGTCTATTCAAAAGCATCACAAATGGACTTAATATAAAGTAACATCTGACTTCGACGACTTAAATATAATAACACATTTTTTGGGATTTGGATTAACACTTGTACTTGTTTTACTTATATAAGTTAATTCGTAACAAACATTTAAAAGTTCATTATTCTAATAGTGCTATGAATTGCAAAATTCAGCACGGCTCTACCACGTATAAAATTATAGTTGTACGATTCTCTAATTCACCTACACTTTAAAGATCGTATATCTAGTATTACATCAAAAACACAATACCAATTTAGTATTGCATATTAAGGTACGTAAAATTTATTCAGCCATCTGTGGCGGTGAATTAAATTAGAGAGAGAGGCACAAAATAAGGTGAGGCCGTCAGTGATTCAATTTTCAGACAATCCGGATTCTTTCAACCGTGGTAACCAGCAATAACCTGATTTGTAATGTCATTATATTATCGGGGGTAGAAACATAATACGTAAAGTGTAAATATTTATCTTATATACTTTTATCGCTACAGTCTATCACGAGACCATTGCTGAACACAAAATATCTCCTATAAATTGACTTCAAAACTTGAAACCGAGACTGAACAACCAGTGCGTGTTGACAGTGACGACCTATGGAACTGAGACATGGTACTTCACTGTTGGCCAAATGAGGAAACTCAAGGTCACTCAGCGAGCTATGGACAGGGTTATGCTCAGAGTTTCTCTGCGTGATAAACTTAGAAATGAAGATATCCGAAGTAGAACCAGAGTGACCGACACAGCCCAACAGATTAGTAAGCTGAAGTGGCAAAACCGGCACATTTATTCACAGGCCATGTAAATACTTGTTTCTTGCGGGATTCAAACCCGCGGCCTTTAGCGACGCAACTCATTACTAAGTCACTGCACCAGGGACCCATCAAACATTTACATTCCCATTCTTGTTGTACATTCCCATAGTAATAATTAAATAAACTGCTATGGCACTTGGAACCCATTCGGACCTACCCACTTTTCGAGAACCCTAAACGTAGTTGGTATAGATATTGGCCCCCTTTTTACATTTAGTTTTTAATGGGGTAGTGGTATTAATTTGATCAGACGAACAATATATAATAGTATAGTTCAAAAATTATCAGTGGTAGAGCCATGCGGCAGCTTTTGCTGTCGCACGGATGGGCCGGCTCGAACCGGGGTAGTACCACGACCTCACAGAAAACCAGCGTGAAGTAGAGGTTTACCTCTGCGTTTCGCTTGGTGAGTGCAGGTGGCCGGAGGCCCTTTTTACTGGAAATCAGGCATTCCATCTTGGTCCTCACGGGTTACAATGCATCTACATTTTGATTTGTAATGGAGGATAGATGTAGAAGTCTATGGGCCGCAGCAACCACTTACCATCAGGTGGACTGTGTGCTCGTTTGTCACCCTTATCCTATAAAAAAAATATGTATTCAAATTTGTTTCAAAGTTTCAAAAATTATAATTAAACTGACCATTCTTTCAAAAATGTTCAATATTATTGTAAATCCAGTTAAACAAAAACTTGAGCTTAATTTAGAATGAATTGGTATAATTGTAGAATATGTACCATCACATTAAAATAGTTGAGATATAATATTAAAGTCTTTATAACACAATATATTACAAACAATATAACACAATATATGTAACAAAATTAAATTAATTTTCTTTCGCGCTGATTGTATTGCATTTCAATTCTAAATTCTTCTAAAAAAAAATTGGGTCACTGAAAAAACAAACACTTCAACATAAGGTATCGTATTTTACGATATGTGGTGTAATTTTTTTAGAGTTTTCCAAAAATTTTAATTAATATTCGATTTTGGGTTTAACCTGGTTTAAGATTCATAAGATTTTTAACCTGGTTAAACCCAAAAACGAATAGCTTTTGCAAAATGAATAATAACAATTAACTATTTTTTTATAGGACAAAGGTGACAAACACACAGTCCACTTGATGGTAAGTACACTGCTATTTGCGGCAGAAATATGTAAACGTGTAGTAACTACCCAGATGGTCCCTTAGGCGGAAAAGGAAAGCTACTACCTGGTAAAGCGTTCTAAGCTTAACAGCTCCGTGGCGGAGTGGCTTAGCAATTAGTTGCAGCGTTAAGGGCCACGGGTTTGAATCCCGCACGGAACAAGCATTTGTATGGCCTATTACCTAATAATTGCTCCGGGTCTGGATGTTTGTTCTTATGAAATTTATGTACGAGGGCGGTACTGAAAATTTCGGAAATCAAGTAAGTGACACAACATTACTATTTAAAAATGTATTTATTGCTTTTCGAAGTATTCTCCGCGAAATTTGACACATTTTTCCATACGATGGAGCCAATCATTGAAGCAACCATTCCATTCGGAAGTTGGAGTCTCCAAAATGTCCGTTTTGTAGGCGTCCACAGCTTCTTCAAGTGATGAAAATCTCTATCCACGCAATTTATTCTTTATTTTAGGGAAAGTATATTCAAATTCAAATTCAAATTCCAATTTCTTTAATTGCCATAAATAGGGTACGTGATAGGGTTTTACAATAAAAATAAGTTGCTTAAAGACCTATTTAGCCATGAGATACGGCATGTAAACTTTTTTATTAAATTACCAAATAATATAGGTGGCAGTCGATTCTAAAATGTCAAGTCATTAAATGTAAGTTATATAATTCAAAATGCCATAATTTACTATGTCAATATCATAATTAAAATTTGAATACATTCAATCAAAAATAAAGGTCTGATAAAATAGTGATACACAGTGATACACAGCAATTACGTCTATCAAATGTCAACATGCATATTATTATCATTTTGAAATTCCTTAACACTATAATAACATTTTTTATTAGCCATTCACGTAACTTTTTGGTCATGAGAATCATAGAGCCGTGTTTGAACTGCTTTGAAATTTTATTAAATATTTTTACACACATACAGTAACAACCTTTCAGATAGACAGAAGTTTTTGGTTTATGGTCTAAGACAAGCCGTTTACTATCTCTAGTGCTTCGTGGATACATATCACAAGCTGATTTAAATAACTCTGCATGTTGTTTGACAAATTTATATAGTTCTAATATGTACATGCCAGGGACTGTTAATATACCCAGCTTAATAAATAGAGGATTGCACGTATCAAATGGACCTTTACCGCATATAGCACGTATACATTTTTTTGTGCGATGAGAACTCTATTTACTTCAATGCTGTTGCCCCACAGAACCAAACCATAATTAATATTAGACGCGACGTAACCATAATAAGCAGACATAGTTACGCTAAGAGTCGTTATCTTAGTTAAACGCCTTAAGACGAAAGCAAACCTATTAATTTTATTACAAACTTAATCAATGTGGCCAGTGAAATTTAAGTTCTCGTTAAGTAATACACCCAAAAATGAGACCATGGTAGTCTTTTCAATAGGTATGTTTTTGTACAGCACATTAAGATTATTTACTGCTCGTCCTTTTATGTTAAAATTTATGAAATTTATCTTATTCAGATTTACATTTAGATTAATTAATTTAAGATATTGAAGTATATTATTAATTGTGATATTAATGTCATTTTCATTATTATTTAAATTGTCATTATAATTAAATTTAACAATAATGGAAATATCATCTGCAAACATGTGTGAGTGATGTTTAGTCACTCTCGGTAAGTCATTTATATATAATAAAAATAATATAGGACCTAGAACGCTACCCTGTGGTACTCCAAACTTATTTATTTTATAATTAGAACGATCGGATGTAGTTCTATTTTTCTCGCTTATTCTATTTATTTCTACGCACTGATGTCTATTTTCTAGATATGTTTTAAGCCAAGAGTGAGAAAGACCTCTGATCCCATACTTTTCCAGTTTATCTAACAAGACATTGTGAACTACAAAATTGAATGCCTTAGACATATCGAAGAAAAGTACAGTAGTACGCTGTTTATCATCGAGTCCAAGAATAACGTTATGAATTAGATTAAAGCACGCGAGGGTAGTTGATTTTCCCTTTTGGAACCCATTTTGCTCCGGTGTAATGATTTTGAATTTTGTTAAATAGTTGAGCAGTCGTTTTTGCATGGCCTTTTTAAATACCTTTGGTAACACCGGTATTAATGTAACTGGGCGATTTTTTTTATAGGATAAGGGTAACAAGCGAGCACACAGTCCACCTGACGGTAAGTGATTGCTGTGGCCCATAGACATCTACATCTATCGTCGTTTGCGAATCAAAATGCAGATGCGTTGGCACCCGTGAGGACTAAGATGAAATGCCTCATTTCCAGTAAAAGGGCGATAGTTACCGATTGTGGATAGGTTTTACAATCGAGAATTTAAGAGCCTCAGGAAAGCATCCTGTTTCAAAGGATAAATCAATTAGGTATGTTAATACTTGGGTTAGTTCGTTTCTACAGAATTTTAACACTTTTGTTGAGATTTCATCATACCCACATGAGCTAGAATTGTTTAGTGATTGTATAATACGACTAGTTTCTGTTGAATTCACCGGTTCAAGAAAAATTGACTTTGATATATGATTGATCGTTGATAATATCTTTCGCTTTTTATCCATATCATACATATACCTTCCATCAGTTAGGTTTACGTAGTAATCATTAAACAGTTCAGCTATTGTTGTCCCATTTGTTATTATACTATTTTCGTATTTCATATGTGTAATGTAATTTTGTGGGGGTTCGCTATTCGTTACATCTTTGATGAGTTTCCTTGAAGCTTTACAAATATTCTGACTGTTCTGGAGATATTTGCTATCGCAATTTTTTTTGGACTATTGATATGCACTTATTAAGCATTTTTCAATACTTCAAGTAAGCTTCTCTGTCCTCGTTAGTTTTTTCTTTATAATACTTGAAACAAAATGCTCTTTTAGTTTTTATGCAAACTTTTAAGCCCTTGGAAATCCATTTTGGCTTTGAATTTTTATTGGTAATTTTAATTTTTAATTTCGGAAAGCAAGATTTATAAAGTATGCAAAAAAGATCATAGAATCGATCGAATGCTGCATTCATGTTTTTCACGTTGTAAAAATCTGAGAAAGATAGTGACTGTAAGTGGCCACGAAACTTTAGAAGATTTTCATTCCAATAGTCTGTCTTGTGTAAAAACCAGTATTGTAGACTCATAGTTTTTCAATTGAGAATGACAATATTTGGGCAGTATTGTGATCAGATAGATGAAGCGGCATTTTCACGCCCTTAGCTTGCTTAATATTACTTAAAATGTGGTCTATACAGTTATTTCCTCTAGTAGGTTCATTAATGTGAATTTTTAAATTAAAGTATTTACCCATATCTTTTAACTGTTGCGATGCTTTAGATTCCACTAATGTATTTATATTAAAATCGAATATATAATAAAATAGAAATGATTAGGGCTTAGGTCGGGGCTGTACGGCGGATGGTCTAATAATTCTATGTTTTCTTGCTCTAAAAACGCTTTTGTTCTGTGTGTGGTGTGAGAACTCGCATTGTCGTGATGAAGGATGATGCGGCGGTTGCAGTTCTCTTTACGGAGTTCAGAAACGACCTGTGGCAAACAAATGCTAGCATACCATTCTGCATTAACCATTCTTTGTCCCTCAAGAGGAATAGTCGTAATGGCCGATTTTAGAGAAAAACATGGCCACTATTTTTTTTGCAACACTCTGTGAACGAACAACTTTTGTTGGCTGTAACTCATTTTCGAACACCCAAACTCGTGACTGGTTTTTTGTTTCGGGTTCGTACGCGTATATCCAGGATTCGTCATCTGAAGCGATGATGTATACAGCATTTGAGGATCCTGCGTGGAATCTTTCGAGAGTTCTGACGCACCAAGTAACGCGAGCCGCTTTTTGCTCTTCACGGAGCGAATGCGGTATCCATCGGGAAAAGAACTTTTTTACACCTAATTGTTCATGCAAGATTATTTGTATTTGACTCATGCCAATGTCTAAAGTTGCCTGAATTTCGCGTTATGTCACATGTCGATCTTCCTCAATCAGCTTACGCACAGCATCAACGTTTTCTTGGGTGACTCCAGTTTTTGGACGACCTTGACGGGGATCATCACTGAGCTTGACACGTTCACGTTGAAATACAGAAAAACAGCGATAAATTGTTGTTTTTGGATGGGACTTCATCACCAAATGCAGAAATCATCTGGTCAACACACTGTTTTTGTGGTAAACCACTTCGAAAGTCATAATAAATCATCGCTCTTGAATTTTCTCGAGTCAATTCCATTTTCTCAACGACTAAACAAGTTTGACTAAACCTTGTGTGTCAAAAAAGTGTGCTCCATAGCCAAGTCTTTGCATTTGAGCAACAAAATTAAGACGGCTTCCAATAAAATTAAAATGACATGGAGTATAATTAAAAGCAAAACTGGTAAGATCAACTCTCGCAATTCAAATTACCAGTTAAGTGTTAACAACAAATTAACTGTATCAGATCAGGACGTAGCAATGGTTTTTGAGAAACATTTTACTGATATTCCGATCTTGACCACTAAGTCACTGAATTCTTCTCCTGCCGTCGCCGAATCATTACTTAAACAAAATGTAAATGTGTGAACAAAGAATTTTACATTTCATAAAGTGTCATCAAAAGATATTGTAAAATATTTTAAAACTATTGATGTTAAGAAAACTGCGGATCTGTGTGGGATTTCCGTTAAAGGTATTGCGTCTATAATAGATACAATCGCGCCTCATTTAGCTCTTATTTTTAATACTAGTATCGAATCTGGTGTGTTTCCTGATTTAATTAAGCATAGTAAAGTAATACCTTTATTTAAATCTGGCAGTACATTAGACCCCGCCAATTTTAGACCTATTTCTGTACTACCAACACTTAGTAAGATTTTTGAAAAAATTGTTCTTGATCAAATGTTAAAAATTTTTCTATAAATAATTTACTTCATAAAAATCAATTTGGTTTCACAAGGGGTCGCTCGACAACTGATGCCGGTGTTTAGCTGATTAAATATATGTTTAATGCATGGGAGAATTCACAGGATGCTTTGGGTATATTTTGTGACCTATCCAAGGCCTTCGATTGTGTTCACCATGAAACATTAATTAGGAAACTTCAACACTACGGTGTAAGAAGTGATGCTCTTAAATTAATTATTTCATATTTAAGTAAGAGAACGCAAAAAGTTGTCATTAACAATATGAGCTCTTCCGGATCGATGGTACAAATGGGCGTGCCTCAAGGCTCAATTCTCGGCCCCTTTCTACTTCTTGTATACATTAATGACTTACCTTACATAGTAGGGGATAACCATGATATAGTATTATTTGCAGATGACACTTCTTTAACTTTCAAATTAAGTCGAGAATTACTAAAATATGACGAAGTAAATAACGCTATATCTAAATTAGTAAATTGGTTCGATGTTAATAATATGCATTTAAATGGCACTAAAACGAAATGTAATTACATACATTTATTATTATACATACATTCTTGTAGATACCACCATTTTTCTTGGAATTACACTAGACGCGAAGCTTCAATGGATCCCCCATATATCAAACCTAGCAAGCAGACTTAGTTCTGCAGCATATGCTGTAAAAAAGATTACAAGTCTAACCAGTGTTGAAACAGCTGGACTAGTTTACTTTAGCTATTTCCATAGCATAATGTCGTATGGTATTTTGCTATGGGGACACGCAGCTGACACTGAAATTATATTTGTTTTACAGAAAAGGGCCATAAGAGCAATTTATGATTTAAAGCCTAAAGAGTCGCTGCGACAAAAATTTAAGCAAATTAATATATTAACTTTGGCCTCTCAATACATTTATGAAAATGTAATGTACGTACACAAAAATAAAAGTAGTTTTAGAAAAATAAGTGATATTCATTCTGTAAATACTAGGAACAGACACAAGCTAGTAGTACCAGTTACTCGACTCCATCGAGTCTGTAATTCATTCTTGGGGCGATGTATACGCTTTTACAACAAAATTCCAGAAAATATACAAAGTTTGACCTGCTCAAAGTTCAAAAACTTTATTAAACTAAGTTTGTATAAAAAGGGTTATTATAATATTAAGGAATTTATGGATGATATTAACCCTTGGAAATGAGGTGATTGCCAAGCTAGTTCTAATTTGTTGTGTTGTTAATTTGTGTAACATCATGATTGTAAGCTGTTATTTAAAAAAAAAGTCCCGCTGGGTTTCTTGCTGGTTCTTCCCAGGACAGAGGTTTTTTACCGAACCAGTGGTAATCAAACAAAAGAGTGACTTTCAATAAGTATTATTTATAATCTATATTGAATAAAAAGTTTCTTTTTCTGTTTCTGTTTCTTGTGACAAGACCGAGAATCTTTTTTTTTTAAATAAATAAATAGTATTCGATTTTTAAAACCAAGGAGTTTTCAATTAAAAAGATTTTAATATGACAGGAACAGTGGAAATATTCCATTCCCGATACTTTTAGTGCAGCCTATGTATGCTCCATGATACGGTATAAATTCCTATTATGAAGGTAACAAAAGGTAGGTAGGTAACGTTATCTAGGGTTGTTAATGTACTGCAAAATTTACGGCGAAAACTGAGTGCCTAGTGCGAATTCCCATTGAGGTAATATGACATATTACCTCAATGCAAGTTCCATAAAATTATTCGAATGATTTCACCATCGCGTTAACCGAGTTAACGTCATAACAATCGAAGCTAACCCTTCGATTCGCGTTTGCTCGTGGTGAGTTGCGTTTGTTAATTGTCTTAAGTTGCTAGCGCCTTCGCGTCGTGAGATAAACTAACCAAATTGAGAATAATATTTTTTATCTTTTTATATTTTTTAATGTTTTTATGTTCTGTTTGTTAATTTTAATATTTTTGGTCTTAATATTATCATATGTCTATCAAAGTTGTGATTATTTATAGCGACGTTTATTGCCTATTTGTTTACGTTTCGTAATTTGATCAAAGTTTCGATAGTTTGTGTTAGTATTATGAGATTGTGTATTAGCCATTTAATTCTTAATTAATGAAAGTATAAAATTGAAAGCAAAAAACCATGACTATGTTTTCGTTCTATACGATGTTATGGTGACATTTATGGAACAGCAAATGTAATTTAAGTTACTAAATTTCATTAAAGTCACTTAACGTTTATAACTGGCAGCTCATGCAGTGCCTTGAGGATCACCATTTGAATAGTAACCGCCAGTACGGGTTTCGTCGAGGTTGCTCAGCTAGTGATCTTCTAGGTTACCTAACTCATAGTTGGGCGGAGGCAGTGGAGTCCAAGGGGGAGGTGTTGGCCGTTAGTTTGTAAATAGCGAAGGCCGTCGATCGGGTTTAGCACAAAGCGCTTCTTTCAAAGCTCCCTTCCTATGAGCTTCCCGATAAATTGTGCAATATATAATAGGATCACCAGTTTTCTTGAGGATCGGAGCATCAAGGTCGTAGTAGACGGTGCATGCTCCGATTACAAGCCCATTACCGTTGGTGTTCCACAAGGCTACGTTCTATCACCAACGCTATTTCTTCTGAATATCAATGATATGTTTCAAACCAGTAACATTCAGACGACAGCACTGGTGATGCTATATACACCGGCCGTGCCAATATTTCTCGGGAGAACGTTACCGAGTACCGGAACTGACTTGTGTCTGAATTCGAGACTTTGTTAACCAAAGTTTCATACTGGGGGCGACTAAATCTAGTCCAGTTCAAACCCCAGAAGACGTAAGTTTGCGCGTTTACCGCTAAAAAAACTCCTTTTTTCGTATCTTCTTAGTTTCAAGGCACTCCCCTTGTTGCCTCAGTCAGTATCAGAATCCTCGGTGTCGACATATCGAGTGACGTGCAGTCTCGTGGTCACTCTGAAGAGAAGGCCAAATTGGCTTCTAAAAAGCTTGGCGTGCTCAGCAGAGTGGTACATTATTTCATGCCGGCACACCGCCTGCAACTTTACAAGGCGCAGGTTCGGCCTCACATGGAATACAGTTCCCATCTCCGGGTAGGGGCTCTCCAGTGCCAGCTCCTTCCACTTGATCGAATCCAGCGCAGAGCGGCTCGAATCGTCGACGACCGAGTCCTTTTCGATCGGCTCGATTCATTGGCACTGCGAAGAAATGTTTTTTTTTTATAGGATAAGTGTGACAAACGAGTACACAGTCTACCTGATGGTAAGTGGTTGCTGTGGCTCATAGACATCTGCATCTATCCTCGATTACGAATCAAAATGCAGATGCGTTGTCACCTGTGAGGAATAAGATGGAATGCCTCTTCTCCAGTAAATGGGTCTCCGGTTCTCTACACTCACCATACGAAACACAGCAGCATTAAGCTGCTATTTTACGTTGGTATTCTGTGAGAGCGTGGTCCTTCCCAGGTCGAGCCGACCCATTCGTGCTACAACTATACCAGTAATATAGCTGCAGCATGGCTCTACCACATAAGACATGTTGCATCCCTTTGCATTTACTTTCGCATTTACCACGGGATGTGCTCTTTTAACTTTAAATTTCACGAACGCACATCGCGGCAGAACTCCCGATACCATCCACACGATCTGGACGATTAGGGATCCACCACTGTGCGATTTAGAAGAAGTTTTCTTCCTCGCACAACTTCCTTGTGGAATCGATTACCACCAGCGATTTTTCCGGACCGGTACAACTTAGGGAACTTCAGGAAAAGAACCTACTCCTTTTTAAAAGGCCGGCAACGCATCTGTAATTCCCCTGGTGTTGCAGTTGTTCATGGGCGGCGGTAGTCATTTACCATCAGGTAAGCCGCATGCTCGTTTGCCCCTCTCCTATAAAAAAGTGAACTTATGATACTTATGTTTTGTGCATTTTCTAATACAAGGGATAAGATGTCTTGTATGAAGAATTGGTAGAAATTGACTTAATTGTTTAATAGTGATGGTAGAGCTTAGATTAATCAAATGCTGTTTACACAAAAACTTGAATACTTTCTTTAAAAAGTCGATATCTATCCTTTAATTGCCTTTTTTTTTTTTTTTTTTTGCGGATGGAAAATCATCTAATGACGCCTTTCGCTGTGGGTGGAGCGGAAGGGAGTGTCAGACTTTTACTGACTAAAAACCATCCGTGTTCCTTCAGTGCCCTTACGTTCCGGAGCCGCGGTATCTCTTTCGAACAGCCCGCAGCCCCGGCAGGCGTCGGCCCTTGCAGGCCCCTTCACGCTGCTGACAGCTCTTTGAGGCGCGCGTGGAACAAAACGCGCCGTCGACACGGCCTGTCGTCGTTAGACGGACGGACGGCGAGCTACCCATTGCTCGCCGTCCACAGGCCCGCGCCTACGGTGGTCGGGGGCCACGACGTAGCCCCCGACGCCCGGGGCGTCTCCCGCGGCGGCCGGGAAGGAAAGCTGTTGCTCTTTCCTTCTCCCGCTCCGCCACCTCCTTCGCTAGCATCACTGCTTCGCAGAAGGTGGTGACGGCATCCCATTCCGCCTCGCTCCGGACCATGGCTTCGACCAGAGCCGGACGCGAGAGGTCGCCGCCGCCTATCGCCGCTACGAGGACACGGCGGTGCTCCGCCCAAGCAGAGCACACCTCCACGGTGTGCTCCACCGTGTCCTCCGGTCGATCCTCGCAGTGGGAGCACCCGGGCGTTTCCTCCCGCCCGATTCGGTGCAGGAACCTCCCGAACACACCGTGTCCGGTGAGGACCTGCGTCAGGCGGAAGGTGAGGACGCCGTGGCGTCTCTCAAGCCACTCCTCAAAGAGGGGTCTTATCGCCGCTATAGTGGCGTGCCCATCCTTTAATTGCCTGACATCGAGATTACACCTCTGAAAATGCTGAGCACTAAAATGCAACGGCCTGAAATATGCACGAGCTTCAACACTGACGTTAAACAATAATAGATGAGCCGCATGCTCGTTTGCCCCCTCCCCTTTAAAAAAAATAGCAGTCATCTATTATTATTAGTTATTAATGCACTAGCGGCTGCAAACATCCTCTAAACGATAAAAACCGTCCTGCCATAATTATATATAGTTCAGACAAAACGAAATAAAATTAACTCTTCAACAATAATTCTCACTCTACTACCTTACTGTAAAAATCTATGTAAGAACATTTTCGATCGCGACAGCGATAGTGGCGATGAACGCTAAGCAGGTGCAAAATTATAAATTTAAGCGTTTTAATTTTATACAACCTTTGTCAAATAAATTATCCAATTATAAGTAATTTATCTCCAATTTGTAAATCGTCCTAGGGTATTATATTTGCGACCAATTTACTGCTTAATTACCATCCTAACTTCGAAATTCAAACGAGACATTAAATTAGGCATATGGTGAATGTTGCTTTATAATTATACTTATTAAAACCTTATACCCTTTTTACTAAGATTGTGTCTTTTATTTTCATAACTTATTTTATTAGCTTCTTTTTTTCAATTTATTTCATTATTTTAAGATTTTCTGCGTGATGGGATCCTATAAATACATTACGGTTGTAGCACGAACGGGTTGGCTCAACCGGGGAAGGACCACGCACTCATAGAATACCAGCGTAAAATAACAGCTTAATGCTTCTGTGTTTTTTATCGGGGTGTAGGGAACCGATAACAACTTCTTCTGAAAACATCGGTGACAACGTATCTGCATTTAAATTCTTAATTGAGGAAAGATGTAGATGTCTATAGGCTTAATACAGTACAGTACCATCAGGTGGATTGTGTGGTCATTTGTCACCCATATTCTATATGAAAAAATTCCTTGACTTGAAGTGACTTAAAATCTTGTCGAAGGATTGCAATGGATTTCATAACATGGTTACGCGAACACTACATTACACACACCGCGGATCACCTGATTGATATACCATTTGTGTGTGCACTTAAAATTGCACTCAACTATTTTATTAGTGCTGGCGGCGATCGAACCCCAAATGCTTGCGTACGGTTTACTCAAATACTTCCTAGTGCAGTGTTATAAATATAACTTACTGTTATAATCTACAAGTAAATCTTGAACACTTTAATAATATAAAGATGATTTATGAATATCTACTACCTCACACTGTCTTGTGGTGATGTAAGAGGCGACAGAGGGAAGCAAGCCAGAATAAAAGTTAGAAAATAAAATAGACTTCGGTTGCCACCCAACTGCCAAGACTTCTTTATTTCACCGTGTATACACCTCAAATAGACCGAAGCGGTGGCTAAAATATATTTTCATTTTCAAGCCACCGTTTACCGCACCCGAATATAAAGAGGCTTATTACTCTCAGCCTAGTTGTATATTCAGCACTAATAATTTGAATATTTGTTGAATTGTATGCAGATGGAGGAGAGTTGTAATTTTGGACCAATCTTTAAGGTGAGTAGCTATTATCTACTGAATATATTTTTTTTATAAAATAAAACTGACAAACGAATACACAGTTCACCTGATGGTAATTGGTTGCTGTGCCCATAGACATCTATATTTATCACAAATGCAAATTCTTTATTGCATGGTCTTAAGTTAAATATCTATAATGTACATGTGTTTAGTCTGCTCGCAGACGTACAAATATTAAGTATACGTACGTGGAAATATACGTATAATATCCTTAATTAAGAATCAAAATGTGCCATCACCCCTAAGGACTAAGATGGAATGTATGGTTTCCAGTAAAAAGTGTCTTCGATACTATATAATCAGCTAACGAAACACAACAGCATTAAGAAGCGAAAACTATAACAGAAGTTGTGTAGCAGCATCTTGATAACAAGTGGTAAAATCAATATAAATAATTTATTCTTGATTTTTTTTTAAAACCGCTCAACCGAATTCGATAAAATTTCAATAAAAGCACCTGGAAAATATACTCTTTGAAACAAAAGAAGAATTTTCGAAATCGGTTCAGGCGTGTTCGAGTAATCGGTGACCATACATAAAAAAATCCGACATATTGAGAACCTCCTCTTTTTTGAAGTCGGTTGAAAATCATAAAAACCACTGTTGAAAACCCGCCTTCCAAGCGTGGTAACTATGGAAAAATCCCACAAATCCCATCCTTGGGAAATCCAATTTTCACCAATGGATTTTACAGGCGTTTTGGAATGAATTAATGAATTAATTCGTAGACTTGAATTAAAAAATAAAAGTTTACACGTCGAGGTACTTAATACTAAAGTTAATGTTATAAGTGTAAACTTTAATTAATTGTTAGTTCTTAATACTTTATCTCTGTCTAAGACCTTTTCATGGTAAGGAAGGAATTGTGCATTGGAAGCCGCTGTATAACTTTGTAAGTTAAAGAGACAACTTGATTTCTTTTATCTTTTAATTTAGTTTTTATTTAATTAAAAAAAAATAATCCCAGACGTTTTTGTCGGTTATAAAATATTACCAGACCTCCCAAAAATATATTTTTTTTAAATCACAAAAAATATACTTTTGGCAATCTCAAATTTTAATCACGTATTTATTGAGTAATTTTTAATAACACCTGCAAATCGCTAGACGAAGTTGGCGGTTGTAAACAATTCCCAGACTTGAATAAAATTTACCAACTAATACGACAAAACAGTCATGTGGCTCACCTGATGGTAAGTGACTACCGTCACCCATAAACAACCGCAACAACAGGGGAATTGCAGATGCATTGCCGGCCTTTTAGAATGGTGGAAGCTCTTTTCTTGAAGGTTCCTAAGTCGTATCGGTCCGGAAAAATCGCTGGTGGTAATTGAATCCCCAAGGAAGTTGTGCGAGGGAGAAAACTTCTTCTAAATCGCACAGTGGTGGACCGCCAGTCATCCAGATGGTATGGATGGTGAAATTGAGCGGCTGGAATTAGTCCGAATAATTCCTCAGAGCACTCCCCGTGATAGATGCGATAAAATACGCAAAGAGATGCAACATCTCTACGCAGTGCCAGTGTATAGAGCCGATCAGAAAGAACTCGGTCGTCGACGATTCGAACCGCTCTGCGCTGGATGCGGTCAAGTGGAAGGAGCACGCACTGGGGTGCCCCGGCCCAGAGATGAGAACAGTATTCCATGTGGGGCCGATCTTGCGCTTGTAAAGTTGCAAGCGATGTGCCGGCATGAAATACTGTCTCGCTCTGCTGAGCACGCCAAGCTTTTTAGAGGCCAATTTGGCATTCCCTTCCAAGTGACCACGAAACTGCACACTATTCGATATGTCGACGCCAAGGATTCCGATACTAGCTGAGGCAGCAAGAGGAGTGCCTTGAAACTGAGGAGATACGACAAAGGGGTTCCTTTTAGCGGTAAACGCGCAAACTTGTGTCTTCTGGGGATTGAACTGGACTAGATTTAGTCGGCCCCTATCCGAGAATTTGTTAAGCAAATACTCGACTTCAGACACAAGTTTGTCCCGGTACTCAGCGACGTTTTCCCGAGAAATATTGGCACGACCGGTATATAAGGCATCACCAGTGCTGTCGTCTGCATAGCAATGAATGCTACTAGTTAGCAACATAGCATTGATATGCAGAAGAAACAGCGTTGGTGATAGCACGCAGCCTTGTGGAACACCACCGTTGATAGGCTTGAAATCAGAGCATGCACCGTCTACTACGACCTTGATGCTCCGATCAGCAAGGAAACTGGTGATACATTTGCACAATTTTTCGGGAAGCCCATAGGAAGGAAACTTCGAAAGAAGCGCTTTGTGCGCCAGACCCGATCGAAGGCCTTCGCTATGTCCAAACTAACGGCCAATGCCTCCCCCTTGGACTCTACTTCCTCCGCCCATCTATGAGTCAGATAGACAAGAAGATCACCAGCTGATCGGCCTCGACGAAAACCGTACTGTCGGTCACTAATCAGCTGGTGATCCTCAAGGTACCTCATGAGCTGGGAGTTTATAATGGATTCCATTATTTTGGAGAACAAGGAGGTGATGGCAATAGGCCTGTAGTTGGACGGGTCTGAGCGGTCGCCTTTTTTAGGGATCGGGTGGACCAAAGCTGTCTTCCATGAATTCGGGACTACGGCTTGGGAGCAGGAGTATCGGAAAGGACGCGTTAAAACCGGTGCCAACTCCGGAGCACACATCTTCAGCACAATGGGAGGAACTCCATCGGGCCCACTCGACTTGCTGACGTCCAGAGAAGAGTGCTTTGCAAACCGAGCGCTGTGTAAACTGAACATCCGGCATGGAGCACTCACATCGCTGGATGGTCGGCGGTGTGTTCCTCCCGTCATTTAGAGTCGAGTTGGACGCAAAAAGAGAGCTCAACAGATCGGCTTTCTCCTTTGCTGCATGGGGCAGTGAGTGTCCTCCCTGTGCAGAGATGGAAAAGATGGCTGACAGAAGTTCCCTTGGACAGCCTTGGCGAGAGACCAGTATGCACGGGTTCCCGAAGGAAGGCTAACTAGCTTCTCGCCAATTCTGCCGATGTGCTCAGACCTTGCCTTGGCAATGACGCTTTTGAAGGACCTGGAGGCAGACTTATACTTCTTTTTAAGTGTGCTGGTGTTTACATCCCGAGACGTTGATGCGTCAGCCCAGGTCCGGTAGCACTCCTGCTTATAGCGTGATGCTATTTTACAGGACCGACCAAACCATGGCTGGGATCTGCCTCCTATGGGCACCACAGAGTATGGAATAAAAAGTTCCATACCCTGAAGCACCACATCAGCAACAGAATCGACAACATCGCTGGGATCTTCCGGCGAGAAGCAAACTCGCCCCCAAAGGTACGATACAAAAAAAGACCGCATCCCGTCCCAATCAGCTGACCCATAGTGCCAAACACGGCAGCAAGATGCAGATCGCAACTGTGATTGGAGCGTGAATGGCACCGTACTCCGGATCAGACAATGGTTCGAAGAGCCCAGAGGGGCATCGACGGAGACCTGATATCCGTCCGGATGACAGGTCAACAGAAGTTCCAATAGGGAAGGTACATTGTCTTCCACATCTGGGATCCGCGTAGGCGAAGTAACCAGTTGTGTTAGACCATATTGCAAAGCAAAGTCATACACAGATCGACCCCCATTATTGGTTCAACGAGAACTAAGCCATTGAGCGTGGTGGGCGTTAAAATCACCGAGTATCACGATCTCTGCGGATGGGATCTGTTGTAGCACGGAGTCTGCAGCCATTTGGACGTGGTCGATGAGTCGGTCTGTGTCGACATTACCGCTATGGGACCTATAGAGGCACCCGTAGACGCGGGGATGGTCGTCGCTGTCTACGCGCAGCCATAGGATGGACAGGTCCGTACCTTCAAGACTGCCGAGGCGTCGAAAACAGATGTCCTCTCTGACGTATACGCAAACTCCAGCCCGGGGCACAAAGGAGTGTTCCAATTTGTGTACCCCGGGTAGGAGAGATATGAACTATCAGCCGGAGAGGACACCTGAGTCTCGGTTAAAAAGAGCAAGGCCGGCTTCGCCGTCTCTAGATGGTAATGGACAGCGTTAAGGTTGGAATGAAGTCCCCTGATGTTGTAAAAATTCACGGATAGCGTGACAGGGGTCGCCTTGGTTGTATTGCTCCGCTTGCCCCGAGCAGCATTAGTCGCGAGCGGAATTTCCCCCCCCCCTCCCCCCAGAATACGCGGGGCAGCCTGTGAACCCACGCGCAGGAGTGAAGTAGTTTGGTCGTGGATGCTCAGCGAGGGATTCTCCAGGGTTGCTGGTACCCTCCTGGGGTAGTCTTTTATTTAATTCCACTACCATGTTGATGGGGGGGTGGGGAATTGGGCCTCCGGCCACCTGCCTTCACCAAGCGCAACGCAGAGGGAAACCTTTACTTCACGCTGGTAATCTGTGAGGTCGTGGTATCACCCCGGTTCGAGCTGGCCCATCCGTGCGACAGCAAAAGCTACCGATTAGCTCTACCACTGTTAATATCTGAATATAAGCTTGAGACAGATCAATTTTTGAAAAATATTTCGACCCACTCAACCTAACAATTAAATCCTCAACTCTAGGTAGGGTATATCGATCAACCAACAAATCAGGGTTTATTGTCGCCTTATAGTCAGCACAAATTCTCAACGAACCGTCAGCTTTGTTTATCGGTACCAGCGGCGAGGCCCAGTCGGAGCAGTCGACGGGCTCGGTGACGCCGTCGCGCAGCATCGCGTCCAGCTCGGCGTCGACGCGCTCGCGCAGCGCGTACGGTATCGGCCTCGCGCGGTGAAACACCGGCGCTGCCCTGCTTGCTGCCCGTGTACCGTCCCAGCTCTCCATTAAACAATTTTTTATATCTGGAAAACAAATTTTTCAATTGATCATTTAATTTACCTCGGTTACTCTCCAAATTATGGCAGTTGGTGAATAATGGTAATTTTATTTTTAATTCAGATAAGATATTCACTGCCTGCCCAACAAGGACGTGGTTCCTCCTTTGAAAACAAACAATTCTAATCTTTTTATTTTCTCCACCGTAACAAACTTCCGGTGTGATTAATTCTAAAAGTCTAAGTGACGAACCGTCATAGAACTTCAAACTAACACGTGTGCGATCTAACTTAATGGTACTAAAATATAGCTTATAAGTTTGTTCGCTAATGCATGACACTGCCGTTCCCGTATCAACCTCCATATTGATGACTTTAGTATTTAGTCACTGGCAAACTCACCGCTTTATAGTCACCTAAACATAGGTGATGAAACTCCTCTAATTGACCCCCGTCTTCAACATGCCGTGCAACGTCTGCCTGATGACAAGCGGTATGCCTGGTTGTACGAACACCTGCCGTGCCCTGTCCCAGACACACGCGTCGTAGGTGACCCGTGCACCGTGCACCTGCTGCACACGTATTCCCGGAACCGACAATCCTCATAACCGTGGCCTGTCGCTTCGCATCCACTGCAATTTTGACTGCTAATTGCATCGGGCCTCCTTACAGCTGTAGCCGATCCCGGCCGATTGTTTTGTGGCTGGCGGTCTCCGCGCATTCCGCGCCCGCCTTCCCCCAAATTTCTTCGCGACCCATTTTTCCCGATCGCCAGCGAGTGCATCCCCGCCATATCTCTTCCTGATGTTTCTGACTCGGTTGCATCTACCGCCGCAGCGTCCCGCTCCGCGGCCTCTAACGAGCTGGCAATTTTTATCGCACTGGTGAAACTTAATGTGTCATCCTCTACAAACAGCCTCTGCCGAATAACATCGCTCCTTAATCCGCAAACAAATTGATCCCGTAGACTTTCACTAAGACCGTTGCCCAGTTTGCAGTGACGTGTTAATTTTTTTAACTCTGCTACGTACTCTGCTATATTCTCATCCGCTGCTTGCCTCCTTTGTCTAAAACGATACCTTTCCGCTAACGCGGAAGGTGCCGGTTATAAGTGGTTGCACAATAGACTAATGGCGGCGTCGTATTTTAATTCCGACGGATTCACAGGGCTAGCCAGGCCAGAAACTCGTAGGCCTCATCGCCCATGACCGCTATTAGCGTGGGCAACTTGAGATCACTATTTATTTTATTTGCCGTAAAATACATCTCAAGTCTATCGACATATGACGACCACACCCCGGTTTTTACATCGAACTCGTTTACTTTTCCAATCGACATTGTCCTCGAATTAACTTGTAAACTTTTACTCATAACGATTAAAAACACAATAAAACTACGTTTTTATCCTCGTCGCCAATGTAATGTATATAAAAGCCGGAGAGAACACAAAGAACGTAACGCAATCTATAACAGTTTATTCCACAATGAATTCGCTGTATTATCTTAATTTACCCGCCACCTATATAATCAGTCTTAACCTACTACCTTACATTACAGTTTTCTAGAATTGTTAGGGTCTATTTCTAGAATAATTAGGGTCTCAAAAGTGTCATTTTATTTTATTTTATTAGCACGTTTTTATTAACTTACTTTCGTGTACGAGTATGTCCGTTTGGATCGAAAATAGTAATTGATTTTCAACTACCTTCCCGATGAGCTAGATACTTCAAATTTTGAATACAGCTCATAATCAGATGAGAGTATAAGTATGAAGAAAACGTAGTATATAAAAAAAACATAATTTGTAAAATGTCTCTTGTTAAATACTTACTGAGCTTCATTCTTTATTGGCCCCTTGTTCTACATTTGCTACTTGTTCACGTACTGAAGTATCCACCTGCGCTTGTTGCCATTTGCACTAAAACATCATATGAGGTGATACCTAAGTCACCCTTCCTGCGAATATATACGCAGTGACTAAATTTTCTTCTTTATTATTTTGTCCTTGATGCCACCAGCGGAATACATAACCAACAGGATTGTAAGAACAATGTGGTTGATAATAACTCCTGGGAATGAGGTGATCATTTCAAAGCTGTTTTTTAAATAAATTTTGTATATAGTTTATAAAAATTTTGTTTTCATTGTATTACTTTAAAAAAATACTATAAAAAAAAATAAGTTCCGCTGGGTTTCTTACTGGTCCTTCCCAGGTAGGTTTACCATATCTCAGAATTTGTCCTGAGATTTCAGGATTTTCAGACTCTTCTCAGGATTGCGGCTGCATTTTGCAAATCTCATGAAATCTCAGGATTTTTAGAACTTTCAATATAATACAGCTTTCATTTTAAAGATCTCTTTAATAAAAAGTTAAATAAACTAAAAATAATTTTCCTTTGGTAATAATTCCACAATTAAAATTAAAACTTATTTATCCAAGTAGGTAATTAAACAGTTTTATCATACTTAATATGTGAAGATACCTTTTTAAGTAAGGTTTTCTTCTCAAACTGGAAAAAAATCTGAGGATTTTTAAATGGAAATCAGGCCTCTTCTCCGGACTTTTAATTTTTTCATCTGGTAACCCTATGCCCAGGACAAAGAGATTGTTTCGATTTAGTGGTAAAATTCAAAATTTGCTTTAAATAAAGATAATTTGTTATCTATAATGATCTTAGTCGAGGATTAATATAGATGTCTGTAGGTCACAGCATCCACTTACCATCAGGTGGACTGTGTGAGCCTTATTCTATTTAAAAAATGTACACACTAATCTCTCATAGTCTACATACGCCAGGCATAGTGCCCACTAAAAATGTACAAAATATAACCACAAACATCGTTTGTACTAAACGTCGCCATCTTTTCACATTGAACTTTTCGATGGAATGTATACATAAACATAAAAATTAAAATTTAGCGGTAAATTATGATGTGAAATAATAACTTATTGTTCTCCCAGTGGCAATATAAATTTTATTTTCGCTGTTTGCGATGAAATTTTCAATATCATTTATTACAGCAAACTGCAAATTGATCGGTGGCAATCAGAACTCAATCAATGTGTTTTGATATCAAGCAATGAAAACACCATTTGCGATGTCGTGAGCAGACAAATTTACCTTTTTCCGTTCATGCAAATTTTTATGAGCAGATATTTTTATTATTTACAATAAATTGCGTTCCGTACGGTTCACGGAATTAATCTCTTTATAAAAAAAATATTTAATGGAACTCGAAATAAGAGTATTTATTTAAATTAGAAATAGATTAAATTGGAATTCGTTTATAAGTAAATTGGAATTAGAATTGAGTCTTTAGACAGCCTTGTTTGCGCAGCATGGATGTTGGAACTGGACTTATTCTACGGTAGTCATAGTGAAAGTTGGGTGTGGCAGAAGAAGCTTAAGAGTAAAATAGATACTGTGGAAGTTTTTTATACGCGGTAGAGTCATTCTGCAACTATATTAGTGGTATAAATGTAGCACGAATGGGTCGGCTCGACCGGGGAAGGACCACGTTCTCACAGAATACCAGCGTAAAATAGCAGCTTAACACTGCTGTGTTTCGTATGGTGAGTGTAGAGAACCGGAGACCCTTTTTTACTGGAAAAGAGGCATTCCATTTTAGTCCTCACGGGTGACAACACATCTGCATTTTGATTTGCAAACGAGGATAAATGTAGATGTCTATGGGCCACAGCAATCACTTACCATCAGGTGGACTGTGTGCTCGTTTGTCACCCCATCATATAAAAAAAGCTTGTCGCGAATACATATTCTATTAGTCGCATGGTGTCCCTCTGTACTTCAGGGTTTACTTGTGAAAAAGAAACAAGTTAAATAAATGTGTACGTGGGTTGGCTCGACCGAGGTAGAACCACGTTTTTACAAAATACCAGCGTAAAACAGTACCTTAATGCTGATGTGCTTCAAATGGAGGAGTGTAGAAAACCGGACACCTTTTTTACTGGAAACGAGGCATTCCATCTTAGTCCTCAAATATGATATTGCATCTGCAGTTTGATTCTTAATTGATAATTAATGTAGATGTCTATGGGCCACAGCATTCACTTATAATCAGGTGGATTGTGTGCTCGTTTATCACCCTTATTGTATATAAAACAAAAGACTCCCAGACTAGGATTTTCCTGTATCGTAGAGGAAAGCAATAATTATTAGTAGGCAATTTAAATATTGACTTTATTAGTCGCCTGTTGTTCGTTTGTACTACATCATTAACTTGTGAAAAGGAAACAAGTTAAGTAAATGTAAATATTTATTTTTATAGGAATTTCAAACACAACATAACAGATGTTGGAATCGAACTTATTATATGGTGGTCGATTCTATAGCTCGCTGGCTGATGATGTTTATTCGTTGACTTGGTGAAGGTTGCGCCTCAGCATTAATCTCATAAAATTTCTTTCCATTGCGAGATCTTTACCGTGTAGTGGCGGAGTAAGAATATCTACTACCCCATATCGTCCCGTGGGTGTCGTAAAAGGCAACAGAGTTAAACCAGTAGATGGGCAGCAGCGTCTTCATAATGACTCCTGCTAACTGCTTAAAAATTGCGGTTGCCAACCCGCTCGCTAAGCGTGGCAACTAAGGAACTATGGCAAATGTCCCCCCTATGAGGCAATGATGAGTGTGGCCTAAATTCAGCAGTGGACTTTCATAGGCTATTACGATAGGAGTTCCATAGTGTTAATGCAATAAAAGTTCTTTACATTAGGATTCATTGAATCATTCATTCATTACAGCGCATCCACTACTTAAATACAAACCTCCCTCATAGATTGTCGCATAGTGATTCCCGCTATTTTAGACCGGCCTTTAATGTGACGTTTGGCAGAGAGTCAGCGAACGTAGTTTTGTTTACTATTTTGAGATGTTATTATGTTGCTTCCTATCTCCTGTTACGTTTACTTCCGTCGCCTTTTACGACACCCACGACATGATATGGGGTAGTGGATATATACCGCCACTACTCTGTTTAGTTTCACTGGGAAATATTCTTCTAATAAAACAGTTCCCAATAACCGACTGCAAAGGAGGAGATTCTATTTTCGACGCATATGTTTTTTTTTATTGTTTACCGATTCTTTGGAAACGGCTGAAGCAATTTAATGGTTGTTATTTGTTAAGTAGTCTATTTGCCTTGAGGATAGTTCCATTTAAATTTGAAGAAAATTTCAAAAACTCCCATCTCTCTCTGCTTTGTTGTGAAATTTGACGAATTTTTTGAATTTAACTTTATTGAGCGTCGACTAATAAACTACTGTTCTAGACAGTTTAAAAACATTTTCATAGCGCAATAGTTTTAAAAGTGAATTCTTGTTAATAAATCCCGCTGAATTGTTGCATACAGCCTCTCGACCTAAAGGCAACAAAAGCATTTTCCTTCACACTGTCGCTTACTACGAGTACGTATAGTGTAAATTTTAAAATACTTTTTTAGTACAGCCTGATATGTACGTTTTACTTTATTACTCTTTTTTGAGCGGCTTTTTCAAGCAAAATATGAATTGGGAGAAAAATTAACAGGATTTTTAACTCATACATGTTTTATTGTACATTTTAGTGTCGCGTGTCTAAATTAGTTAAACGGAACACTGATCTAAAGGCCGGCAACTTGCAAGTACATTACCAATACCATTACAGCCTATTAAAAGTCCACTGCAGTACAATGACCTTCCCCATAGATTGCCTCATAAGAAGGATATTTGTCATAGCTGTCATACCAACAAGAAGCTTATCGGGAAGATGCTGCTGCCCATCTCCTGGTTCAGTTAACGTCTGCCGCCACTTACGACACCCACGGGTTGATATGGGGTTGTGGATATTCTTACACCGTCACTGCAAGGTTAGCAAGTAGGTATTTTAACCATTAAGTTTAGCCTATGAAACTATACGGGTGAATAAAGATCTAACGATACCCATCACTTTGAAATCTATCAAGAGGCTTAGACAATAGGACACAAATACCGACAAACATAGATACTCTTAATTAATACAAAAGAAAAGAGCCTAGAACGTTTCAAATGCATTGCAATTGCATGTCCCCTGGTATAACCGAAAAAAGATTTTAGGGCAATGAAATATCCAATGCGCTGTACTAAGGCCTGTTGACTTTACATGGCTTCTGTTATTTTATTTTTTAAATATGCCTGTTATCTCACAATGTTTTACTTTATCGCTGAGCACATGGTAAATCAGCACTTAAAATTGTAATATACGATTTCATTGGTGCCATCGAGAATAGAACCCGGGTTACTCTTACTCTTCTTATCTCTATATCTGTCAAATAGCAGTGCTTGCAATGCTGACTTCAGGTCTGAAGGGTATACAGAGCCATTATGATTCCAGGCTGCGAGGCACTCCATCTTAGTCCTCAGAAGTGAAAACGCACGTGTAGCCTTCTTTTTTTAAATTAGCTGCTAGTGACCATGGACTACTTATTACTTACCATCAGCAGGGCTAGCATGGGAAGGAGACAATTTTTTTCCCGGGGAAGTAGAAATTGTTTATCCCTTCGCTTAGTTTTATCCACCCTTCGAACATGGACACACCGGCGGATATAACATCCACAGTAGATAAAATGTGAGTTAGACTTAAACTTAGATATCATTTTTGTATGAATTTTATATTAAACCCACGTCCAATGAACTAGGAGAAAATTATATGTTTCAAAAGTCAAAAAAGCATAATTTTATATCTTTCATTTGACTCCATGCTACGGACGGGGGATATATGTCTACTCGTTATGTCAAACGGGGACTTACTTCTCCCCGTTACCGTGCTTTGACATAAGGACAAGATAATTTTATCTCTTGTCAGTGGATACAATCGGGGGATAAATTTTTCCCCCAGCCCATGCTAGCCGTGCAGGTGGTCTGTAATTTGTAGTGCAAGCGCTTAGCCTTTGAACAACAATGGTCTCAATCGCAATTTTTATGCATAAAATCGGTCACAAACCCAACTCCATATTTTTTATAGTATATGGATGACAAACAAGCACACATTCCACTTGATAATAAGCATATGCTATGATCCATAGACATCTACATTTACATTTGGAGTAATAATTTAAATGCAGATTACGTTGTCATCCCTGACAACTATAATGAGACGCCTTGTTTCCAGTATAAAGGTCCTCCGGTTCTGTACACTCGCCATACGAAACGAAACACAGCAACGTTAAGCTGCTATTTTACGCTTGAATTCTGTGAAAGTGTGTTCCTTCCCGGGTCGAGCCAAACTATCATCAGTAGTACAGGAACATAACAGGATGGGAGAAGACAGGAAAATATTTCTATGAATTCAACTTAACACTCGCCTTAGCAGTCAGGACCTGCGACCGAGAAGTGCTAAGGTAACTGATAGATTTTTTTTATTGTAGAACAAAATGATAAGCCAGAAATAGATAAATAGATAACAAAAAAATACAAATTAAAGATTATATTTCTCACAGAATACCAGCGTAAAATATCAGCTTAACGCTGCTGTGTTTCGTATGGTGAGTGAAAAGAACATGAGACTCTTTTTACTGGAAACGAGGCATTCCACTTAGTCCTCACGGGTGACAACGTAACGTAATCAAAAATAGATGTAGATGTCTATGGGCCACAGCAACCACTTACCATCAGGTGGACTGTGTGCTGAATTGTCACCATTTTCCTATAATAAAAACAAAATTTTTTTTAAAGAAATTTACCTATATACGATTTTCTCCTGTATTGTGGAAATAATTAACGTACATAAATTGCACAAGCATAAACATCCAGACTAGGAAAAAATATTTGTGGTCCATACAAAGTCTTGAACCGAATCTGCGGCAACTCAATGCCAAGCAGCTGCACCATGAAGCCGTCAAAATGTCTGTGTAAATTCATTCTATCATACATACTCTTACGTCTTTTATAAAAATAAAGCTTTTACCAGCGGTTTTGCTTTTGTAAAGATTTAAATACACAAGAAAGCATAATACAGAATTATGCTTCAGTTCTATCCCACATCGTTAATTTCTCCGGGATAAAAAGCCACTCTCCTTCTTCTAAGCCAACTCTATAAATCATGTCGATCTAATGATTTCTTATATTTCCGCGAACACTACATATTTAAATAAAACTAGTTTCTACGGATTGTGTCGCGTATATTAACTTATTTTATATTCCCGGCAAGTCTGCAGTCTGTGAACACGTACAGAATTGCCCTCGTCACTACGTTTGATTTGATAGACCACAAATCCTCGCTAAAGAACACCGATTCCTTCCAAGGATGATTCGTAAGGCTATTGAAATCAAAGAACATCCTAATTTCAATGGTTAATAATTTTAGTTGGTAACCGACAATGAGATGCTTGACAAATGAGATCGAATACCTCCTAATCAATAATCAATTCTTCGGTTTTTGCGAATCCACAGGAATAACCGGCTTCAAAGGAGAAAAGCTTAAAATGCCTTATCACCTATGTAGACTTCTTAGGTTAACCATAGCCTTATACAGCGACAATAGTGTAAGTACAGAATATATTTAGAAATAGCAAACGTAATTTAAAATAACGTTACGATAATCCGCAGTAGAACTGAAGTAAGCGACGTAGTCTACGTCCGAAGAATCGACAGCCATATAGCCCGAAGAATCGACGTTCTCGCGCACCATTACCTACGCGCACTACGACCTGGTAAGCCATGTGGAAAGTTGAATAAGAATGACAAACCAGCACACAATCCAACTGCTGAAATCTACATTTATCCTGATTGAATAAAAATGCAGATGCGTTGTAACCCAAGAGGACTAAAATGTCAAAATCGTCCCCAGTTCTGTACAATCACCACACGAAGACAGCAGTATAAAGCTGGTTTTATGCCACTGTGAGAGCGAGGTTGAGCCGATCTATTCGTGCTGTAATCAAAATACCACCACGTGTAATAAGATAGCTCAGGGCCGAGTTTTGGAGCATTCCTTGGGCTCTCCCTACGTTCGTGCCTAAGTTTAGCTATGGAATTGTGATAGGTTGTAATTATAGTGATGACATCACGGCAGAATATAGGAAAACCTCATTAAATATACTTTGCTAATTGTATCACAATGGAAGGTTGGACTTTTGTTAATAGATTTGTCTCCAGCGTAGTTTTTGCAATTGAAATATAGTATAACCGTCGTATCAATTCGTGAATAATACGGAAATGCAAAGGAGAATTTCCATTCCAAGGCCAAGTCTAAAATATAATTTAGCACCATTTTCATCCTGCGTACGTTAATGAGAATTATACAGTAATAATAATTACGCCGTAGTGGTTAAGAGGGTGGATAATAAAAAACTAGGTTATGGGCTACATCATATTTTCTTTTCGTTTTGGATATTAACCGTATAGTAGTGGTGTTAGAACATCCAATACCGCATATTGTCCCATGGGTTTCGTAAGAGCTGACTGAGGGAAACTAAAACTGAAGACTTGCAGCAGAATCTTTCTGGTGACAAATTCAAAATCATAAAATAATTTGGTTTCCTACCCGTCCGCCAAGCGTGGCAACTGTAGCAAAGTTATCTCTATGAGGCAACCTATTGTAGAGGCCTATGTTCAGCAGTGGAGTTTTATAGGCTGTGATGGATGGATGGAGACAGACGAACTCGTATAGTTAGTTTAAAGTACGAACTGTAAGTCTTTAGTAGTAAGTTGAAAACAGTGCTTCGATTAATGTCAAAAAATCTTAACGTTACAGCTTACCAAGTCTTCTGCTGAACATATGCCTTCCACATATATTGCCTCATACGAAGGATATTTGCCATAGTTGACTCGCTTAGCGGGGCGGGCGGGTTTTTTGGAACGAAGTTCCTTATCGGACGGTGCGGGTTTGACGGGTGGGAGCTAGGCGACAAAAAGTGTAAGATTTTTTCGTCACTACCCCCTGTGTCATAGGCGACCTAGGCGGCGAAATAAGGAAGTGAAATGGAATAATATCCATTTCCCTCGCACTTTTTCTTATCTTGCCATGAAAGAAATATTATTTTATTTCAAATGACGCTTCATTTTAATAGACGCTAGTTATTAATTTATTTGTATTTGTTAATCAATAATATAATACCTACGTTTATCAATAATAATATACTATGCAAGGAACTTCGTTCCAACCGAGTGATCCACAACACTAACGCATTTTTTATTTTATTCTAAGCCAGCACTTAACTGTAATCCCACCTGATGGTAAGTGGTAATGTAGCCTAAGATGTTGAAGTGCACTCACCTTACAAAAGCCTATTCACTCTCACCTTGAAGATACATTATATTCGGATGGAAACACAGATGCTGGCAACTTATTCCACTCCTTTGCTGTACGCATGATGAACGATGTAGCAAAACGTTTGGTTCAAATACGTGGTTGTTATTAGGAAGACGCTGCTGCCTAGTTTGTTCCCCTCTGTCGCCTCTTACGACTCCCAAAGGACGATATGGTGTAGGGAATATTCTTACACAGCCAAAAAAAAATTAAAAAACAAAATTGAAGCATCTGCCTGTAATATTGAAATAACTGTCTTTTAATGAGCTGAGGTGGTTATTTGCGTTCCAGTAAGACATGAATAACCGTTTATAAAGTTTTTCTGTCTGGCTGAACCGATTGTTATGAAACTTAATTAACAGATATAGATTTTACGTGGTAGAGCCATGCTGTAGCTATATTATGGTTGTAACACGAATAGGTCGGCTCGACCGGGGAACGATCACGCTCTCACAGAATACTAGCGTAAAATAGCAGCACAACGCTGCTGTGTTTCGTATGGTGAGTGTAGAGAACCGGATACCCTTTATACTGGAAAAGAGGCATCATAGTCCTCACGACTGACAACGCATCTGCATTTTAATTCGCAATCGAGGATAGGTTTAGATGTCTATGGATCACAGCAACCACTTACCATCAGGTGGACTGTATGCTCGTTAGTCACCCTATCCTATAAAAAAAGATAGAGTACAAGGCGACCCGCTGTGCCTTGGACTGGGTAGAATTTTTAGGCGTTATTAAGATTTAAGTTATGCATGAATGACAATATATTTCACCAATTTGTTGTTTTTCTTTCAAAAACTTAAAGCAATTTATTCGGATAAAATATAACCAAGAGCACTACTTCTGAAGTTTCATCACATTCTGTCCCACCATTGCCAAGATAGCCCGAACAGACAGACAGACAAAAATTTAAAATATGGTTACTCACGTCTTAATAGCATGGAAATAACTCTCAGCTTTATAAAAGACAGTTATTTCGATATTACAGACAGACACTTCAGTTCTATTTTTATGTTTATGTGTATATTGATCGACCGGGGGAGGACCACGCTCTCACAGAATACCAGCTTAAAATAGCAGCTTAACGCTGCTGTGTTTCGTATGGTGAGTGTAGAGAACCGGAGACCCATTTTACTGGAAACGAGACATTCCATCTTAGTCCTCACGGGTGACAACGCATCTGCATTTTGATTCGTAAAAGAGGATAGATGTAGATGTCTATGGGCCACAGCAACCACTTACCATCGGGTGGACTGTGTGCTCGTTTGTCACGCTAATTCTATAAAAAAATTGATAATATTCGCTCATTGTCAAGTTAACTAAAAGGGTATCAGGACCTCTTCAAACACAAATCTGATTTAATTTATGTGTAACTGAAACAAGTTCAAAACTACTTAACACGAACCCTTTGAAAGTAAAACTTGTTCTGGTAGATAAAGTGCAAGGTTAACTACCTGGCCTTTTGATACCTTTCAGACATCTAACTAACATTGTAACTGAGTTGGTAAGTTTTATTAGAATTAACGCTTCGTTGCAATTTAAAATGTTTAATTTCTTCTCTAAGGTGCTTTTAAAGTAATGAATTTTTAAGTTGAAAAAGTATGTTTTGCTGTGTGATAGAAAAACCATCGGCTCTTGCGACACCCACAAAACGGAATAGGGTGATTGATTCTCCTTTAGTAACAACAAAGAACACAAATTTTAAAAACATATAACTGATGGTTGCCTGATTGTAATACTTAGTCTTTGAAGTTCAATAATTATGTAAATATTATGTGACGATAAAATATTTTAAGGATATATTTTCTGTTGATTAGAGTAGCCATTTGTTTCAGTAGACACGTCAAATATATTTGCTAAATGTAGGCAAGAACTTAACACTTGGTGAGATTGAGCAAACACTCGAACTGCACTAAAGCTTAGGGACACGACGTACGCATTAGCTGCTAAAAGCAGGTCCACTGAATGCAGCTCATAAAAGCTATCGCAGAGCAAACATTATATAGAGTAGTTTGAGGTGTTGACTGGCGAATTAGAGCTGATAGTTTCGATACCATATTCACATAATTTAAAATGTAAATTTTGTACAACCAACTTCAACACAAATTATTAACAATAACTCAAAAAAGATTAGTCATACCTTGATCAAAATTATATTGGACCACACAAGAAGCAATAGCATTCAAATAAAAAGCGAATGATTGAAATTGGTTCACCCAGTAAAAAGTTATCAGGTAACACACATAAAAAACATACAGTGGAATTGAGTACCGTCTCCTTTTTGAAGTCGGTAGAAAACTAAAGAGAATAACATAATTTCTACTTAAGTTTCTGATGTTGGGGCTTTAACTCTTTGATGCGCTGTACACTAGTAGTAAAATGCTACTTAATTTCATGTGGTTAGTTCCTTGAACCAAAGACATTTTTAACTGGTAACGAGCCATTTTTTAAAGAAAAATAGAAAAAAAAATAAAGAACATTTCATCCTAATCCTTAGCGACGAAGCATCTATATTTTGATTCTTCTCTTGACTGCCTCGTTGGTATAGTGGTTGTACTAATGCGACTGCTGATCATGAGCTGATCACCCCCGTGCCTCGGTAAGCACGTAAAGCCTTTGGTCCTGCGCCTGATCTCTCTGCGGTCGTGCCGTTTTACCGTCCCATTGGACTATGAGAGCGAGGGAATAGAGAGTGCACCTGTGGTTGCGCATACACTTGGGCACTATAATCCTGTCCTGCGCCCATGGCTAGTCTCCGTTGAGGCTGGCCGCCGTGACATTATTTCGGTCTGGGGGACATTATTAAAACCGTGGTTCCCCTTGACCACGGTTGCTGGAAAGCAACCGAAACGTCGGGAATATAAAATAACTTAATTAAACGCGATAAAATCCGTAAAAGTAGTTTAATTTAATATGTAGTGTTCGCGTAAATATTAGAAATCATTATTAATATTATTTTGATTCTTAATGGAGGATGTAAAAAATTATGTCTATTGGCCACAGCATCTACTTATCTCAATGGAACTGTGCGCTAGTTTTCATGTTTATTTGAAAAATTGGATATGGTTAAATGTGAGAAAGATTACTTTTTGGTATAAAAAAGTAACACCAAAATTTCAGAACTAATGACAGAGATTTACTTCTTTTGGCCTGCTGAAATACTATTCGTTGACCCCTTAGAGTAAATTCCTCAGCAATAGATAAGGCGTGATAGAGCCAAGCTGCAGTTATAAAGTTGTAGGACGAACGGGTTTGATCGACCGTGAAGGACCACGCTTTCACAGAAAACCAGCGTAAAGTAGCAGATCAATGTTGCTGTATTTGTTATGGTGAGTGTAAAGTACCGGAAATTTTACTGGATACGAGGTGCTCTACCACTGAGGTGGCCACCATGGAGGATTGAATCAAAGAGCTTCTGAAGGACTTCAAGTATCAGTTTTCCATCCGCTTTCAGAAGCTCCGCTGTAATTGCATCCTCGCCTGGGCCCTTGCCGTTTTTAAGGTGTTGGAGAGCCATTCTAATCTCGTGCGGACTGACGTCCGGAATATCATCGGAATAGTGTCTTCTCGATAGCGAATTCGAAATAAGATTTGCTCTTGAATCGTTAGTCACACTTGCGTGTGGTTCCAATGATGATGTGTACACCTGTCCATATAACCTCTTAATCTCACTTAAAATCTCAGGTCTCCCGGAAACAACGCTGTCACTCTCGGTTTTCAGCTTCGAAAGTTGGCTCTTTCTGGTAGACAGATCTCTGACAAGAACTTTGGAGCTCTGGTTCCGCTCGATCGCTTCTTCAATACGAGCAGTATTAAGTTGCTTAAGGCCCGCCGCATGCATTTGGAGATCTGTCTGTTCAGTTGCCTGTATGCTGCCAAATCTACTGAAGACTGTAGCTTCATTTCCCGTCTAACAGACATGAGATTTAGAGTAGGATCTGAGAGTTTTCGTGTTCTTCTGCGGCGGGTCTTGCAAAACTTAGTTCCGACCGCATGCACAGTTTCCACGAGCTTGTCATTCATATCTTCCACTTCATTGCAGTCTTCTAGGCACTGAAAACGGTTTTGTAACTCGAGCTGAAAGGTTTCGGGACTTTGGAACAGAGCACGAGGGGGACGGAGCGTTGACTTCATTAGACGAGACCTCTCCAACTTAATTTTCATTCACATTCATATCGTCCACTTCACTGATCACGAGTCTCACAGAATACCTGCGTAAAGTAGCAGCTTAATGCTTCTGTGTTTCGTACGGTCCTATTTACTAGTAACAAGGCATTCTATATTAGTCCTCAGGGATGGCAACACATCCGCATGTTGATTATTAATCGAGGATGGATGTAGATGTCTATGAGCTAGAGGATACAATCAAGTAGACTGCGTGCTCATTAGTTACCCTTATTCTATAAAAATCCACACTATTTTGGAAGCCGTGAAGTATTTCTGGCCCTTTTTATTGCTTTGTAGCCTCTCACTGCTGTGAGAGTCACTGAGTGAAGAAATAATGTGCCGGATTTTATTGAGCAAATACATATCAGACCTTCGTATGGTGTTTATACAGAGACCAATATTCTTTAAATACAAAAGACAGAGAAACGATTGTTTGAACATACTAACAAGGATGTAAAATTACGTGTATAAGACGTTATTAAACTACAGAACATGGCGCATGTGTCACTAAAAAATCTTTGCAGTTATTATTATTTTATTTTAGAGATAATTTTCCAATCCAGAAATAAACAGACAAATAACATTTATTTGATGGATGGCAAATAATTAAATTTTTACCCTACCCTACTAACTACCCTAACACTTTATTAATGCTAAATGATATGGACGTAAATGCTATGATAATAAACAAAACCACCCGCGCTGAGTGTTGATAATACTCGGTTTTATTAATTGATTGCATGATAGATCTTGCACGCATATGATAAAAATGGTGCAGAAACTTAAGCTTAGTAATGCTTTATATACATGTACGTTAGCTCCTACATCTTGTCCCCAACCGAACATACTACCTCGGCCAAGCTGCTTCATTCGTGCCACAACAACAATAGCTGCAGGCTCTACCACGTATAGACACTTGCCGTAATTTGACTCTTGAACTACAAACACTTGCTGTAATTTCATATGAACTCCTTATTTCCCGCTATGCTGATTTCTGATCTTTGTTCGTAATTAAAAACTGAAGCTAGTACCAAATATCACAGATTACTTAATACATAGTTGTTACGGCCCGCAGCTGCTCCTGCAAAGGTTCAATATCCCGGGGTCCATGAGCGGAAGATTCAACGGGCAGCCGTGGGTTCGAGCCCGAATGGCCTTATGGAAAATGTTCTATCCTACTACACTTTAATGGGGAGGCTAGTCAAATAAAGAGTACTTACCTGTATCTGAGGCGACGAATGTCTCAAGGTTCGGTCAGGACGGAGGTGTGTATGTGCATGTGTGGTGGTATTTTTTGTGGCGTGGATGTGATTGACCCGACTGGACCGTTGAAGTCGGTAGCTGCCCGGACTCCGGCACCGCTCCAAATTATGGTAATCTCCAGCGGCGTCACCCACAGTCAATTTCATTCTTCTTCACTATGTCAGTCTATTAACTTTATTGTACATTTGACTAACTTCAAAACGCAACTAAATCCCATTACTTATAATGAAAACGTAACACACAGCACGAATACCGAATGTTCGGATCAAAGGTCACTTCCGTTTCGCGTGGCAACAAATTATTTCTAGAACTTAACACGACCTTCTCTAGTGTCACAAAGTTCAGCGTTCAACTGACAACAGAAAATGTCTCCGAACTATATCAAATGCCGCACGAGCAAATTAATATTGTCAAATGCACTTATATACGCTATCAAATTAGAATAACTAAATTCGCGGTAAATTAGGCGCGCATAACACACAAATTGAGACGTTGATCGCAATCAATGTTAACTTCCTAACAATTTGTCAACCCGGCGTCTAAATCTAGACTACAATTCCTCGTCGTTGCACAATTTGCTAACAAAACCGACTCTAAAAAATGGAGGTTATCCCGAGCGACTTCACGACGTGCTATCGACAGCACAGCTTTCAAGCAACTACTTCCACTCACGATCTGCGTTCGCGCCCTCTGCCAAAGCCACACCGCTCTCCCGAACGTCAAAACCGGTATGGCACCGAGCCGAGCGCCCTGCGGTGTCAAATCTTGAAACCAGCGTTTGGGCGTGAACATAGTAAATTATGACAAGATGTCCAGCACCTTAATGGACGCCTTATTGTTGGTGCTAGCTCCTTGAAGTTGTTAATTATATATGTATGAAAGAGGGAATAGCAGAGCATAAAAAGCATCAATTAATATATGATGAAATGTGTTTCGTAAAATTAATAATGATCTGGTTTTAATAGTTGCATTAAATCGAACATGTAAAATTATATTAATTAAATAAAAATACATTTTATCGTGTTTTATTTCCTTCCTAATTTATTGCACCATGTTGTGGTTTTTTATGAAATCCGTCAATATTTATAAGAAACCAGCTATCCGCGAGAAAGACATAACATATCTCTTGAAGAATTTAGACACGTGTGCGTGTGCTCTATTCTATAATTCTTCTGTCCATGTTTATGTGACTGAACTCCTCCTTGAGGAGCCGTTTACGACTGGACCGATTTTGATGAAATTTCGTGCATGTGATTATCTTGATTCGAGAATTGATTAGATTCACAATTGGATCCGGTAGGTGGCGGTATTGTTGGAATCCATAAATCACCATATATCAACACATAAAATATAACACACAACATTTAATATTTAACCTTTAAGTATGGACGTGGAGTCTCACAGGCTCCGCACGATTCGCCAGTTTTTGGTTTGACCCCCTTCCCCCCGCTCCATGCACCCGAGCGTCTCAGTAGCTTTACGTTTAGTTCCAAACTACACAGTGCGGGCGGAGGTTACGTCGCTGGATGCAGAACACGTGAGTAATATTCATCGAAATATTGGCTGGAGCCTGTCAGGCTCCACGTCCACTGTTGCCATGTAAAATATTATGATCAATTTTCTCTGTATGTTTTAGATTTTGTTATGTAAAATGGCTGAAAATATTAAAGCGAGTTGTTCTAGTGCAAAACAACCTCAGAGAAAAAAAATGCGACTCTTCGAAAGATGGATCATCTAGATCCATCTTTCGAAGACGAAATAACTTCTTTATTGTTGGCTTTGGATCAGTCAGACGATGAGGGAGATATTGAAAATTGCTTGGTATCTGAGGCGGACCCGACAAACTGTCATGATAGTGATTCAGGTGAAGAGGTCAACGACCTTGAAGATGCAGTCGATAGTGACAATTCAGACGCGCCACTTTCTGAATTACGCACGAACTATTATTATGGGAAAAATCGTTATAAGTGGACAAAGACGCCACCGTCAACAAGAGTACGTATATCTCAACACAATATTATATCAGTTCGTACATCTTCTTCGAACTTGTCAGCCGACTGTGAGAAAGATCCATTCAGTATATGGAACAAGTTATTCGACGATGAAATGCTCCATCAAATTTTGACCTGGACTAATGCAAAAATTTATATCTACAAAACTAAGTTCGCGCGTAGCAATCGACCTGAACTGAACGATTTGGACTTAGTTGAGCTGAAAGCGTTTATTGGTCTACTATTTTATTCTGCTGTTTTGAAGTCGAACCACGAAGACACAAGTTACTTATTCGCATTAGATGGTACAGGCTGTGAGATATTCAGGTGTACAATGTCGGAAACCAGATTTCTTATATTGTTACTGTGCCTTCGTTTCGATGATCCTAATGAACGTGATGAGAAGAAAAAGACTGACAAGTTAGCTGCTATATCCCCCATTTTCAACAAGTTCGTAAGTAATTCGCAACAGTTGTACGAACTAAGTGAATGTGTAACTGTGGACGAAATGCTAGTCAAGTTTCGTGGAAGAAGTCACCTAATATCATACATGCCTAAAAAACCAGGTAAATATGGTCTAGTGATACGAGCATTATGCGACGCTAAGAACTTTTATTTTTATAATGGCTATGTATATTCTGGAAAAGACTCCGATGGTATTGGGTTGACAGTAGAAGAAAAGAAATTCCTAGTCCCCACACAGTGCGTCTTACGTCTAACGAAACCAATCCAAAGAAGTAACCGCAACGTCACAGCTGATAATTGGTTTTCATCTATTGAACTCGTAGATGAATTAGCAAAACGAAAGTTGACGTATGTAGGGACAGTAAAAAAAATAAAAGAGAGATACCTATCCAATTTCAGCCAAATAAGCGTCGAGAAGTAGCATCTACCTTATTTGGATTTACGAACCAAAAAACGTTATGTTCTTGGGTTCCTAAGAAAAATAGAGCTGTAATACTCATATCTTCCATGCACCATGATGATCAAGTAGACCAAAATACTATAAAACCCGAAATAATACTTTATTACAACTCTACTAAAGGAGGAGTTGACGAAGCGGATAAAAAATGTTCTATTTACTCGTGTAGCCGCCGTACGCGGAGATGGACAATGGTGTTACTATTTCGAGTGCTGAATCTAAGTGGCATGAATGCATACATTCTCTACAACATGTATCAATCAAAAGAGGTTGAAAGAGGAGATTTCCTAAAAGAATTGGCTCGTTCCCTTGTAGTGCCGCATATGCAAAGACGTGTTGTAAACACAAAATTGCCGAGAGAGCTGAGGTCAACTATAGCTCGAATATTGGGTAAAGATATGGTAACTGAAGATGTCCAAACACCACCCGTCAGTCAAGGAACTAGAAGAGCATGTAGAATATGTCCCACAAAAAAACATAGAATGACCATTTATGTTTGTGTGGGGTGCAGCAAGCCTGTGTGCCTACAATGCTCTCGCCCTTTGTGCGCTGACTGCCAGTAATTTAGAGATATTATGACTGCTGTCAGAATTTTTGTTTTTCTTTGTCAGAAAGAACTTTTATGTTTTTTTTTCGTTTGTTCATTAAGTTAGAGGATAAATAGGTTTTATTTTGTTTTATTGTTGGATTTAGTAAAATTGAGTGAGTTAAAATGATAACCCTACCAAAAGTCTTAAAAAGTGCCATGATTGTTAATTTTTCATATTTCTATGATTATGATAAAGAAAGTTTATTACAAATTACTATTTTTTTCTTATTAAAGACCTCTATTTATGAATAGAAAGGCTAAGACGATGTGCGGTAATGTTTTCTAGAAAAAAGTTGCTTTTGAATGTAGTAGCCTGAGAGACTCCACGTCCGCACTAGTGTTGAAAATATATCACGTCCATACTAAAAGGTTAAGAAATAGAAAACATTTTCCCCTCAGATAAGGGACCAAACTATTTTCGTAGGTTATATAAAATAAAATAAAAAAAGGTTTTTATTTGTGGCCTATTCATAATTATCATCATTATTACAACCATTCACAAGTTCACTGCTGAATATAGGCCTCTCCCAAGGAATGCCTGAAAGCACAGTCCTGAGCCACCTGTATACATCGACTCACCGTATATCTTACCAGGTCGTCACTCCATCTGGTGGGAGGGCACCCTGCACTTTGCCTACCAATACGAAACTTTCTTAGAAGCCACTCGAAAACCTTTCTTCCCCGTCGGTTGTCAGTTCTTCGAGTTATATGGCCGACTCATTGCCACTTCACCTTATTAATCCGTGGGCTGCCTAATGCAGCGGCAATATTTCTCATTATTTTCTGTGAAGTTAGTTCTGTTAGCCAGCTGGCCTATACATCTTCTCCGGACTCAGGGCTCACGGCCTAAAAGGCCGTAAGGTATATAAAATGTTGCTCATGATGACGATGAGGATGCCAAAAATTAACGCAAATCAGTATACGGATCAGTCAAAGCAGAGGTGGCGGTCTCTGATTTTGACGGCTAACTCATATTGTTCGACGCTATGGGTGGTAAGAACCGCTCAGGCATGCAAGTGTACGTATTCTTTTACTATTTGTTGCCGGTTCTTCCCAAGACAGAGGATTTTTTTCTAACCAGTGGTAAAGTGAATAAATGACTTTAAATAAGAAATAGTTGTAATTAATATTGAATAAAAATTATTCTTTTCTATTCTACTACATTGCAAGGTCTCCGGAGACCGGCCGCGACGTTTAGTGTCGAAACGTAAGTGTGGCGGCCCTAAGGGACCGCTGATTTTCTTTTGGCAAGCCTCAGCCAAAGGAACCGCTCATCCTCAATTAAAAATAAAAATATAAATGCTTTGTCACTTCTTAAGATTGAAACGAATGCTTAGTTAACAGTAAAAATATAATCCCACTGGGTTTCTGGCTGGTTCTTCCCAGGACAGAGGTACTTTCGAACCAGTGGCATAATATATTTGATTGTCAGGACACATCTTTTGAAATTTACTTACGAAGTTAACAATAGATGCTTTTATAGAAGTTACCAAAACAAAACTCATAATATTATCTTACAATACGACGGGGACATGGGAAGCAAACAGATGGGCTAAAGTTGTAATCGTTCACTTGTATACATACATCGAATTTATTATTTAACAAAAACATGGCCTTAAAAATTTTCTTATTTATTATAATACCTATGACATTTATTATAATACCGCTCTGCAGTACTGGCCATTCCAAATAAAAATATATTTTGTTTGGCTAAGAATTCTAATTGAAAATTAATTTTATTTTAAAAACATGGAATTCTTTTTCCAAAATTAGTCATTTATTTTTTGATAAGCGTTATTTTTTCAACACATTTTTTTCTTTTTTGTCATCACGAATACGTTAAAAATTCGAGTAATTATGGAATATGAGTACCGTTGTGGCAGCAACGCGGCACAAGCGGCACGCTACATCAACGACGTTTACGGGGCGAATATTACAATTGAACGTGCCACCTGTTATGGGTTTGCCCGCTTCCGTTCTGGAAATTTTGACCTGAAAAATGCAGCCCCTGGTCGTCCGAAAACTATGGTTGACAGTGACGAATTAAAGGCGATTTTGGAAGCCAGCAGTAGCTTTCAAAGTTCATCAAAGCAAGCATCAAAATAATATTAGTTCAATTTCGTGAAATTGTCCTGGTTAAAAATCTTGTCAAATGGGTGCCTCACGACCTCAATGATCACCAGCGCGAAGAACGCACTGAGACGTGCCTTGCACTGCTTTGTTACCTGCATCGAAAAATGCTTTCTTTTTGACAATCGCAAGCGCTCAGCAACGCAACGACGCTGTACAATGCTCATTGTCTAAATTAAAACCGCTCATGGGACTCGTTCGCAAAATTTTATCTTTGCTATGTTTATTTACATTGGAACAATTAGTTTGTACGTGAATTTATAGTTCAATTAAAAGATATAACTAATTGAATTATTTCGAATTTATAGTTCAATTAAAAGATATAACTAATCTAAGTTAAATAAATATTTTTAGACGTCACAAGCTGTCTGTAAATACTAATATACCTAGTCAGGTCATAAGTTCTGTCATAAACTTTTTATAAAATTAATGATACATTTTTTCATAATTATATAGAAATTATATATGAAATGAAAGGCAATTTAATTTAGAATACAATTTTATTTACATTATTCAAAATGCTCTTCCCTATTTTGAATACATGCCCTTAATCGACGCGGCCAATCATCAATCGCAGCAAGCACCACACTCATGTCTATTTCTGCCGCTGCTTTAGCCATAGATGCTCCGTAGAGATTCCAAATTCTGATGAGATTTAGCGCAGATTTTCTCCATGCGTCTTGACACTAGTGTTTTTACTTCATCCTGGAAAGACGGCCCAGTAACTCAACTCCCTAAAAAATCTAATCTGACATATGAGGATTACCGTCCTATATCCATCCTTTCCTTTCTCTCTAAAGTATTCGAGCGCCTAATATATCTACAGATGAGCAAATTCTTGTCCAATCATAACCTTTTGAATTCATTCCAATCTGGTTTCCGTCCCGGTCATAGTACGACTACGGCTTTGGTTAGAATCACTGATGATTGTCGCCTGGGCATGGATAATCAACAGGTTACAGTATTGACATTGCTTGACTTTAGTAATGCCTTCAATACTGTAGACTTTGATGTTTTACTCGCTGTCCTAAGTTCTCTTAACATATCTCCTGAAGTAATTGGTTGGTTTTAATAGTTACTTACATGGGCGCCGGCAACGTGTACAAATTCAAGACACGTTTTCTGATTGGTCTGCTGTCAAAGCTGGCGTCCCACAAGGTGGCGTGTTGTCTCCTCTATTGTTCTCTATTTTCATCAATTCGATCTGTTCCCACATAACTTCTCTTTACCACCTATATGCAGACGATTTACAAATCTACTCTCAATGTAAGATTGCGGATCTCCCCAATACAATTGGATTAATTAATGAAGATCTTATTCGTATTTCTCATTGGTGTAATTCATTTGGGCTTAAAGTTAATCCATTGAAAACTCAAGCCATTATTATTGGGAGTTCAAAATTAATCTCTCGATTAACTTTGTCGCTGCTCCCGCCAGTCATATTCGAAGGGACACTTATCCCATACAGTGACAAAGTTAAGAATTTAGGTATTATGTTCGATCAGACTTTGTCTTGGGGACCGCAAGTGAGTGAAATAAGTAGAAGAATGTTTGCCGCAGTTGGTTCATTTCGAAGATTACGCAATGTTCTCCCCATTCCTACTAATGTTGCGCTGGCTAAATCTCTTCTTTTACCGATCCTTGACTACGCGGACACTTGTTATCTTGATCTAACAGTCGAGCAACTTAATAAACTTGAGCGGCTTCGAAATTATTGCATAAGGTTTATATTTGGGTTACGAAAGTATGACTAACTAAACTATGAATATCCGAATTCCGCCTTAAGCTCAAGTGGTTACCGATTCGCCTTCGCAGGAATACTCACATTCTTCATCTTCTTTACTGCATTCTGTTCAATCCGACCACTTCTTCTTATTTGAAAGACCGATTTATATATTTAAGTAGTTTACACTCTCTACCTCTACGATCTTAAAATAATCTCCTTCTAAGTACTCCTGGACATTCCTCTTCCTTCTATTCTAAGTCTTTTACGGTTACCGCTATACGACTATGGAATTCTCTCCCCTTACATATTAAAGAATCTAAATCTCTTCCTATATTTAAAAATAAATTAAAACTTTATTACCTTTCCCTTAAGTTATTACTTGTCGTCATTCACTTTTTCTTTCTTCTTTCTTTATCTTTCTATATTATATTCTGTACACCCCTTCCGCTATCTCTTAAAAATAGTATCCTCTGCCCTATGGTTGCCTGGAAGAGATCGCTGTTTTAGCGATAAGGCCGCCTGTTGTACCAATGTCCCTTTAAATATATAAATACTGTAATATGATCATTGGTGTACAATAAAGTATATTTTACTTTTACTTACTTTATTTACATTAAAATTTTGTAGTAACATTGATATATCTGCCATATTTAACATTAAGCTTCCAAATGCTGTGTAATCCCTTTGCAATTTTAATGTAAGCTTCTCTCTCTACACTTAAAATATTCGCCTTTCTCAAATTTATATGTTAAATTTATAACTTTGGTTTTTAAATTTATAGCTTTAATGGGAAGAGAATGAGTTTTATACGTGGTGAAGCCACGCTGTATCTATATTATTGTTGCAGCTTGATTGGGTTGGCTCTACCGGATAAGGTTAAACCACGCTCTCAAAGAATTCCCGCGTAAAATAACAACCTAACTGTGTTTCGTATGGGAATCTAGGAGACCGGAGACCTTTTTACTGGTAACGATAAATTTAGATTCCTCATAAAGGAAAGATGTAATTGACTATGGGCCACTCTATCCACTTACTGTTAGGTGGACTATGTTAACGTTCGTCACCTTTATTCTATAAAAAAGTAGTATAACTTGCGACTGTGTACACACCAGTCTGACTTTTGACTAAATTTTACGAGAACTTATATAGTTCGCCTCTATTTTTTTATAGGAGAGGGGCAAACGCGCATGCAGCTCACCTGATGGTAAGTGACCATCGCAGCCCATGAACAACCGCAACACCAGGGGAACCAGGGGAATTGCAGATACGTTGCCGGCCTTTTAAAAGGAGCAGGCTCTTTTCTTGAAGGTCCCTAAGTCGCATAGGTCCGGAAAAATCGCTGATGGTAATCGATTCAACAATGAAGTTGTGCGAGGCAGAAAACATCTTCTAAATCACACAGTGGTGGACTGCCAATCATCCAGATAGTGTGGATGGGATCAAGAGTTCTGCCGTGATGTGCGTTCGTGAAATTTGGCGGCTGGGATTAAACCGAACAATTCCTCAGAGCACTCCCCGTGGTAAATGCGAAAGGAAATGCAAAGGGATGCAACATCTCTTATCAGCGCCAATGAATCGAGCCGATCGGAAAGAACTCGGTCGTCGACGATTCGAACCGCTATGCGCTGAATGCTGTCAAGTGGAAGGAGCTGAAACGGAGCCCCTGCCCAGAGATGGGAACAGTATTCCATGTGAGGCCAAACCTGCGCCTTGTAAAATTGCAAGCGGTGTGCTGGCATGAAATACTGTCCCGCTTAGTAAAGTAGAGCACGCTAAGCTTTTTAGAGGCTAATTTGGCCTTCCCTTCCAAGTGACCACGAAACTGCACGTCACTCGATATGTCGACACCGAGGATACCGATACTGGCTGAGGCAACAAGTAGAGTGCCTTGAAACTGAGGAGATACGACAAAGGGGTTCCTTTTAGCGGTAAACGCACAAACTTGTGTCTTCTGGGGATTGAATTGGACTAGATTTAGTCGCCCCCACTCTGAGACTTTGTTCAACAAACTCTCGACTTCAGACACAAGTTTGTTCCGGTACTCGGCGACGTTTTCCCGAGAAATATTGGCACGGCCGGTATATAAAGTATCACCAGTGCTGTCTTTCGCATAGCAATGAATGTTACTGGTTTCCAATATATCATTGATATGCAGAAGAAACAGCGTTAGTGATAGCACGCAGCCTTGTGGAACACCAGCGGGAAGACCATAAGGGAGGCAGCTTCGAAAGAAGTGCTTTGTGCCAAACCCGATCGAAAGCCTTCGTTATGTCCAAACTAACAGCCAACGCCTCCCCCTTGGACTCCATTGCCTCCGCCCATCTATGAGTTAGGTAACCTAGAAGATTACCAACTGAGCAACCTCGACGGAACACGGTCTCGGTGGTCACTAATCAGCTGGTGATCCTCAAGGTACCGCATGAGCTGGTTGTAAGTAAAAGGTGAAAGTAATGGAAACCACTCGACCTGTTGACGTCCAGGGAAAAAGAGTGTTTTACGCAACGAGCGCTGTGTAAACAGCACTTCTCGCATGGAGCACTCACATCGCGGGATGGTCGGCGGTGTGTTCCCCCTGTCATCTAGAGTCGAGTTGGACGGAAAGAGAGAGCTCAGCAGATCGGCTTTCTCCTTTGCGGCATGGGCCAGTGAGTCGTCCTCTCTCTGCAGAGATGGAAGAAATGGCTGATAGAAGTTCCCTTGGACAGCCTTGTCGAGAGACCAGAATGCACGTGTTCCCGAAGGAAGGCGAACTAGCTTCTCGCCAATTCTGCCGATGTGCTCTGACTTTGCTTTGGCAATGACACTTTTGAAGGACCTGGAGGCGGAATTATACTTCTTTTAAGAGCGCTGATGTTTACATCCCGGGACGTTAATGCGTCAGCCCAGGCCCGGTAGCACTCCTGCTTATAGCGTGATGCTGTTTTACAGGAGCGACCAAACCACGGCTGGGATCTGCCTCCGATGGGCACCACAGAGAATGGAATTAAAAGTTCCATATCCTGAAGTACCACATCAGAAACAGAATCGACAACAACGCTGGGATCTTTCGGCGAGAAGCAAACCCGCCCCGAAGGGTAGGATGCAAAAAAAGACCGCATCCCGTCCCACTCCGTTGACCTATAGTGCCAAACATGGCAGCAAGCTGCAGATCGTAACTGCGATTGAAGCCTAATTGGCATCGTACTGCGGATCATACAATGGTCCGAAGGGCCCAGAGGGGCATCGACGGAGACCTGATATCCGTACGAATTAGAGGTCAGTAGAAGGACCAACACGGAAGGTACATGATCCTCCTCATCTGGGATCCGCGTAGGTAAAGTAACCAGTTGTGTTAGACCATATGGCAAGGCAAATTCATATACAGATCTACCCGCATGATCGGTTAAACGGGAATAAAGTCATTCAGCGTGGTGGGCGATAAAATCACCAAGTATCACTATCTCTGCGGATGGGACCTGTTTTAGCACGGAGTCTGCAGCCATTTGGACGTGGTCGATGAGTCGGCCTTTGTCGGCATTATCGCTATAGGACCTATAGAGGCAAATGTAGACGCGGGGATGGTCGTCGCTGTCTACGCGCAGCCATAGGATGGACAGGTACGTACGCGTACCTTCAAGACTGCCGAGGCGTCGAAAACAGATGTCCTCTATGACGTATACGCAAACTCCAGCCCGGAGCACAAAGGAGTGTTCAAATTTGTACCCCGGGTAGGAGAGATAGGATGTATCAGCCGGAGAGGACACCTGAGTCTCGGTTAAAAAGAGCAAGGCCGGCTTCGCCGTCTCTATATGGTATTGGACAGCGTTAAGGTTGGAATGATGTCCCCTGATGTTGCAAAAATTCACGGATAGCGTGAAAAGGGTCACCTTGGTCTTATTGCTCCGCTTACCCCGAGCAGTATTAGTCGCGAGCGGAATTTCAGAATATGCGGGGCAGCCTGCTCAGGCTGCCCCGCATATGCCTGCTACACTCAGGAGTGGAGTTGTTTGGTCGTGGATGCTCAGCGAGGGATTCTCCAGGGGTGCTGGTACCCTCCTGGGGTAGTCTTTTGTTTAATTTCGCTACCATTTTGATGTTGATGGAGGGGGGGGAATTGGGCGTCCGGCCACCTGCACTCACCAAGCGGAACGCAGAGGTAAACCTCTACTTCACGCTGGTATTCTGTGAGGTCGTGGTACCCGGTTCGAGCCGGCCCATCCATGCGGCAGCAAAGGCTGCCGCGTGGCTCTACCACTGTTGAAAAACCAGTCTTGATATCAATGGCGCTGGCCAGTTGTGGGTAAAATTCGTCAGGAATTTCGTTCGAAACCGTCACAACTTTTACCGAAATTCTCTAAAGCAAATGTTACAAATACGTATTTATATATTTATTCATAATTAATTCATTACAGCCATTCTAAAGTTCACTGCTGAACATAGGCCTCCCTCATATATAGCCTGATTGGAGCTATTTTGCCACAATTTCTACGCTTGGCATGCTCAAGTTTAAGCAACCTATGTTTTTGCTTTTTTTCATTTGTATTGTCTATGAAGATGCTGCTGCCCATCCTCTGTTTCAATTTCCGTCTGCTGCCTCTTACCTACGGGGTAGTAGATATTCTTGCACCACCACTACATGTCATGTCGTAGCTATAAGGTTGTTATTACGGTTATAGCACGAAATGGTTGGCACGACCGGCGAAGTACCACGCTCTGACAGAATACCAACGTAGCAGCTTTATGTTTCTATGCATCCTATGGTGAATGTAGAGGCTCTTACTGAAAGACCCTCTTTACTGATAACGAGGCAATTCATCTTAGGCTTCAGGGCTGACAACGCATCTGCATTTTGATTGTTCGCGGACTAGTGTTAAAGCAAACGCAGCGAAGTATTTCTAATAAAGTTTCTTCAAACAAACTGTTTTAAAATTCAACCAAGTTTTCTTTTTCACATAAAATCCCAATTGCCTTTCTAAAATTAAATTTAACCCAATACTATTTATATCCCAATAATATCTTGAGACGTCAAGCGAATTTCCGACACTTTAGTATTAAAGTTTGGAGAAGTGATTAGTCTGTAACATTTACTTTCTTAAGTAATTAGTCCTTTAAAAGTTCCTTCCAAAAGTCAATGTAATGGATTAAAATCATTAGACCTTTTCGACCATAAATTACATTCATACTGAATTACATATATTAGCTACATACGATATGTGAAATCAACTGCTGGTTGTGATACTTTAATTGCTGATGTGATTTTAAACGTGATATAGCTACGCTGCAGCTATAATATGGTTGTATCAGAAATGGGTCGGTTCGCATGGAGAAGCGCCACGCTATCACAGAATACCAGAATAAAATAGCAGCTCAATGCTGCTTTATTTTGTATGGTGAGTGTAGAGAACCGGAGGCCCTGTTTACTGGAAACGAGGCATTCCACCTTAGACCTCAGGGGTGACAAGGCTTTTGATTTTTAACCGAGGATAGATGTTTATGTCTATGGGCAGACAGCATCAACTTACGTAAGTGGATGCTGTAGCCCATTCTTTCAGGTGGACTGTAAACTCGTTTGTCACCCTATTCTAGAAAAAAAAACTGTCACTCCATTTAGTGGCTGACGCCCTATACTTCGCTAGAGAATCTTTATTTGATATCGGTTGTTGATATTAGAAAGGATAGTTTGTGAAAAGTATTATTAATGTGATTTATTATGTAAGTGATTTAAAGTTATATACTTTCCACTGCTGGGTATTTTTCTTTCCAAAGTTAAAGAGGGTTATGGAGCAATTCCGCCTCGCTGCTCCAGCGTATTTTGACAGCCTTTAAATTTCCTCCGAATTATTTCGTAAACATGCAGATTTCTCACGATGTTTCTTGTCAAGCATGTAGGAAATCCGCACTTAAAATTTCAATCATCAACTTTCTTGGTGTCGGTGACAATAATTGAACCCGGGTTGCTTGAGGTTTGTGAAATTAACGGTGAGCGCTAGTTACTTAGCTAGGAGGATGTTTTAGCTGGAAAACACACCCACACGCACACACACACACACACCTTCAGACCACTCTTTCAAGTCCGGAGGTAAGATCTTATCATAACTAACAAAACGATGTCAAACTCGGCACATCTAGTCCTACTCTTCGAGGAGTTCCAGTAGCATTTATCAAAGTACACTTTCAGGTCACTCTATCAAGTCCGGCGGCAGAGGCGGATTAAATGTCAACTGCGCCCTGGGCTAGCCTAGCACCTCATCGGCGTCCCTCTAGAGGCCATATTATATCTATTATAAATTAAAATACTCATTTTGCAAATAAACTATATTATAATTTATATAAGCAAATTCATTAGGATATAAATGAAAAATACGATGAGAGAGTAAGAGCAATTTAGGAGTAATCAAATACGCCAATTTATTTCATTTAAAAACTTCCGTGCGTGCCTTTTTAATCTTGCGCCCCAAGGCACGTGCCTAATTTGCCTTAAGGATAATCCGCCACTATCCGGAGGTAAGGTCTCATCATAACTTACATACCGAGCACAATCTCGGCATATCTCATTCTACTCATCGAGGAGTTCTAGTAGCATATATCGAAGTACATTTTCAGGTCTTCGTAAAGTGCAAGACGTATAAATATACTTATTTATAAATTCTGTGTACTTTTAGCGAAATAAAATATTGTAATAAAAATCTGTGATTACTAAAATAATATTAATATCTGACCTTGGTCAAATATATATCAAATTTGGTTTTTGGAATATTTTGTATTTCGAAAGCGATCGATATTTTTCAGCACGAACCGCTGTAAACAAACGATCACTCACAACGGCGGCTGAGCCCACGGAGTAAGGAAGTAATCTGTGGCTGGGAGTGAGGCAGTGTATTTAGTAAAATAAATTAATACAAGGCTGCTCAAATCACCGAAAATTTCGCTATTTCTTAGTTGAAAAAAATTATTATAACTAAGCAAACCAAAATTAAACTGCCATTTACATTCAATGGCTTCCTACATCATATATGAAGAGGTTAAAAAATAGATTGAGTTGAACAATTGATATTTTCAAAAGTTATCGTGTGTACGCCGCCATGCGTACTTGATAAATCTACACATTATGTCACTAAAAAAGTTTTTTTTTGTAAAAATAACATAATTAACATAAACAATCACGCCTGTCACCCAGAGGGGTAGGCAGAGACTACGGACTTCCATTTGGCGCGATCCTGACACACCTCTCTCGCCTCTTTTACATCCATATATCTACGCATACACGCTCGTCGGTTAAGGGTACTCCTAATCTGGCCCATTTTAATGTATCGCCGATTTGGTCGATAAACCTTCGTCTAGGGCGTCCCTTCCCAACCCGGCCGTTCACTTCTGCAACATAAATTTGCTTTGTCACTCTTTCCTCGTTCATTCTTTCTACATGACCAAACCACCGAAGCATTCCTTTCTTAATCCTTGTCACAACGTCATCTTGCAAACCACACTTTTCTCTTATCACACTATTTCTCACCCTGTCATTCAGATTCAGCCCTAGCATACTCCTTAAGGACCGCATCTCTACAGCATTTATTCTACTCTCATGCTTCTTCTGCCAGACCCAACTTTCACTACCATACATTAAAGTAGGGAGTAACACAGCATTATGAATTGCCATACGTGCCTTAGTTGACACATTCTAACTCTTCATAATAGCGTGTAGAGCCCCATTCACTCTATTTCCTGCGTTCACTCGTCGTTCTATATCCTTGTCATATCTACCATCCCTGCTAAATAAACATCCCAAATATACAAACTCAATCAACTCCCCTTCTATTCTTATTTCACATAAAGTTTTACTTTCTTCTCTTTCAAAAACCATCACTTTCGTCTTACTTGCGTTCACTTTCATACCCCTTTCTTTCAATGACCAATTCATTAAAGTAACCATCATTTGCAACTTGGCCGCCGACGATGCAAATATGACTTGATCATCGGCGTACAAAAGGCATTTGACGGTTGACTCACCCATTCTCAACCCACATTCTTCAACTTTCAAAGTTTGCAAACAACTGTCCATAAATAGGTTAAACAGCCACGGGGAAGCCACACATCCCTGTCTGACACCTTTATGAATGCCAAACCAGTCCGAGTAGACCCCGTTAATCCTGACACAAGCACTAGAGTCCCTATAAAGAGACCTTAATGCCTGTATCAAGCCAGCGCTCAACCCAAATGAGTTCAGTGTTTGCCATAACACATTCCTGTCCACTCTGTCAATAAGCCTTTTCCAAGTCCATGAACGCACAAAAAACTTTCTGGTTTTTGGCCAAAAACTTCTCCGCTATCATGCGCATGGAAAAGACTTGATCCGTACACCCCATCCCCTTTCTAAATCCAGCTTGCACATCCCAATTTTTTCCATCAGTTTCTTCCATAACTCTTTCAATTAACACCTTAGCATACAGTTTACCCACAATGCTAAGCAAGCTGATACCACGGTAGTTTTTACAGTCCTGCTGCGACCCCTTTCCCTTATATATTGGGACTATTACGGCTTTGCACCAGCCTTCCGGTACCCGCTTCAGTTCCCAACACATATTAAATAAGGTGTACAGCAGGCCTGCAACCACAAATAAATTGATCAAAATAACAATTGATCGATTTAAAAATAAAATAAGTTCAACAATCATTTATCTTTCTAACAATGTGCCTTTTATATCATTTATATGTTCAATACAAATGTTAGATACGATTTCATGCGACAAAACGTTGGAATCTTGAATTTGGGCGCTAGTAGAACATATGCGGGTGCTATCGGGCGATCAGCTTGACCAGTTTAGCAAGTAAAGTTTACTCGAAGGTTTTGACACGTAGGATGCAAGAGAAATCGGAAAGATTTCTATGGGAGGCACAATGCGGATTTAGACCTGGAAGAGGATGCACAGATCAAATGTTTTCTCTCCGCATGATCACGGAAAAGCTTCTGGCTGCTAACCAGAAGATTTTCTGTGCTTTTGTGGATCTTGAGAAAGCATTTGATAAGGTTGTAAGGGAGAAAATGTGGGAACTGTTGCCGGGGTATGGTGTGGATGGTCGATTGCTAAGGGCTCTGCAGTCTCTTTACTGTGACAGTAAAGCCTGTGTGCAGGTAGGGCATGACCTGTCACCCATGTTTAACGTCCAAACGGGCGTAAAACAGGGTTGTGTCATGTCTTCCTGGCTGTTCATACTGTATCTCGACAGCTGTTTACAAAAGCTGAAAGATAGCTGTTTAGGTGTAAAATTGGGTAACATAAAAGTAAATTGTCTGCTGTATGCTGATGATGCAGTGCTTATTGCACCATCAGAGGCAGAACTGCAGGCATTAGTCACGTGTATGAAAGAGGAATGTGAAATTAAAGGTCTCCGTTTGAACGCTAATAAAACTAAGGTTCTGGTATTTGAAAGGGACGAAGAGAGAACGAAGTGTGAAATATGGGTAAATCAGGAATGTCTAGAACAAGTCAATGAAATTGTATACTTGGGGAGTGCTTTTAGCCGGGATGGAAGATGTGATTTAGATGTGGACAGGCGTGTCGCTGCCGGGAACAAAGTCAATGGTGCCCTGACTGCGTTAGTCAAAAGGCAAGGCGTAGTGAAGAGTGCACGCCTTGCAATACATAACGCAGTGTTGGTACCGACTTTGTTATATGGCAGCGAAACCTGGGTATGCCAGAAGAAGCATAAAAGCAAGTTGAATGCAGTGGAGATGCGATCTCTTCGTAAAATGTGCGGCGTTACCATGGCCGACCGAAAGCGCAACGAAGAGATTCGCAATATGGCAGGTTTGAAAGATGACCTTATCACAAAAATTGATAAGGGCGTGCTTCGGTGGTTTGGGCACGTTGAGCGAATGAGTGAAGACCGAATGGTGAAAAAAATATATAGCGCGAAAGTTAATATTAAAAGGTGTTGAGGTAGACCGAGACTAACTTTCGAAGACCATGTGAGCAAATTTCTCGAAGAGGGTAGGGTCAAGAGTACTCGGATACCTAGACGTGCATGTATGAAGAAGATAATGAATCTGAAAGAAGCGAAAGAGGTATGTAAGGATCGTGACACTTGGCGATCTGTTCTCTCTGACTACCCCGTCAGGGATTGTGCGTGAAGATAAGTAAGTAAGTAGAACATATCTACGCGCTTTGCGCTATAGCCCGAGAAATGCAATATAGCCCAATGCTATTCAAACTTTGCCGCATACCAAAACAGATATAGGTATATTCAAGAGAGAACAAGTCATCGTCTTAATTAAAACACATTTTACTGATATATTCACATTTAATTTTAACATTTTAATTTCCGACGTTTAGGGTGCTTAACAGCGCCCTTATTAGGTTGTTATTGAGGTTTTTGACGTTCTAATGTTATTGTAAACAATCTACGCAGAATGGGCTTACAGTAGCCTTGCAAATCTCCCTTGGTAGGAATTAATGATCTTTTGCTAGGATTTATTGTCTATCGAATCTGATGTTATGATTCGGACGACCCTGAACATATTGATGTACTGCAGACTTAGAATCAAAGGCGACAATATCCGTGAAATTAGTTTATTTCATTACAACTCATTTTCTATTCCTTCTAACAAGACGGAACGTGTGAGTCTTTCCACAAGGTGTCCATCTTCGTAAGAAATATCTAGTATGGAGTTTATATAGTTGTCAATATACACAATACCATTTGTATACTAGTTTAATTAACATAACTATATAAAAAAAATTGTTAAAACTTAGCTCCGTGAACTCAATTCCAGAACCACATATTCTCAGAGCTTACAAACTTAGTGTTGTTAGCAAACTCACTAGTACATGTAAAGGGGATGAAACTAGTTGCGAATTAGGATTAGCTTGCTTATGTATTAGACCACTTTCGAGGGGTTAACTATTTTGTAAAGGATTACGAACTTAATTTACTATTATTGTTTTCAACATTTGAAGTATATATTTTAAGGTATTCCTGACGAGAAGATGTGTCGTAATCTACCGAACGTTGCCCAGTCGAGTCGGATCCGCCGATTGATCTCTCCGTCAAAGTCGGACTTAATCGAAATATAATTTGTCTTATGTAAAAATATTCGTCGACAACTTCGAGCGTAGTACTCCCAACCACTACTGGCATAGGTGTAACATAGACCATTATATATGAACTTTGTTTTGTCCATGGAGGATGCTATTGAGGGTCGTTGAGCATAGTGCTGAGGTCCTCCGGCGATTTTGCCATATGAACCATATCGTCAGCAAATTGAAGGTGAGTGATGAGCTCGTTGTTAATGTTGATACCGTATTCTTTCTAGTCCAGAAGCTTTAAATATACTCCAGTGCAGCAGTAAAGAGTTTTGGGGATATAATTTCACCCTTTCTTACACCTTTCTGCAGATCGTACTCTGGTACTGTAATCCAAAACCCATCGCAATATTACTATACAAACACTTTAACACTTCGATATGCCGACAGTCAATGAGGCTTTCATATAATTTCATATATTATTTTCATACAATAAAATAGCTAGCAAAGATAATTCTGCAGCATATGATGTATTTTATTTGATTACAGGCCTTACACGTCTTGAAACAGCTAGATTAGTTTATTTAAGTTATTTCCATAGCTTAATATCATATGGAATCTTGCTATGCGGTAATGGGACAGACTTTGAAACTATCTTATTTTTCAGAAGAGAGCCATAAGAGCAATTTCTAACTTAGGTCCGATGGTATCCACTAGAGAAAAAATATAAATAAATAAATATATTAACATTGGCCTCTCAATATATTTACGAAAATTTACTGTATGTACACGAAAACAAAAATAGTGATATTAAAAATAGTGATTCACATTCTGTAAATACTAGGAACAATCAAATTTAGTTAATTCCATTTACTAGACTCCAAAGAGTCAGTAATACTTTTGTCCTCTCAATATATTTACGAAAATTTACTGTATGTACACAAAAACAAAAATAGTGATATTCAAAATAGTGATTCACATTCTGTAGATACTAGGAACAATCAAATTTAGTTAATTCCATTTACTAAACTCCAAAGAGTCACTAATACTTTCATAAGGCAATGTATATGCTATTACAATAATATCTTAGAAAATATGCAGACCTTATTAAAATTGTTATTAAGCGAAAAGAGTTTAATAAAGATTATTATACTACTGAAGAGTAAATGATTGATATTAACCCCTTGGAATATAAGTGATTGCTTTCCAAATTAAAATTGAAGTGTATGGCTCTAATATTGAAATAACTGGCTTCTATTAAGCTCAGGGGGTTATTTGAAAGCTATTGAGACATGTAAAACCATTTTAAAATTTTTGTCTGTCTGTTTGTTCGGGCTCATCTTTGGAATAGCTGAACTGATAGTGATGAAACTTTACGAACAAACAGAGAGCAATGCCAAGAGTGATCTAGGCTATATTTTATCCAAAAAACTTAAATATTAAAAAAAAACGAGAAATTTATAAAATCTTTGATAATAATTACTACATGTTATGCAGTCGAAGCTGTAGCGGGTCACCAGTTAATTATATAATTTATTCGTGAACTATAAATAAGAAAAAACAAATTTCCCGTTAGATTTCTCGTGAACTCTTCCTAAGGCGCGTATTTTATCCTTAACAGTGGAGTCGTCAAAAATGGCTTCCAATAAATATAATTTATTTATTCATGCGTGATAGAGCCATGCTGCAGTTACGACTATATTAGTAGTATAGTTCTAGCACGAATGGGTCGCCTCGACCGGGGAAGGACCACGCTCTCACAGAATACCAGCGTGAAATAGCAGCTTGACGCTGCTGTGTTTCGTATGTTGAGTGTAGCGAGAACCGGAGACCCATTTTACTGGAAACGAGGCATTCCATCTTAGTCTTCACGGGTGACAACGCATCTGCATTTTGATTCGCAAACGAGGATAGATGTAGATGTCTATGGGCCACAGCAACCACTTACCATCAGGTGGACTGTGTGCTCGTTTGTCACCCTAACCTATAAAAAAAATTCATCCTAAGGCAATGTTATTATTTCTTCAAAATATTATATCATTACGAATGAGGTTATTATTATGTATTTGTCTTTCGTTCTTCATGTTACGTGAAATTATGAATTATGTGAGTAAAATCAAAATGAGAAAATAAATCTCATCTTGTAACGTTACGACATAAATATTATGTTGCTTTGAGAAATTCTGAAATACGTGTTCATTTATTTTATTAAGAGAGTACTATCAGTAAGTTTTGAGTCAAATATCCCGAAAAAAGGAGATTATAAAAAATACAATCTATTTCACCCTTCAGGGTTTGAATTTTGCAAAATCCTTTCTTAGTGGATCCGTACGTAATAAAAGGAACCTATTGTCCCAATTTCAAGCTTCTACACCCAGCGGTTTGGTCTGTACGTCTCAATAAAATATTTTTCACACAAACTTCACACCCTCGTTTTATAGGCTTAAACTATTGAAAAAATAGAAAATGCAAACCAGATCTGAAAACCCTCTCTCCAGTAAATTCAATATCCCATAATCCCGGACCGCAAAATCAAGTCAATCACCTGGAAAAATAAAAATTTTATACAAAATGTAACATCTATTTCGCCTATTTCCAAAATCCTGTCTTAAAAGTTAGCTACTGCCCTAGTTTCAGATTTCTACTTCTAGCGGTTTGGGCTGTGCGTTGATAGATTAATTTGTCACTCGTGTCCAACAAGGAACACTTATATGTGTGACCTACTAATTGTTCCGGTTCAGATGTTATTCCTTGTGTAATAAATGTATGTAAACTGCCACCACGGTACAAGAGAATCCTAAGAGACATTAACAACTTCATCTCTTATTTTTCACCAATTTGTTATAATGATTAAAAAAAACATGTGGTCCATTCCTGAATTATAACCTATTTAATAATAAAGAATCATTAAAATCGGTTCAGCCGTAGCCGAGAAATCGGTGAAAATACATAAACGAACACGCGTCGACTATAAAACATTCAAGTCTTTATTTTCATATAGAAAAAGTTTTACCAAAAGTCACAGTCGAGTTTAATAGTCTAGTCAACAAGTGCCTTTTTGGCCAACTTTGTTCAGCATTCTCGGAAAAAATGAATCAGGTGTCGTTCGATTAGGAATAGCATGTACCTAAATGATTTTTGAAATATTAAACTTCCACTTGCAAAAATTGCAAAAGTTATAAACAATTAACTAAAAAGAAAAAAGGCGGTTTACTTTTTTGCAAAGATCTCAAAAACTAATTGAGATTTTTCAAATCTAAAAAAAAATTAAAAAAAAGAGAAAACTTCCTAGAAAAATCCTTAAAAAATACTGGAAATTTAGAACCAATTTTAAAATTTTAAGGGTGCTCTGGCTGGCGCAAGCCATGCCCACTTCAGACACTTTATCAATATAAATTATTGCATGCCGTAAGCGCAACACGCATAGGTATGTTCTACTAGCGCCTAAAAATCAAGATTCCAACGTTTTGTCGCATGAAATCGTATCTATCAATCATATTATACGTATAAATGATATAAAAAGCACATTGTCAGAAAGATAAATGATTGTTGGACTTATTTTTTTTTTGAATCGATTAATTGCTACTTTTACATAAAAAAGGTTTATGGTGTGGATTTATCAAGTCCGTATAGCTCGTAAACACGATAACTTTTGAAAATATCAATTTTTCAACTCAATCTATTTTTTAAACTCTACATCTATCATGTGGGAAGCCATTGAATGTAAATGGCAGTTTAATTTTGTTTTGTTTAGTTATAATTAATTTTTTTCAGCGGCTAAATGTCGAAATTTTCGGCGTGTGAGCAGCCTTGTGTGAAATCATTTTAGTAAACGGACTACCTCACTCGGTTAGTACTAGAGGTGTAAAAGTAACGAAAAAAAGCGTACCCGTATGTATTCGTTACTTTAACAATTAGTACTCGTTACTATCGTATCGTTACGTTACTCGTTACTTCTCACAACATGCTGTTATGTTAGAGCATCGAATCGAGTCGTATTGCCTACACGTAAAGTATGACCTCGCGGCGTATTTTGAACCAGACTTATGTTTAAGTTATTCTAAATTTAGTTTAATTTAATAGGTAAAGTGTAAAACTACGAGTGAACTGTTGACGGAATCTACTAAATTTGCAATGGATTTACTATTTTGTCGTTAATGACGAAAATGAATGAACAATTAACAATATTTGATAATTAACAACTTTTGTTAACCAAGAAACAATTAAATCCCATTAGAGCGGCTTTATTATAATATCTCTTTTAAGATAAGAACAAACGAAAAACGTGAAAATACGCGATAATAAAAAACAGAAACATACATATTTCTAATTTGTAAAAAATACTTTCTTACCTTCTTTCTGTTCCAATCTAAAACTTCGTTTACACACACAATACCTTCAATAAGCAGTAAAAAACTTGGACGACGTATTTCCAAATTATACTTTACCTAATAAACAAACATCGCTCTTTGTAATAAGTGTGCGCATGCGTAAAACATACCATCAGCCATCGATATATAATATGTACTATGTACTAGATTTCGCATTCCGAACATACACTATATTCAACTGAACTGTACTGCAATCCGTACAGGGTGTCATTTAGTTTGGTTTCAATCTACTAGTTAGTCTGTGGTTCCAATATACATGCAGTGTGAAGGGGCTCTAATAATATAAGATTTTAAATTAAATTTTAGATTAAAAACTTACCGCGCAGACGCAACGCGCTTAAATCAAAAACTGCGCATGCGCGACTCTACTATCTCCCGCGCATGCGCGAAGACATACATAGAGTAGTGCACATTTTTTGTTTAGAATGGCTTCTCTAGTACGTAGTACATGTAACTCAATGCCATCAGCAAATGTTACAATACACGCATCACGTATCATCGGTACTTGCGTGAACTGAAACATTGTAGTTACCCATACTGCGAAAAATGCGAGTAACGAAAGACATTCATGTGTATCGTTTCGTTACTCGGTACTAGATGGCGCACCCGTTACTCATTACCGAATACATACGGTTTGCTACATCTTTAGTTAGTAGTTAGTACGCCGTCAACTGCCGTTGCGAGTGGATATTTTATTGGTTGTTTGCAGCTGCACAAAAAGATCGCTGTACAAATAAATACAAAATATTCGAAAAACAAATTTTTTACTATTTTATATTAGTTGATTATTATAATAATCAGAGATTTTTATTGCAATATTTTAAAAGCACATAATAAATAATAGTACTACGTACTAAAAGTAAGTAGGATGTAATATTTATACTTAAATACGTCTTGGACTTTATGGAGTGACATGAATGATGATATGATGATCATATGAACATTATGACTCGTGCACTTTGGAAATTATCGGAAAATTGGAAGTATAATAAGGTTATTAGTGAAAACTTGTGTGTATTTAAACTACTTTAAAAAATTCCGTATAATCATGTTATACGTAATTTTTTTAATGCGATTAGGGCATGCTCAATCGGATTTACCAATAGTTTTAAAAATATTAAATATAAAGTTTAAGAAGATCTTACTGGATAGATTAATGAACAATAATCCGCCGCAAAAATTTTTGTCGCAATTTTTTTAATTAATTATGAAATAGTTAATTACATTTTTTGCAGCTTCAACATCAAACTATAAATTTGAGATTTTTTCTCTTCTTTGGAGCTATTCTCAAAAGGCTACATAATAGATCCCTGACTAATTTAAGTTATTTATTTTGCATCAACATAAAATTAAAAAATATATTTTGTTTTGATTTTTCCAACGGAGACACTTTATCTAGTGGGGGCCGCTCTACACTTCACCTACTGGTACGAGGCTGCCACTTGATAACCTCTCTTCCACATCGCTTGTCAGTTCTTCAGGCTATATGGCCGACCCATTGCCACTTCTGCTTACTAATCTGTTGGGCTATGTATGCGAATATACTAATTTTTAAGTCCATCACGCAGCGAAACCTCGAGCATAGCCCTTTCCGTAGCTTGCTAAATGACCTTGAGATTCCTCATATGGACAGCAGTGCAGGGCCACGTCACAGATCCATAAGTCATCTCTGGCAATATGCACTGGTTATACAGTCTTGTTTTCAGGTTTTGAGATATACCTGACGAGAAGATGTGCCGTAATACTCTCGATTGAAATATTGTAGTATTATAATTAATAATAAAAACATTTTTAAAATAGTTAATCGGTAAAGAACTATTCGGTCGATACAAGTCATGCAGATGCCTGTGCGAAAAGAAATTTGTATGAATATCTCATTGATCCCTGATCTGATATACATAAGAATAATGGGTATAACTGGCATAATGACATTTGTATGTCATTATGACAGTTATACCCATTTTTTAAATTTTTGTCTGCCTCTCTGTCTGTTAGATAATCTTCTGATGAACCGATTGTAATGATACCCAAGCGAGGCTGCGGCGGGTCACTAGTCAATAATAAGCTGATTTACTTACCATTAAGGAGACTGTCAGTTCGAATATCAATTCTATTTTAGTAAAAAAAAAACTTGAAAATAATAACTGAAATAGTAAAATAAAATTTACTTAAGTTCTACTTAAGTAAATTTTATCGACTTGAACCATTTGTTATGTACACTGAATAGATCATCTCAATCTAATAAATCACTCCAGTATTGCTTAAGGCCGGTTCATTGTAATAAGTTCAGATGGTTTTAATGTAAAATTTTGCAATGTCATCTTGATTGTGTTTATCGTTTTAATTTCTTACAAAAATTCAAGTGTCATTTAAACTTAAATAATACTAAAGATTCCTTATACTTACGCGGATACTACACATTAAATGAAACTAATTTTAATAAACATATTTAATTTAGTTGATATTCATTAGCTAAAGGTAGCCGGGCTAACTGTGACATTGGGATGTCAAACACCTGTCCCCCCTGTGACCATGACCTGTGACCACCGAAACTTTGAGAATAAAAAAGTTAAAATTAAACGCAATAAAATCCGTAAAATTATTTTCATTAAATGTAACTAGTATTTACACAGACTTTTCGAATACTATACAGAACTCGTGTTCACGGTGGGACATCATAATTGCTGTAAAGTACTCGAAATATTAGAAATATAAAATAAGTTAATATATACGTAATAAAAACCGTAAAAACTAATTTTATTTCAATATGTAGTGTTCGCGTAAACAAGAAATCATTACAATATTTAAATTGTTAGCTTTGCCGGGATAAATATACTTACTTCCTACTTAACATGTAACACAGGTCTAACTAATTTAGGTTCTACGTATTTAATCTACTTCTGAGAATACAACTTGTAATGTTACGAATGGTTCGCAATAAATTTCACTGAAATATGTTGGGAACTATTACGGTATTACACGATAGTAAATTAAATGTTACATTGATGGTAAAGCACGACGCTTATTTGACTACAAATAAGCGTCGTGCTTTTAGTTTAGGTTGTTGGTCTCCTTCTCTGTCTAGAAGTCATCTAGTTAGAAATAGTTAAGTAACATAAATTATTTCTTCCCGTTAAGTTCATGCTTGTTCAAACTCCTATTTTACCTATTTTTGATTATGCAGATGTGTGCTAACCAGACCTGTCCCAAGAACTTTTTAACAAGCTGGAGCTCCTCAACAACTGTATTAGATTTATTTTTGGCATTTTTATAGAAGAGGGGGCAAACGAGCATGCGACTTACCTGATGGTCAGTGACTACCGCCGCAAATGAACAACTGCAACACCGGGGGAATTGCAGATGCATTGCTGGCCTTTTAGAAAGGTGTAAGCTCTTTTCTTGAAGGTCCCTAAGTCGTATCGGTCCGGAAAATTCGCCGGTGGTAAACAATTCTACAGAGAAGTTGAACGAGCAAGAAAACTACTAGTAAAACGTACAGTCATGGACAGCCAAGCATCCACATAGTGAGGAGGGTATCATGAGTTTTGAGGCGATGTGCGTTCGTGAAATTTGGCGGCTGGAATTAATACAAAGAATTCCTCAGAGCACTCCCCGCTTTAGATTCAATAAAAAATGCAAAGGGAAGCAACATCCCTAGGCAGCGCCAGTGTATCGAGCTGATCAGAAAGAACTTGCGATACGATACGATACAACGAAGAGGCTCTTTTTAGCAGTAACCGCGCAAACTTCTGTCTTCTTGGGGATTAAACTGGACTAGATTTAGTCGCCCCCAATCCGAGACTTTGATCTGCAATGACTCGACTTCAGACACAAGTTTGTCCCGGAACTCGGCGAAGTTTTCCCCAGAAATATTGGCACGGCCGGTATATAAGGCACCAATATTGCTATCATCTGCATAGCAATGAATGTTACCATCTTGCAAAATATAATTGATATGCAAAAGAAACAGCGTTGGGGATAGCACGCAGCCTTTTGGCACAGCAGCGTTAGTAGGCTTGTAAATGGAGCATGCACCGTCTACTACGACCTTGGTGCTCCTATCAGCAAAGAAACTGGTGATCTAATTGCACAATTTCTCGGGGAGCCCATAGGAAGGGAGTTTCGAAAAGTGCGCTCTGTGCCAGACCCGATAGAAGGCCTTTGCTATGTCCAAACTAACAGCCAATGCCTCCTCCTTGGACTCTACTGCCTCCGCCCAACTATGAGTTAGGTAGACCATAAGATATCCAGCTGATCAAACCCGACTAAAACCGTATTGGCGGTCACTAATCAGCTGGTGATCCTCAAGGTACCGCATGAGCTGGCAGTTAATAATAGATTCCATAATTTTGGAGAACAAGGAGGTGGTGGCGATAGGCCTATAGTTGGACGGGTCTGAGCGGTCGCCTTTTTTAAGGATCAGAAGGACCAAAGCTCCTTCCATGAATTTGGGCCTACGCCTTGGGAGTAGAAGTACCGGAAAAGATGCGTTAAAACCGGTGACAACTCCGGAGTACACGTCTTCAGCACAATGGGAGGGACTCCATCAGGCCCACTCAACTTGCTGACGTTCAGGGAGAAGAGTGCTTTGTGAACCGAGCGCTGTGTAAACCGCACATCCGGCATAGAGCATTCACACCGCGGGGTGTTCGGCGGTGTGTTCCCCCCGTCATCTAGAGTCGAGTTGGACGCAAAGAGAGAGCCTAACAGATCGGTTTTATCCTTTGTCGTATGGACCAGTGAGTCGTCCTTTCTGTGCAGAGATGGAAGAGATGGCTGACAAAAGTTCTCTTGGACAGTCTCGGCGAGAGACCAGAATACATTGGTTCCAGAAGGAAGGCGAACTAGTTTCTCGCCAATTCTACCGATGTGATCAGACCTTGCCTTGGCAATGACTCTTTTAAAAGACCTGGAGGCAGAATTATACTTCTTTTTAAGAGCGCTAGTGCTTACATCCAGAGACGTTGATGCATCAGCCCAGGCCCAGTAGCACTGCTGCTTATAGCGTGATGCTATTTTACAGAAGCAACTGAACTATGGCTAGGATCTGCCTCCGATGGGCACCATAGAGAATGTAATATAAAACTCCATACCCTGAAGTACCACATCAGCAACAGAATTAGCTAAAACGCTGGAATCTTCCGGCGAGTAGCAAACCCGCACCCAGGGGTAGCATGCAAAAAAGACCGCATCCTATCCCAATTGGCTGACCTATAGTGCCTAATACGGCGGCAACCTGCATAATGCAACCGCGATTTGAGTGTGAGTAGCACCACACTCCAGGCTATACAATGGTGCGACGAGCGTAAAGGAACGTCGACTGAAACCTGATATCTGTTCATATGAGAAGTCAGAAGAAGGTCCAACAGAGAAGATGCATGAGCCTTCACATATGAAATCCACGTAGGCATAATAACCAGCTGTGTAAGAACATATGCCAAATCAAAGTCATGAACGGTCTCCCCGCATGATCTGTTAAACGTGAACCAAGCCATTCGGCGTGGTGGGGTTAAAATTACCAAGGATCACGATCTCTGTAGACGGGATCTGCTGTAACAAAGAATCTGTAGCCATTTGGACGTGGTCGATGAGTCTGTCTGTTTCGGAATTACCGATATGGGACCTATAGAGGCACCCGTAGACACGGGGATAGTCGTCGCTATCTACGCGCAGTCATAGGATTGACAGATCTGTACCTTCAAGACTGCCGAGGCGTCGAAAACAGATGTCCTCTCCGACGTTTACGCAAACTCCAGCCCAGGGCAGAAAGAAGTGTTCTAATTTATACCCCAGGTAGGAGAGATATGAAGTATCAGCCGGAGTGGACGCCTGAGTCTCTAGATGGTAGTGGACAGCGTTAAGGTTGGAATAAAATCCCCTGATGTTGCAAAATTCACGCATAGCGTGACAGGTGTCGCCTTGGTCTTATTGCACTGCTTGCCCCGAGCAGTATTAGTTGCGAGAGGAATTTTGCCCATAGAATACGCGTTGCAGCCTGAGTATCCACGCTCAGAAGTGGAGCAGCTTAGTCGTGGGTGCCCAGTGAGGGATACTCCAGGGGTGCTGGTACCCTCCTGGGGTAGTCTTTCGTTTAATTCCACTACCATGTTGAAGGAGGAGGGGGAATGGGGGGGGGGGATTGGACCTCTGGTAACCTGCACTCACCTAGCGAAACGCAGAGGTAAACCTCTACTTTGCGCTGGTAGTCTGTGAGGTCATTGTACCACCCCGGTTCGAGCCGGCCAATCCGTGTAACAGCAAAAGCTGACGCGTGGCGCTACCACAGTTGTTAAATTCTACCTACTTAAGTATGTAAATATCGATGGGCCACAGCATACACTTACCTACAGGTGGACTGTGTACTCGTTTGTCACTATTATTCTATAAAAAAAAAATTGGCCTCCGGGTTGACATTTTGTTATAATATATAATGTGTTATGTGTTGCGTATTTTAGTTTCTATTCTTTTTTTTCTTTCAATTGCCACCTACGTCAAATTCTTACTACTCCATGGGTTTACTGTTAGAGAATGCCTTTAGGTATTAATTTCCATTCTTTCTAAGGGAATACAATAAAGATTTGAAAAAAAAGTTGTTAAAACGAGTCTAGCAAAATGAAATACCATGGAATCACTTCTGTCTGTCCGTCTAGTACATATGCGTCTGTTGGTCAGCCAAATTCTGGCCCAGATACACAATGTATTGGTTCAGATTGATTTCATCGCGTTTGATTTTAACTTTTTTAATTTCCGCCGATTTTCGACTCGTTCATATTAAAACTGAATCGACTACTGACGTCAAATATGTCAGTCCTCTTCGCGACCATGGGTACTGTAAATCACCCAAAACGTCGGGAATCAAAAAAGTTAAAATTAAGCGCCATAAAATCCGTAAAATTAGTTTCATTGAATGGGATTCTGGTTCTAGAAAACCATAAACATAAAAATGTAGGCGCTCACCATCCGAAAACAGCAGAATTAAACTGTTATTTTACGCTAGTGTGTGTGTGTGTGACATTAGTCATGTTTTGATGTGGACTTTAATGGATCCTAGAATTTTTTTATTATAATAAATGTTAATTGCGTCACTAGTATTACTTTAAAAATATTTTTTTGTCTAACATAGATAAATAATATTTAATAAAAATTATTTTGTTCTAATAATTTTACAACGACAAAACTTTTTTTAATTCAATGATGGCGACAAACGAGCACACGAGACTAAGATGGAATGCCTCGTATGCAGTAAAAAGTCACCATAAGATACACAGCAACATTAAGCTGCTATTTCACGCCGGTATTCTGTAAGGGCGTGGTCTTACACCGATGCAACCGACTAATTGGCTCTACCGCGTATATATTTTACTCATTTTCGTATAATAGTATAATAAGTTTATTCTAAATAAATAGTACAAGTTTATCGTTAAAATTATTCGCTGTTCAACTTCAGTTCAAAGTTTATAACATGAGTGCCAGCAGGTGCCCTTCTTTTACGTTCGTTCGTTACGTTCCTCGTACGTTTGATCAAATGCATGTGACGTAGTTTATACGACACTGCCGGCATTCAGTTCAGGAACTACAACTTTATAATTATGACCGTTTGCTCAAAACGCTTGTAATTTTACTTTGAGAGAAATAACATTTTTTATAGAATGAGTGTAACAAACGAGCACACAGTCCATCTGACGGTAAGTGGTTATGTGTTTATTATATTAAGAATAAAAATACAGATGCGTTGTCATCCCTGAGGACTAAGAAATAATGCCTCGTTTCCAGTAAAAAGGGTCTCCGTTTCTCTACATTCACCATAGGAAACACAGCAGCGTTAACCTACCTCTACCTAATTTATAGTTGGGCGGAGGCAGTAGAGTCCAAGGGGGAGGCATTGGCTGTTAGTTTGGACATAGCAAAGGCCTTCGATCGGGTCTGGCACAAAGCGCTTTTTTCGAAGATCCCTTCCTATGGGCTTCCCGAGATATTGTGCAATTAGATCACCAGTTTCCTTGCTGATAGGAGCACCAAGGTCGTAGTAGACGGTGCATGCTCCATTTACAAGCCTACTAACGCTGCTGTGCCAAAAGGCTGCGTGCTTGTTTATCAATATATTGCATATCAATGATATTTTGCAAGATGGTAACATTCATTGCTATGCAGATAATAGCACTATTGATGCCTTATATACCGGCCGTGCCAATATTTCTGGTAAACGTCTCCGAGTTCCGGGACAAATTTGTGTCTGAAGTCGAGTCATTGCAGATCAAAGTCTCGGATTGAGGGCGACTAGTCCAGTTCGTCTCATCCACCCATTTAAATTTTAAATTTTCGTCAAGAGCCTCTTCGTCGTATCGTATCGTATCGCAAGTTCTTTCTGATCGGCTCGATACACTGGCGCTGCCTAGGGATGTTGCTTCCCTTTGCATTTCCTATTTAATCTAAAGCGGGGAGTGCTCTGAGGTATTCTTTGGATTAATACCAGCCGCCAAATTTCACGAACGCACATCGCCTCAAAATTCATGATACCCTCCTCACTATCTGGATGCTTGGCTGCCCATGACTGTACGTTTTACTAGTAGTTTTCTTGCTCGTTCAACTTCTCTGTAGAATTGTTTACCAAATACTGGCAAATTTTCCGGACCGATACGACTTAGGGACCTTCAGGAAAAGAGCTTACACCTTTCTAAAAGGCCAGCAATGCATCTGCAATTCCCCCGATGTTGCAGTTGTTCATTTGTGGCGGTAGTCACTGACCATCAGGTAAGTCGCATGCCCGTTTGCCCCCTCTTCTATAAAAATGCCAAAAATAAATCTAATACAGTTGTTGAGGAGCTCCAGCTTGTTAAAAAGTTCTTGGGACAGGTCTGGTTAGCACACATCTGCATAATCAAAAATAGGTAAAATAGGAGTTTGAACAAGCATGAACTTAACGGGAGGAAACAATTTATGTTGCTTAACTGCATTAACAGAATGTTATACTAGTGATTTTGTTTTCTATGTGTTTATTCCTGTTAAGTTTGCTGTCCAAGTTAAGACCTAAATAATACCACCATACTAACGTAACCAAATACCGTGTTCAAAGATGAGGGCCCAGATAAGTCTTTAGAGGAGTGAATTACGTCAGGACACAATAAGTGTGGGAAAAGGGATGCGCCTATCAATACGTCATTTTTTTAAGCACACCGTAACACTCATCAGCGAGCCTTATGTCATTAAATTGTGCTAAGATTGATTAGTCTACCACAGCAATTGTTTCTCTCCCTTAGCGCCGTATGCAAAGACTTGTGAGGTAAATAATAAAACAGTCTTCTGCAAATGTTGGGAAACACAGCGTGACGTCCGAACGCGCACCCGAGATGAGAAGTGGCAAGTATGCGCGCGCTGTGGGCGCGGGAGCTGCAGAATTAAGCAGAGCTTGCTCAAGCTGAGGCTGAGGCAGCGCAGAGGAAGAATTATCGCTTCCACGCTGGAAATGCAATAATGTATTATGCTTAAATTTATAAACTCGACAACTAAAGTTTGAGGAGCAATTAGATACTCTATGGCTTAAGCTGAGACAATTCATACATGCATTGTTACTCTTCACACTTAAATAAGTGCTGGTGCACAATTTTATCACACAGGCACTTCTTTGAATGACTAGTCGTCGTACTGACATATGCCTGATACTTCGGCGATGAAATATTATTACAGCGACGATTATTATCATTACCTCGTCGACTGTTTGATGGACTACTAGAGTTTGTACTAGAATCGGTGAGTTGGTAGAACTTTAGAGCTGATTTTAATAAAATTTACTAAATCATCAAAGGTAGGTATTATCGAGCTATGATTGTATTCGAAAGATCGAATGGTATCCGAGTCAAGCTTCTTTAGCACGATATGCAGAACAATTAAGTCTACGAGATTATCCAACTTTAAGTTTTGTAAAGCGCGCACTGCACTTTTAAAGTTATCAGTAAATAAATCAAAGTTATTTGCTGTGGACGATTACAACGGCTTAAACTTGAACATCTGATTTATATACGCAGAAGCTAGCATACGTTTGTCTTCGATCAATGAGTACTTGCAATAAAGTTTTATAATTTTCAGCGCATGGAGTCATACCTGAGCACACAAACAGGACTCTTTGGAGTAAGAATAGTGTCCCTCATACAGGCATAATTGATAGAATTTACTCAAAAATTCCTATCTTACAAGCCAAGTACGATAAAATTCCTAAACAATTTGTTTTCGATAAGAAGTACAAGATATAACTAAATGAAACCAGCCAGCCGGAGGGATTAAGGCCAAAAGAGCTTAGAGTTTTCACCGATGGTTCTAAAACAAATAAAGGTATAGGTTCTGGAACTTTCTCTGAAGACCTCAATATCCACATATGCACACCGCTGGGTACCTATAACTCAGTCTTTCAGGCGGAATGTATCGGTATCATTCAAGTGACCATAGCAACAGATGCTAGGAAGGTTAATGACTTCCCCATCAGAATACTGACCGACAGTAGAGCGGTACTACAAGCTCTGAGTTGCAATGTGGTGAACTCGGGACTAATATATGAATGCCATCAACGATTAAATGAGGTATGTAAAAACAACAATGTGACTCTGCAATGTGTAAAGGGGCACATTGGATCCATAGGCAACGATGCAGCAGACGAACTGGCCAGAAGAGGATCGGCTCTGGTCACTATAGGACCGGAACCAATCATACCAATCCCCTTTGGTAACGTTCGTTCACTGGTACGTAGACACTTTACCAATCAACACACTCTTCTTTGGAAAAATTTAGTAGACTGTAGACAAGCTAGGGAGGCCCTGCCTAAAATAAACAGTCGTTTAACCAAAGTTCTAATGAGACTGAACAAGCCGCAGATCACGATAGTAACAAGTGCTATCACAGAACACGGCACCTTTACCAAGCATTTATTTACTATAAGTGTTACAGATAGTCCCCTGTGCAGGGCATGTATGGGAGAGGAAGAAAGGGCAGCCCACGTGCTACTGAAATGTCCGGAGGTCACTACGTACAGGGCTAAAGGCATCTCGGCACGCCGGAATCACTCCCCGAAGTTTCATGCAACATCAAAAGACTATTGAGCTTCTTGGGGGAGATCTCATGGCTCGAATAATCACAATAATCCTGTCCACATGCAAAATACGCGCATAAACATAGAGTTGCTTGGTTTAGTACCAACACTTCAAACTAATCAGTCATTGACGTGTTGTACAATCCTAGAGTCTCCCGCCATTGATAAATTAGTACAACGATTTCGGGAGCTTGAACAGCCTCCTTTAGCATCGCCCATTCAGTGTCCTTCAGACATTGAATGTGAAGAGTTTTATAAGTCGACGACGTCCCGCGATCCTGATAGTGGTAGATACATTGTTGGCCTACCATTTAAAGATGACGTTTATTCTCTCGGAGGTTCTTACGAGACTGCTGGACGACGACTCATGTACTTAGAAAGAAAATTTCAAGCCACACCTATACTAAGGTTGGCATATGACGACGTCATAAAGGAATATTTAGGCAAAAATTATATCTCTCCCGCACCACCCCGTACGACTCTTATGACCCCGCTCCAATTTATGTAATCCCGCATCATGGAGTCTTACGCGAAGACAAGACGTCGACACGTTTACGTATAGTCCTGGATGCTAGCAGTAAGACTAGCACTGGTCGAGCATTAAATTATATCCTACATTCAGGGCCAAATTTGCAAGGCGATTTGTTCAATATAATTCTAAATTTCCGCCTACATCCAGTCACAATGACAGCCAACTATCGCCAGCAATTCCTGCATATAATTGTTCGCGATTCTGATCTTCGTTATCAATGCTTCCTATACCGCTTTCTTCCACATAACCCACTTGTGTTGTACCACTTAAATCGCGTATGCTTCGGTTTAACTTTGATTCCATACCATGCATTGCGTACGGTTAGACAGCTTATCGATGACGACGGCGCAAAGTATCCACTTGCAAGTCTTATCGTGTCTACTTTGCTATATATGGACGATATCGCGTTCTCTTTGCCCAGCGAATCTGAAGCCAGTGAAGCCTCTCAGCAGCTGATAGGCTTATTCAAGGGCGCACAATGGGACCTAATACAATGGAATATGAACCGTCAACCTGTTCTAGATAACCTCCTTGCTTCTCATAAGAATTCAGGAAAAGTAGAGTTCGATAAGTCAACGCAACATAAAATATTGGGCTTGTATTAGTCTACTGATAGAGACGCCTTTTATTTTAAGATAACTATTCCCGCTGGTGTGACGTGCACTAATCGCTACATCTTATCTTCTATCGCCCGCCTGTAGGATATAATAGCTTTCGTTGCCCCCACAGTTGCGTATGCCAAGTTGTTAATAAAACAGCTTTGGCAACTTAATTTAGATTGGGACGATATACCGCCACTGCCCATTGTTAAGATGTGGAAGCAATTCTGTACTGAATTAACAGCTATTAATGATTTACGTATCCCGCGACATGTTGGTGTATCCAAAAACTGTACTGCCACACTTCTGGGGTTTTCCGATGCCAGTGAGCACGCATACGGTGCCGTAGTTTACATACATATAAATAGTGTTAACGGTAACACCGTCCAATTGGTTTGTACAAAGACTAAAGTCGCACCAACAAAGCCACTATCTATTGCACGCCTCGAGCTCTGTGGAGCGGTTTTACTCTCAAAGTTGCTGCGCAGAGTCCTCGAAAATTACTCTCTTGGCCTCGCAATATCGGTCTATGCCTTTGTAGATTCAAAGGTAGCTCTGTACTGGATAAAGAGTTCGCCACACCAATGGCAGACAATTGTTGCAAACCGCGTTGTTCAGATAGATCACCGACAATATTCCCGTTGACGACTTTTATCATGTTGCAGGCACTGAGAATCCCGCTGACATAGTTTCACGTGGCGTTACGCCAGATAAATTAGTTTCAAATCTTATGTGGCTCCGTGGGCCTCAGTAACCTCACTAGATCCATCTCAGTAGCCTCTCCATACTTTAGACAGTCAGGATATTGCAGGTATGCCTGAAAAAAGGATTTTGTTGCACACTGTGTACACATTCGTCTGTAGTACTGTAAGTTATGAGCTTGCGCTCCGCATCTCTTCTTGGAGTAAACTTCTACGTATAATTGCGTATGTGTGTAAGTTTGCCAAATTATGACCCCGCCACAGCACTATTGTAGTGACTGCTGATAATCTCAGTTTCGCTGAGGTTATAATGCTCAGCGGCCCTGCAAAAGCAACACTTTGCAGTGGAATATTCAAATATTAGAGGTAACAAACCTTGCTCACCCGCTTTCAGTCGTATAAGGACGAGAGAAATGAAACGCTTGAGTGTTGACGTAAGACTGACTGTAATTACGTTATTAATAAGTTTATATATAAGATTATACCCAAACGTACGTATAGGTACTAGGTAGATACTACACCTTCCTTCCCAAAGAAAAAAAGAAATGAATATGTGCATTTCTTTTTTTTTTGTTTTATAATACTAACATTTAAAATTACACAATAATTATATTCTAATTTTTAAAATGTAAATATGGGTAAAAGCATAAACAAATAGTTACAAAATATTTAGATTAATATGATTACAATTGGTATTATAATACTTAATATTAAGGTAAAGTAATAATAATTAATAAAACTTAATACACTAATTTATTATAATTATAATCGATTAAGTACACAACGTCTGTAATGTATTACTTATGAACTATAATATTATTACAATATTATATATGTAATATTATAATAAATTTATTACATTTATTTTAAGGATAATACAACTTAGTTCGGTTTTTGTGAACAATGTAATTTTTGCCATTTTTTAGTATTTCAACATTCGGTGAGCAATCTCTAATTACTAAATATGGACCTGAATAAATGGCGCTGAGTTTGTTACCAGTTTCTTCTTTAATTAATATCAAATCATTAATTTTATAAGTTATAGCGTTCATTTTACAATCATATTTGGATTTCCTAACAATTTTACTATTGATTAAATTTTCTCTTGCTTCCTTTTGGGAGGTTTGTAGGCGATATTTTAACTCTAACGGATAATCTTCGTAATTATAGACGGGTTCTACGGTTTTAGTTAAATTACTGGGTAAATTACATTTTTTGCCATAAACTAACTCGAATGGGGTATACTTAGTTTCGCGGTGAACGGAAGTATTATATGAAAAGCACCAAAAAGGTATCCAAGAACTCCAAGATTCGGGGTGATTGTCTGTCTGTATACGTAAAAATGCTGCTAAACTCTTGTGGGAATTTTCAAGTGCACCAATACTCTCGTGATGGTAGGCTGTGGAATTTAATTTATTAATTTTTAATAAACTACATACCTCTTTCATAACTGTGGACATAAACTCGGTACCTCGATCTGTGGCTATCTCCTTCGGTATTCCATGGCGAAGAATGAAATTGTTTACAAAAGCCTGTGCAACTTCTACAGAACTCTTAGAAACTAACGGATATGCCTCTACGTATTTAGACATCTCACATTGGAGTGTTAATATATATGAATAATTATAACTATCTCTATCTAGAGGTCCTACGATATCTAAGAAAATTTTCTCGAAGGGAGTTTGAGCTGTAGACGTTACAGTCATAGGCTCCCTAACGGAAACGGAATGCTTTTGTTTCTGGCATTTGTCGCACCGTCTTACAAATGCTGTTATGTCTCTTTCAATACCTGGCCAAAAGTAATATTTTTTAATGTTATTCAACATCCTCTTGATACCCGCGTGGCCACTAGTGGGGAGGAGATGAAAGTAATTCAATATCACTCTTTGGTCGTCTTTGTCATAGATTCTTTCAATTTCTTTTAAAATAATAATTCTTGGTCCGGACCAATTTTTAATACTCTTAATCTCATTTAATACTTGCTCTATAAATTTATCATTTTCTTTACATTTCATGAAGTATACTTCGTTAATATTTATTTTCTTACAAAAATCAGACAGCTCCCTCACAAATTCGCCTCGCGATAATTGTGATCGGATAGCTGGATTTATATAAATAGTCATTTTCTTTAAAACATATATAAAAGTTCGAGATTCGCATGCGATTTCATTGTTCTTTCGTAATTTTTCTAAATCACTTTTATCAATAAATCTTAATTCTATCGATATCTTTGGTTTGTTATGTACCTCTACGACTCTTGCGTGATCAAGCCAATTGTCAGTATTCACAATATCATGCAAAGAATCACAGTTCTTCCGTGTCATACTACACTTCTCTTCCATTTTTTTTGAGCTCTTGTCATTACATTCACACTACACTCACTCATATCTTTCAAGTCTTTCGATGTAATACGTATTCTAGATAAAGCATCTGCAGCGGCATTTTCACTTCCTCTTACATACTCTACTATATAGTCGTATTCTTCTAAGGCAAGCCTAAATTTCAATAATCTACTTGACGGGTCTTTCATGTTAAAGAGATAAATAAGGGGTTTGTGGTCAGTGTAAATTTTGAAAGAACGGCCATATAAATAAGGTCTAAAGTACTTGACAGCCCAAACGACCGACAGTAATTCTTTTTCGATTGTAGGGTAATTCTTTTCTGCTCTATTTAGGGTTCGGCTAGCATATGCTATAGGCTTTCCATTTTTATTGGATAGTACGGCACCTATAGCATAACCGGATGCATCAGTCTGAACTATAAATTGGATATTTTCAGAGAAATCTGGGTATTGAAGTAATGGGGGTGACATCATATCTTGTTGTAATGCATTGAATGAACGTTGACACTCATCACTCCAATAAAATTGTACATTTTTACGACATAATCTGTTCAAATGGAAAGCTTTCTCTGCAAAATTTGGAATAAATTTACGATAGAAGTTTGCGAAGGCTACAAAGCGTTTTATTTCGTCTGTATTAGTAGGAATAGGGTAATTTTGTATAACTTTGATTTTTTCAGGATCCGGTAAAACACCATCTCCAGATACAACATGACCCAAATACAATAATTCTTTTTTTTTAAATGTACATTTGTCGGGATTTAACTTTAAATTTACTTGTTTTAATCGCTCAAATACTTCAGTCAAGTTTTTATTATGGTCGGCTAAATTTCTTCCAAAAATTATAATGTCGTCAAGATAAATAAAACATTTTTCAAAAGTTAAGCCCGCCATAGCCATATTCATCATCCTAGAGAACGAATTGGGACTGGTTTTTAGGCCCATTGGCATTCTGGTCATCTGGTATTGCCCAGAACAGAATGCTGTGTACTTACGACTATTTGGTTCTAATTCCACATTATAGAAACCCTGATTTAAATCTAAATGTGTATAGTATATACAACCTGAAAGAGAGTCGAGTATTTCTGTAACATTGGGCAGAGGAAACTTATCATCTACTATTGAATTATTTAATTTACGATAGTCTATTACTAATCTCCATTTCTTATCATTACATTCCGATTTTTTAGGAACTAAGAGAATAGGGCTTGACCATTCGCTCTTACAAGGCTCAATAATCCCTTGATTTAACATTTTATCCAATTGCTTTTTAATTTCTACCTTTTGAGAATGTGGTAATCTATATGGTTTTACATAAATTGGGTCTACGTTGGGTTTTAAAGTGATTGTATGTTTATAGATATCTGTCATAGTTAAGCTGTCTCCTGGTAAATAAAATATGTCACAGTATTTTGCACATATGTTTTCGATTGAAACCTGTTCTTCCCCATTTAGATATTCCTGTAATTTTAAAATAGAAAATAATTTCTTTACGCGTTCTGCATTTTTATTCGATTCTCCAAACATACACATATAGTACTCACTCGCTCTATGAATGCTAGGGCTAATGTCGCTCAAACAAAAATCGCTATCAGTTGTATTTATTATTCGAATAGGTATTTTTCCTCTAACTGGACTCGCTAACGTGCTGGCTACGTAAACACCCTCCGCTAACTCTTTCGAACATACCACACAATCATCTTTCATATCAGTATTTATAAAATGTATAGATTCCGTTCGCGATGGAATATGCAAAAGTCATTATTAGTATTACTAAACGTAGGTAAATAAATTCGTTAATTATTGGAATTAATCAATGAAAAGTAATTGTTTTCATAATCTATTATCGCTGCAAACTTTTTGCAAAAGTCATCACCAATTATAGCAGTAGCTTTAGTAGGTAGAGTATCTAATACAAAGAATTTATGTTGAAAGGATCCTTGGGGCACTTTCAATTCGAGAAACACATATCCAATTGCCTCAACACTACCTCCGATACCGCTAAACACACATTTCTCTTTATGGAATGGAATGTTGTAAGTGTAAACAAGTTTAAGCTCTAGCGCAGAAATTGATGCGCCGGTGTCAATTAAACAATGCAAAGTAAAACAATCGTTAAATGTAAATTCAACAAAACGTGAATCATTATTACATGAAAACATATGACCTTTAATCTCGAAAAAATTGATTATTATTATTATTATTAGCAGAGGTGGGTTGGGATTGTAAATTATTTTGGTCAATGAAGTTTACGTAACTTTGGTTTTGCCCTGCTTTTAAATTAATATTATTTTTCATACCTCTACTATTCTGGTATGGGCGGGAATTACCTCGCCAATGTCTACCTCGTTGGTTGCCACGCCACATTGGTCGTTGTTGGCCTCTGCTCACTACAACGCCGCGCTGTAGGTGGGCACTGTACGATCCATATTGATGACCACGGTGATTATAACGTCCCCTGGAATTGCGAAAATAGGAATTCTTTTTATTTATGGTCATAAAATTGGGATTAGCAGTGGTTGGTGGCTCCTCATCTAATGCTGATTGAATTGCGTCTTTTAAAGATAGAAAGTTATGTGCTGTAATTATAGTTCCGGTTCTGCGATTCCGTAGCCCGTCAGCAAATTGCTTGATTGCTTGCCTTTCATTTAAGGGCTTAAGCACCTTAAATGCTTCCGGGTTGTTGTCTGCTTGTGAAATTGTTAAATCAACAAACATTTGAGTAATTTGCTTACCGTATTCCTCAATGGTCAGCTCATTCTGCTTGAAGTACAGCAACCGTGATTGGATGGCCGTAGCGGATTTTTTCGGCAAAAGCTCTTTTTTCATATCAGTAATTAAATCTGAAATACTGGAATAGCTTGGGTGTAATTTAAGTTTCGCTGATTCCGATAAGCGATTTTTCAAAACAAAATTTATTAATTGGGGCTTAGAATCGACAGTAAGGGTGGTTTCATAATATTCTACTGAATCTATTAATTGTTTAGTTACAGATTCATCATCATTCATAACTGGTAATAAACTCAGGGCGACTTTTAAATCGAATTTATCCATGTTTAAGGTTGGTATAGTTTGGCCTAAATTACTTATAAGTTCACTTTCTTTCGACTCAGATGGTGTACTTGAAGAATATTTTACAATATCTTTATATAATGAAAGAAATTTCTGTGAATAGTCGACTATCAACTTACTATCACTAGCGCTAATATTACCACAGCTTAGTTCATTTTGCAAATAAGAATTTAATGTTAAATATTGGCTATACAAATTATTTGCTTCACTTAACTTAACAACGTAAATATTACCTTTTCTACGCTCAGGACCAATTTTTCTTAAATATTCTTTAATTATTTTTAGCTCTTGACACAATACTTTTAAATCATCTGCCATAACTCAACAAAATATGCTTATGATTAAAATTCATTATTACTAATTTTTTTTTAAATTTATGTTATACAAATATAATATTTTATACTTAATATTAAATAGTTGTTACGTAAGCTACATATAGACTCAAATACCTATCAAAGTCCATCTCTCCATTACGTTCCTTACAAAAGCATGTTTTGCATTCCGGAGTCAGGTTGCTCGGGTTACATCACTTACAATACATTACTTTCTTAGAATATTAATAACTTTTTCGTACAACGTAAATTAGGAATCACTTGAAATTATGTTTCTTGATCAATAACAGCTGTAGAACCCGGTAAGGTAGCCCGTTGACGTCTGAATGATCCACGGAGTATATACTGATGTATCCCCTGCTGGACCCAGCGGTGGTGCTTTTTTCGGTATACTCTCCATATAATATAGAGGATGAAAAGAGCCATCAATAGCAATATTACCAGTAGTAGAATATTTGTAGTGGACGCGTGAAATTTTAACTCCTTTATATATGCGTTATTTTCTGCAGCCGCAGCATTTTGGTTTATAAAAATGTCCTCCTTTTCTACTTTAGAGTTACACATATTTTAAAGCGCGAACAAAAGCAACACCATAATTTTGTTGTTTTTTTTTTGCACATCGAACACACGGGTCGGTATCAAAACTAAGTCATCTCGCGTTACTGATGCGCCCGCTGGCAGGGTCGCCATATAAGGACGAGAGAAATGAAACGCTTGAGTGTTGACGTAAGACTGACTGTAATTACGTTATTAATAAGTTTATATATAAGATTATACCCAAACGTACGTATAGGTACTAGGTAGATACTACAGTCGTTTAAGGCCTTTCATTGACAAGGGTTTGATCCTAATAGGCGGTCACCTTTCTAACTCCGCAATAGATTATACTCAAAAATATCCAATTGTACTCCCGCGCAGTGATCATGTGGTGAACATGATCATTGATTATTATCATACTAAAAATTTACACGCCGGGCCTGAGTTGCTATTGTCATTACTCCGTCAGAAGTTTTAGATTCTTTCTGCACGCCGCACTGTGAGACATAGAATCCAAAAGTGTAATATATATTTCCGGCTTAGACCCCGTCCAACTTACCTTTTGATGGCTAATCTTCCCCAAAGTCGTACGCGACAGGTTATTAAGGCATTTACTCACACGGGCTGCGATTAAGTCGTTCCTATCGCTTACACTCCTGTACGTCGTCGTGGTATACGCAGTGAGAAGGCGTATTTATGTATTTTCACATGCCTCACAACTCGAGCTGTGCATATAGAAATCGCTACTGATCTTAGTACTTCCAGTTTCCTCGCCGCGCTGAAACGTTTCCTCTCTAGACGAGGGCCGATTTAGTTTTCGTATTCGGATAACGGAACGAATTTTAAAGGTGCCGCTTCGTACCTTCGCGATCTCTATAATTTAAAAGTTGAATATCGCCCAAAGTTTGAGTAGGAGTGCGCTGAAAGCCGCATTACATGGAAGTTCATCTGTCCCAACTCCCCTCATTTAGGAGGCGCATGGGAGAGTATGGTCAAGGTTGTGAAAGCACATCTGTTTAGAGTTATCGGACATCAGTTACTTTCATACTAAGAACTAAATACTATTCTTTCGCAAATTAAATGCCTACTGAACTCGCGGCTCTTGAGAGTATTAAGTTTCGATCCTGCGGAGCCCTCGGCCCTTACAACGGGTCATTTTTTGAATACCGCGCTCACTTACACCGGGTCATTTTTTGAATACTGCGCACACAGACACTCTCTACTGGATAAATTAGTCCAGTCGTTTTGGGATCGGTGGAGGATGGAAAAACTTCATGGATTACAAGTTTGTCAGAAGTGGAACACTCCATCTACGCCTATCGCACCAGGCACGGTTGTAGTTGTGATTAACGATAAAACACCGCACCTTGCTTGGCCATCAGCTATTGTTGAGTCTGTTCATCCTTCGAAAGATGGTGTAGTTCGAGTAGTAACCGTGAGAACTTCTAAGGGAACCTACCTACGTCCGGTTGTTCGTATTTGTCCTCTCCCAAAACAATAAACCACGGGTATCTTAATTATAATTATTTATTTAAATTAGCAATCGAGTTTATATTAAACCGCCATATTAAATCTATGTAAATGTGTACATAGATTTAATATGGCTCGCTTGCCAATCGAGCTTAGTAAATCAAATATGCGCATTTAGCGCACTCTCTCAATCTACATACCGCTCTATTTGCTTACTAAATACTCACTCACCGCAAAACTATATGTTTTTCTGTTTTTTTTTTATCTTACGGTTGTTTTTTAAAGGTGACTCTTTAAGGGCGGGAGGAAATGGTAACGCCAGTTAACATTCTAATTTATAAATCTAAGAGAATACTTGGTACATAACTTTATCCCCTCCCTTCCTTAATCCTTCCTATATGCACATATAGCCGTTAAAGGCAACGCAAGCGCCACGCAACGGCAATTAGTTGCATCCAAATAATAACTGCGACTGCACATCGCACGAAGGACATTGCGTCCTTCGATCTCCTATTTAATATCAATTATCACCGGACATTGAGTCCTAGTAATTTCGCAAATGTGATGCGCTTTACGCGATTACAATAAGTCAAGAGTTAAGGAGTGTGACATCCTAGAACTGATCTAAGAGTGCGTGTGCTGACCCACGTGGCTGACTTGCTGTGTTAGCTGATACTCCGGGAGGGAGGCGAGGCAGTCCCTCACAAGGTTAGTGCGTGCATTCCACTCTCATCCACTTTCCTTGCTCTGCTTGTTGTATGTACTAATACAGTCCACAAATCTTTCTCGAAGAACCCACGTTACTGGCGCGTCCAATCACATTTTTATATAGGATAGGGTGACGAACGAGCACACAGTGCAGCTGATGGTAAGTGGTTGCTGTGACCCATAGACATCTACATTTATCCTCAATAAAGAATCAAAATCCAAATGCGTCGTCACTCGTGAAGACTAAGATGGAATGCTTCTTTTCCAGTAAAATGGGTTTCCGATTCTCTACACTCACAATACGAAACACTGCAGCGTTAAGCTGCTATTTTACGGTGGTTTTCTGTGAGAGCGTGGTACTTCCCCGGTCGAGCCGACCCATTCGTGCTACAACTATACTACTAATATAACTGCAGCATGGCTCTACCACGTATAAAAAACATTGTCTATTCAGTAACAAGTAACGGACATTTTTCATATAGCGTGAAAAATACTCATATTGGACATTTTTTAAACTACCTGGATATTATGAATCAATACCTGTTAATCATTTGGTCATCAATATATATAATGCTGATGTTGAGCACTGGACCGTAACAACGAACAATAAGATCATTTCATATGAGTGCGTGAACTGATAACAATACCACAAGTGCATGTAATGCGAGCAACAATGATACGAGTAGCACAATGCGCGGTTGTCACACGAGTATGTTTAATTTAATCGCATTCCATTGAAAATAAAGTTAATGTTATATAATGCACTTGCGGAGTCGCACATTCAATACGGGCTAAGTAGCTACGGCCGAACTTACAAAACATATCTTGACCAGATCTATAATTTACAAGCAAGAATACTTAAAATCATAGTTCCAAATAAAATAAAAAATAAATTCCGCGATGACGTCAGTGGTCTTTTCAAACACTGTAAAATTTTACCAATACATATACAAGCATCAAACATTTTATTAAAAGAACAATTTTTTAATCAATCGCTAAGAAAACTGATCGAGCATCCTGTATACACTCGAGCAATTTCTAAGAACCGTCTCATCGAGCCGCGGGCTTGCAATGCGTACGGTGAGCGGACATGTAACTACTTAATACCTCGGCTTATCAATAATATGCCGTCTGAATTGTTGGATAATATCAATAAAAATAACATTAAGTGTAAGTTAAAGGATCATTTACTTAAGTTATTATAACGTCTTTTCTGATATATATTTTTCTCTGAATGTTTGCATGTTTTTTTTTTCTTTTTACAGTATCTTTAATACAATATTACGCTATTATCTTATAAAATTGTAAACTCTTGATAACATAGATATAAACCTTAGTGGTTTCTTATATGCTATCACTATAAATATTTGTAATGCTTGTTGATGTGATAAATAAATGAAAAAAAAATTGTCACACAGAGTAAATTAATTTCAGCGGCAGTATATGGCAAATAGAAATTAAAAATTAATGTTGATTTCAATTATTTTGTTTATTCATTTTCGTTAAAACCTGTCAAGGTCCAAAAACGAATATACGAGTATGCCTCCACATAAATTGCCTCATTATGGGGTTACTTCCATATTTAACACAATTATACATGGTAGAGCCATGATGAAGCTACATTATGGTTATAGCCCGGCTAGGTCAACTCAAAGAAATACGAAGGGATAAAAGGCATTCCATCTTACTCTTCAGAGGTGACAACGCATCTGCATTTTAATTATGAACATTAATATGATTAAGTGTAGAGAAATAAAATACCTATAAATTTACAGTCGTGTCATAGTGACCCTCTGTTTTTATTCAAGCAAACTTTAAGCGGCATTTATCAAAGCTACTTTAGTTAAGATTTATTTTGGTTATATATTGGGACATTATTGAAAAAGATTCATGGATGAGTAGCTCACACCATTAATCTTGTATAATAAGAGTGTCATTGTAAACGTAAAGCGGGAATATCAGTGATAAATACAGAACGTCGATTAAATGGTGCGTGACCGACTGTCGACGACGTTTTCAAGAATGAGGTTTATATTGTTTTCCATTTGTGGAAGCGAAAACAATTTTATTTTTCGAATTTTGAAATAGTTTTCATTAATATTTATCGCATTATTTTCATATTTAAAATAACTACCGGTGCGTTGAAGTATTCACCTATTTGCCTGTAGTAATTGTAATTGTAAATAAACCAACATTAGGTGTCCTGCTCGGAATAGTATTAGTACTAGTCCAGACGGATTCCTGGCCACTAAAGGAGGCCTACCATAAAAATGCTAGTGGCATTGGATAAAAGTTCAATTATCCTGTATTAAAAGAAGCTCTGAATTCTACCCCGCTAATAAAAATTTGGAAAATCCAAAAAAGAACACCTCGATGCCCCATTTGATTTTTTATTGAAAATCAACGTAGGTGTCTTACGGCCTTATTCTACATGAAAAATAAAAAAACATTAAAAGAAAAATTTGACGTCAGTACAATTGTGAGAATTTGAGAGAAATTGTGAGATACGTGCAACTGAAAGAAAAAGGAATGAAAAGGAACTAAAATACAACGAAATCGATTACAATCAGCACGCGGCCTATCAGGCTTTTCAGGCCACGAGACATGTATCAGATGAAACTGTAAAAACCAAATAGACTAACAGCACTTACATCACAGAATTAAGACGAAGATAAAGAATGGATTACAGAAGTAACTTTCGAAGTAAATTATCGAAAGGAACCAGCTCTACGTGTTTCTGAAGATAGTAAAAATGAAATTAAGTCGTTTTGTTAAGTAGTTCTTGAGATATCTTGTACACAGGAATTTATGAACCAGACTAAAGAACATCCACCATAAATTTTTATTTGACGTTTTTTTCATAATAATACGTGTATTGAATTAAAAAAAAAGCATCAGGCTTGTCTAGTGTTTTCCCTTTATAATCATGTGTGCTTTCCATAACATATTAGTGGGATGTAAAATAACAAACACGACTCAATATGAGTGTAACAAATAATTAAAAAAATTCTACAGTAGAGCCCAACGTCTCCGTTTCGCGTTCAAGGTGTGCAATACGTAAACAAAACTTAAGTTACTGTAATAATAACATGGCTCTACCACGTATAAAAATGAGATATAATTAAATTGATAAAAATTTAAACAGAAGAGGAGAGACTATACCGCCTTGAGGGACGTCAGTCTCATCAGAGAGAAATTTCATTGTTACCATTTTCTTAAGCGTATTGAGTTCGACAGACTTCAATAAACATAGTTATTGAAGAATAAAAGATAGCCCTAGTGTATTCATTAAAACATAAAAGGTTCAATTTGTATTAACCACCATCTTTTCATTTTGAATTGTGACAATGAGCCTGTAAGTGGCTTCTCGTAATGTAAAGGGAAATAAGATTAATTGCTACTCGTATCTTTAACAAGTAAACCACTCAGCAGTTGTAATTGTAAAGAATTGTTAATTTAACGAATATAAAGTTATAGCTCTTTATTTTTTTAAACATTACCCTTATACTAGGATGTTCTCCTGTATCTCGGAGGCAAATTACATTCATAAATTACAAAAGGACAAACATCCAGATCTGGAACAGTTACTTGTAGGCCATACAAAAGCTTGCTACGTGTGGAATTCGAACCCGGTGCTCAGCGCTGTAATTCATTGCTAAGCCACTGCGCCACAGAGCCGTCAGTTATTAACAAGTTTTTAAGTGGAATAGGCTAACATTAAATTGCAATAAACAAAACAATGTTAACCTGTAAAAATATATTAATTAATTCATACATTCATTCATTAAAGCTTATCAAAAATTCACTGACGCCCTTTCCACGCTTGGCATGCGGTTTGAAAACCGCAGGTTTTTTTTTATTATAATTGAGTTATTATCAGGGAGACGCTGTTACCCAGTTCATGTTTCTATTACACACTCACGGATGATATAATAAATAGGGGAAAAATGTTAATATTATTTTTTTATACGATAGGAATTAGCATACAGTCTACCTGATAATTAGTGATTGTTGTTCCCGTAGACATCTACATCTATCCTCAATAAAGAATCAAATGCAGATGCGTTGTCACCTGTGACGACTAAGATGGAATGCCTCTTTTCTATTAAAAAGGGTCTTCGGTTCTCTACACTCACCATACGAAACACAGCAGTGTTAAGCTGCTATTTCACGCTGGTATTCTGTGAGAGCGTAGTCCTTCCCTGGTCGAGCTGACCCATTAGTGCTAAAACAGCTATACTAATAATATAGTTGTAAGCAGAAACTATGGTTAAAGGAACAAGCTCTACGTGTTTCTGAAGATAGTAAAAATGAAATTAAGTCCTTTTGTTAAGTAGTTCTTGAGATATCTTGTACACAGGAATTTATGAACCAGACTAAAGAACATCCACCATTAATTTTTATTTGACGTTTTTTTCATAATAATACGTGTATTGAATAAAAAAAAAGCATCAGGCTTGTCTATTAGTGTTTTCCCTTTATAATCATGTGTGCTTTCCATAACATATTAGTGGGATGTAAAATAATAAACACGACTCAATATGAGTGTAACAAGTAATTTAAAAAATTCGACAGTAGAGCCCAACGTCTCCGTTTCGCGTTCGAGGTGCGCAATACGTAAACAAAACTTAAGTTACTGTAGTATTAATATAGCTGCAACATGACTCTACCACGTATAAAAATAAGATATGATTAAATTGATAAAAATTAAAACAGAAGAGGAGAGACTATACCGCCTTGAGGGACGTCAGTAGACACATCTCACCAGAGAGAAATTTCATTGTTACCATTTTCTTAAGCGTATTGAGTTCGACAGACTTCAATAAACATAGTTATTGAAGAATAAAATATAGCTCTAGTGTATTCATTAAAACATAAAAGGTTCAATTTGTATTAACCACCATCTTTTCATTTTGAATTGTGACAATACAATGAGCCTGTAAGTGGCTTCTGGAGATAAGATTAATTGCTACTCGTATCTTTAACAAGTAAACCACTCAGCAGTTGTAATTGTAAAGAATTGTTAATTTAACGAATATAAAGTTATAGCTCTTTATTTTTTTAAACATTACCCTTATACTAGGATGTTCTCCTGTATCTCGGAGGCAAATTACATTCATAAATTACAAAAGGACAAACATCCAGATCTGGAACAGTTACTTGTAGGCCATACAAAAGCTTGCTACGTGTGGAATTCGAACCCGGTGCTCAGCGCTGTAATTCATTGCTAAGCCACTGCGCCGTCAATTATTAACAAGTTTTTAAGTGGAATAGGCTAACATTAAATTGCAATAAACAAAACAATGTTAACCTGTAAACTAATACTAATTGATTAATTAATTAATTCATTAAAATTTATCAACAATTCACTGACGCCCTTTCTACGCTTGGCGTGCGGTTTGAAAACCGCAGGGTTTTTATTATAATTGAGTTATTATCAGGGAGACGCTGTTACCCAGTTCATGTTTCTATTACACACTCACGGATGATATAATAAATAGGGGTAAAAATGTTAATATTATTTTTTATAGGATAGGAATTAGCATACAGTCTACCTGATAGTTAGTGATTGTTGTTCCCGTAGACATCTACATCTATCCTCAATAAAGAATCAAATGCAGATGCGTTGTCACCTGTGACGACTAAGATGGAATGCCTCTTTTCTAGTAAAAAGGGTATTCGGTTCTCTACACTCACCATACGAAATACAGCAGTGTTAAGTTGCTATTTTACGCTGGTATTGTGTGAGAGCGTAGTCCTTCCCTGGTCGAGCCGGCCCGTTAGTGCTACAACAGCTATACTAATAATATAGTTGTAAGCAAAAACTATGGTTTCATTTGTATATTACGCATTTCTTTTTTTAATTCTTCGTCGGTTTTATTATTAAACGAATAGTCTTTTATGAACTAAGCTAGTTTTATATCAAGAACATAATATAAATACGGCTACCTCTATATACATTTAGGAAAACTGTGTGTTTGTGCGTGTGTGTATGTGTGTGTGTGTGTGTGTGTGTGTGTGTGTGTGTGTGTGTGTGTGTGTGTTATATTTGAAATCAAATAGTGAGTTTGTGTGAATTTTATCATTAATGTGTTTTTCAATATAGTCCTCTGCAGTGTTCACTTCTTCCAGAAACTTTCCTACAAAATTTCATATGGCATTAACTCTGCCGTTTGCACATTAGTACAAAAAAAATTTTTAATAAATAAATAAATAAAACTGGATGAATAGGAATTTTACGACTCGTAAACTATCTCGTATATATAAATGAAGCGAGGATAATAAAGCAAATTAATGTTGCAGAAGCGATTGACGGATTCGGCAAGGGTCGCATCACAGAGAAGTTTATGGACAATATCGGCGATATATTGGAGATAGGTCAAATTAAAATCACCAATAACTTACGAAGCACACGACTCATATCTATATATATACATATAATACAATAGAATCACCTCATATTTGAACAGTGTTTCTTTTTGAGAAAGCCACCTCTTTAAGAAATATTACTAGAACATGAAGCGTAAAATAGCAGCTTCATGTTGATGTGTTTCGTATAGTAAGTGTGGAGAACCGGAGACCCTTTTACCGGTAACTAAGCATTGATGTCTCTTCTATCATACACAGTGTCTCAGCTTCTGTTTCTACTGCCCACTCGTTCATTTTATTCGCCACATTCCCTTTGGTGTAAAGGTCTGTAAGTTTCTTGATATCTATTTTAGGTTTTTGTAAAGGCTTCTTCACTCTTCTTAGCGTACATGATATTGTGGGTTATGATCATATCTAATGTCAGCTCTAATCAGATCTAATATCAGCTCTAATCAGATCTAATGTCAGTTCTAATCAGATCAAATGTCAGCTCTAATCAGATCTAATGTCAGCTCTAATTATATCTAATGTCATTCTTAATCGAGGATAAATGAAGGTGTTGAAGGGCAACAGCATCCACTTAATATCACGTGGGCTGGTGTGCTCGTTTGTCACCATAACTGCTTTAAAAGAATATTACCGTGTTAAAGATTATTTAGAAATAAGTGAAGAATACCATAATACTATTAATTTCGAGAATTGGAGCAGGTTAAGCAAGACCGAATAATTTTAGTCATTGTATAATAAGTTCATTTTACTGAAGATTATGTCATAACAAAAGCAAATTCAATATATCAATTGTGAGGTAATCGTACACGGGTAATATTTTATTAAAATAAGCAAACCATAACTGGTAGTTACCGAGATGCTCAAAGTTATCATAATTAATTAAATTATTCTCGAGTCAATTTATAATTAGCAGTTCACTAATCTTCATTTCATATACTTTATCACGTTAATTAGGCCGATTAATGATCAGGGTAGTGTAATTAAATTACGAAGTTCTCGACTTCCCAAGTTAATTATAATTTTTATCCCTGTGATCTTTTTAGCTATCGACCGAAGTAATTATTCCCGATCTACGTTTTCTTCCGTACAGTCTTAAGAATAAGCCTACGTTTAAATGATGGATCATTATTATTATTAGTCTATGAAAAGTTCACTGCTGGTAGGCTTTCTTACATTGACAGTTCTTTGGTTTGATTGATAACAGATATGTATTAATTCTCATAATCATCATGCCAATTGGCAACCATATTTCCAGGCTTATGGACCCTTGTAAATTGATTCGCTACAGTGGCGTCGTTAGACTCGTATATTTTTTTAAATTATACTTCTTTTGGAGTATTTGCGAAAATGATGAGAGTGAATTGTTACGATGCGCGCACACACCGACACCTAAAACGATACCATGAAGTTGTTACGATGCGCGCGCACACTGACACCTAAAAGCGATAACTTCAGTGGGTAATTGTCCCTCAAGCAAATTAAAAAGTAATGGTTTCTCAATTATTCAAATAAATATGAATCTACAACACGTGTTATATTAATATTATTGTAGAGTATGTAAGCCATATTGTAGACTTATGAAAGAACTAAGATCCGACAGTTGTGTTGTCATTCAATAAAAGGTATAAATTTAGTTTGTGTTTTAGTGGTGAAATCCCCGTAAATACACAATATTCGGCAACAAGGACCTTATTTGCTCATTATTGAGCACAATAAAGTTAAATAGCTTCAAATAAAATAATGTGAAATAAAGAAAATATGTTGTTCGGCAACAACCTCACATTTGATCACCACATGCAAGAGTGGGATATTTTTAAGATTCGGTTTGTCTAGTTCTGTATGGCAAGATTCTGATGAAGACACTGACAAAGCAGAAGTTATGAAAAGAGTTTTTTTGCTCATATTATTAGCAGAAGATACATATTGCCTAGTAGGCGATTTAGTTTTTCCGTTAAAACTAAAATACTTAGCTAATAAGACTCTTACTGAAAAGTTTGACAACCAGTTTTCCTCAAAGAAATGTATGTTTGTGGAATGATATGTTTTTTAATAAAGTGGAACAAAGTACAGGCGGAGACTTAAATGAATGGGCGGCCCGGGTTCGTCATCTTACACAGTTTTGTGGTTTTTAAATAGAGTATGTAAGCCATATTGTAGACTTATGAAAAAACTAAGATCCGACATTTGTGTTGTGATTCAATAAAAGGTATAAATTTAAGTAAAGGTATAATCTTCCGATTACCTTGACATTTTATTGTGCTTTATTTGACCACTTAATATTGTACTAAGGTAACCTGACTGCCTCGTTAGTCTAGTGGTCATCAACGCGATTGCTGATCATGAGGTCCCGGGTTCGAATCCCAAGTCAGGCCAAATTCAGTTATTGGGCTTTTTTGTCAAAAAATTCTCAGTAGCAGCCCAAAGTCAGGAAGTCCCATTGGACAATGAGAGTGAGACAATAGAGTGTGCAACTGTGCTTGCGCATACAACTAATCCATCTGTGCCATGTTGATACTGTGCGTCTGCACAGCGGCGGATATCCCGGCCGTGATCGAAATCGCTTGGGAGGATATTATTGTACCAAAAGCCTTTTTTCAATCCTCATATAAATTTTATTTATAGGATAAATAACAACATAAACAAATTAAAAATTTAAAGGACATTGCTCTGCGCCCATACATTGTTCGCCCTGGAACCAAGAGCATCGGAAAATTATGTATTTTATTGTTGATCATTAGTAAATTACTATTTGATCTTATTTTTATAGCGGACTAGCTGCATAATAGATATATTTAAAAAAAAAGTATCGTATTTTGAGGTTATAATCGAACCATGAATATTACGGTTTTTCATAGATCCGAGTGATTTTTAACAAACTGATAAACGATGTCCTAAAACATTTAGCTATTTCTAGTACCTATCTACATAATTAGGTATGCAATTTTTGTTCTAAAGCCTAAGTGTATGTAAGTGCAACGTATAAATGCATAGAATGTATTTAACAAACCTGCTTTCTGAGCATTGGTTTTGAAATGAGAGATAATGTTTGTGTGTATTAATGTAAAAATAAAAGTGTATGTACATATATAATGGCTGTTAGCATTTAGATATTGTCATCATTAGCATATACGGTACGTTAAGATACCTAGTACCTAAATGTATAAGGATTTAGGCTGCCAGTCACGCCGCTAGACATGCCATCGAACAGCGAGCGTATCAACCACGGTTTCAACCAAGTTTCAACAGCGCGCGCATGAACAGCGTGAATATTATAAACTACTATTAGTACATTTGCAAGCGTGTGCGTCTGGACAGCGCTGTTCAAACGCGTGACTATGAAACCAGCCCTACCGACTTAGTACCTAATTGTAGTATAAGTTGTTTTTACACGTACATTAACTTATGTTTGAATTAGAAATAAAACACAGATTAATTTCATGTTTATTGTTCATTTTTTAAATTGGAAATAAGAATATTGTCTAAAAACTGTGCAGGGATGTCGATTATATTTTGATGTCTCGTAAAGCTCAAGTACCAAATAATGGTCATAAAATGGGCGCATCAACCGATGGTTCTGCGTACAACGATGCAATTACAGCAATATTGCACGTTTGCTTCTCTGTTCATCTTTAAACAATATTGTACCACCAGCAGAGCCGCTATTTACACAAAATACACTTTCCATTGCATATGCGTAAGTCCGTTTATGAATGCTAGGTTATCGTTTGAGTGGTACACAGTTCCAAAAATCACAGCAAGGTAAGTCGTTTTTGAAAGCAATCAGAGTCCGTTAAAATAGCCAAGTCGTAATGTTCAATATATAGTCCCGAAAGTCACCACAACACCGATACAATTATGTACAAAGACAATTACAATTGCAAACGACGCCAACCAATGTAACTTTGACAGAATTAGAGATGACTGTTCCTTGTGACAGACAGAAAAACTGTTCTGTTCTGGGTTCGATCCCAGGGTCAGGCAAATTATTATTGGGTTTTAATAACTTGAAGTTCCCAGTAGTAGCACGGAGTCTGGATTTGTGTCCGGTGTTTGGCAATACGCGCATCCCCTATTACATGCGATGTATAACATAACAGTACTTACACACCTCTACCTACTCCTTCTGGAAAATACTGGCGTAATGTTATGTTTATTAATTTCATGATTTTTCTATACAGTTATTTGTATTTACGGTAAGTTATCGTCAATAATAATCTGTGTCTATATTAGGCATGTTTGAAAATGTCGCGATTGATCAAAAATAGATCTGTTAATGCTTGATTTAATCGAGAATCGATTCTAGTATGTTCGATTTGCATCGATTTGGAGATCGTATTTTTTTCATGAGAGACTGACAAGTGACCATTTAGTGACATCAAAAATAGGAGCGCCAATTATGATACGACTTATGAATATTTCCTAAGATTTATTATAGCCGTACGTTACAAACAGTATACCATCTATATAGTACATATCATCTTTTGTCATACGATAATATTAATACCATAACACTGACCTACTTTACTTATAATAACACGTACGTCTCTACTTCTTCCATACTAGTAACAATATTAATAATAATATCTGTATCTAGTCTGTAATATTGCTCTTTTTAAAAAAAACACATTTATAAATAATGTAGTAACGATAACAGTTTTTTTTTGTAAATTAATTGTCGTAAACTCGTAAGTTATCGTTTAGTAAGACGTAAAATATACTCCTGTCTAAACTATCATTAGAAAATCCTGAATAATTATCTGTACGAATATTTTTCTTCAGCAATATTCTAACTACCTATTCAAAATCGAGTATGACATTCAATAGGTATAGTAGGTTTTTAAAATTATACTTGTAGGGAATAATATAAATGAATGGTAATATAATATTTTTATTGTAGCTTCTTTTTGCAACTTTATTCGAAATAAATTAAAATGTAATTCAGATTAAAAAATATACAACATTTCATTAAAAATTCAAAAATCGATTACAATCGATTGGGCATCCCTAATCATTTTTCGACACCACATGATGTTTGGCGAAGATGGCGGCGATTAATGTTATTAGTCGAATATAATACTTTTTAATGTTCATTTTTGCATGCAGCTAGTCCGTGTTATAAAAGTATTTGCAACTAATATAATAAAATAGAAAATTAATTATCGTGTATGTCCGATGCTTTTATTACACAGGGCGGTTTTGGACATTGTCCTTTGTATTATTAAACTATTTCAATCACTTCACTTTTATATTCAATCAGGTTCTCTTTTTTTTTGATTAATAACTTTTATCTGACGGTTGGAAAATTTGGCCAAAATTTATATATCACTGTGCTATCTAAACTATGAATGCCGCAAGCTTTAATTGAGAAAGAGAAAAATGGTCTTGTGACTATGTATACATTTATTTGTATTGGATTTTTTTTATAGAATACGGTTGACAAATGAGCGCACAGTCCACCTGACGATAGGAGGATGCTGTGCACCACCTCCCATGGCCCCACCATCCTTACGGTTATATGGGCCGAATCTCGAGAGATGCACGCGGTGCTTGCTCAAGGCTCTTTCCTGTTATAGATGCTGTGGACCGTATACATTCTTCGTTCAGTAGTTTTTGGTAATATTTTAGATTTTGTTATCTTCTGTTAGTAAATGGCCATTTTAGTCTTGAATGTATTTGTTAACTTTAATATCCAGACCATTTCTATGGCGTCGTTTGGCGAGCTTAAATATATCTCTAACATTTTTTGCGTTTTGTGGCCGTTGGTAGAACTTTTCTTTGGAGTCTTTTCTTTGTTTCGCCATTTTACACTTCGCCAGCTTTTAAGCGGTATTATATAGTATGCAGTCGTCGTCTAAACCTGAGCTCTGCCATTGTTTAAAGCTCTTTCTGGTTCCTTAACGCGCCCTTTACTTCTTTATTCCACCATTTTTGTTATTACGTAGCTTTCCTCTTGATATTCCTAGGTTTTTCTCAGCTGAACTTCTGCACAGCTTTTCAAATTTAGTCCACATATTCTCTCCAGAGATATTAATGCCATTTTTTAGATCTTCAATTAGTATGTCCCGTATCTCCTTAAATATATCCTCAATTTAGAATCAAAATTGAGACGCGTTGTTATCTCTGAAGATTAAGATGGAATTTTCATTTTGAGAAAAAGAGGACTACGATTCTCTAAACTTACCATCCAAAACACAGTAGCTATTTTAGTAGATAGATTCTATATTTTAGTAGATTTATTCAGTAGATATTTTAGAGCCTTGTGGAATATTTAGAGACGATGGCAAGAGACCCGACGGTATGACATTGGTCCCTTGGGAGAGAGGTAAAGCCCTAGTGTGGGATGCTACTTGCGTAGACACTCTGGCGGCCTCTCATCTCAGGGGTACCTCGTTTAAAGCCGGGGCGGCATCAGAGGCAGCTGAACTGAGTAAGTGGCGCAAATATGAGTCTCTGAGAGATGACTACATATTTGTGCCATTTGCTGTAGAGACTATTGGTCCGTGGGGTCCACGTGCGGTGAAGTTCCTAAAGGAACTCCATCCGCGGCTAGTTGTTGCTGCTGGTGATAATAGGGCTGGTTCTTTCCTCGCTCAAAGGCTAAGTATAGCGATTCAGCGGGGAAACGCAGCCAGCGTTCTTGGTACGATACCGCGGGGAGTAGGACTATATGATAATTAAGTTTCTAGTTTTAGTTTTTTTTTATTTATTATCATAGTTTTTATATTGTAGATAAAATTAAGTATTCTTTATAAGAAAATATGTAATATGTAGCTATTTATCGCTGGTATTCTGTGAGAGCGTGGTCCTTCCCCGGTCGAGCTGACCCATTTGTGCTACAACTATAACATACATATCGGTAGTATGGCTTTTCCATAAATAATATAGTTATGTTGTTTTATTGTTGGTTACAAACCATTGGTTGATTGGAAAAAGTCGGATTTGAGAAATACTAGAAAATAATCTCATTGCTTCCTCTAAGTGGAATTGCCAACCCAGATATGTTTTATTACTGTCCTTGCACCTGCCAACATCTTTATTTATTCCATTTTTCGTCAGGTTGACTGGTAGAGAATGCCATAGGGCATTAAGTCCGCCCTTTGTAACCCCTAGTTGGTGTGTTGCAATAAAGGATAAATAAATAAATAAATAAAAATGTACCCAGTCCTAAATAAAAACTAAATGCAGTGGCTTAGCAATGAGTTGCGGCGCCCATTGCCTCGGGTTCGAATCCAGCACGGCACAAATATTTGAATGGCCTTCAAATAATTGTTACGGGACTGGATGTTTGTCCTTGTGAAATGTATGCATGTAATAGATACTACGATACAGAAGAAAACTCAAAAGAGGTAACGTTATAAAGAAAACATGTAATTTGTTTTTTTTAAGATTTTAAACTTTATATTCACTCTTAATATTGTTTCACAAAATCATCCATCACGTCTTTTGATGAGTAAATTTTTCTTTATAAGGGTATAAATAAATATATTTACGATTTTACATCATTATGCTGAGAACACAAAACTGCGATACAATCTCCACACTTAAGTTTCTTTTACAAAACTCTTGCTCTCTATCCATCTTTAATATACATATTGCAAAACATTTTTTTTTCTTATGTGCATGGAAAGAAAATCACTTCACCTGTATTATAAAAATCGTATGAAATACCTTTTACTAAATCGCTTTCATCCACCTCCAAAAAAAAACTATTTTTTACTTTTTTTAGCTACTTGTGTATTCTCTTTTACATCTTTCATTTTATTAATTTAACTGTAATAAAAGTTATAGTCATACCGGTCAAACAGATAAAAAATGTTAAATAAAGGTAAAATGCGACCATTACTAAGATCTTTTTAACTCAGTACTTGAAAAGAGAATATAAAAGTTTTAGCTTTAATCAATCTTGAACGTGAGCTTATTCATTCTTTACATTTTTGTGTATTTCAAAATTCTTAAACGCTTCGAAATTACTTACAAAAACCTTCTTCAAATTAGAATACAAAAAAATAGAATAATATAAATGTTAAATTGCCACAAAAGCAATGCATATATTATTATAAGCATATATACATACATATATATATATATATATATATATATATATATATATATATATATATATATATATATATATATATGTGTTCGCGCCAAATGCTAATTTCAAGAATTGACGCCAGGGGCTGCTCAGCGCGGCGATTTCCTACCGGTTGACGTTCGCGCGAGATCGGGTTGATTGGGTTGATTGCGAGCAGAGCGCGTCGGAAGTGTTATTGCAGCGCAGTCACTATAACGGCGTGGTCGCGTCCCGTATAACCTCAATATATGTGTCGGTTTTGTTAGCAAATTTATGCAACGACGAGGAGTTTGTTGAGTCTACGAAAATAGATTTTCTACGCGGACGCCGGGTAGGTTAATTGTTTTGGAAGTTAACATTGATTGCGATCAACGACCGAATTTGAGTATGGTGCGCGCCTAATTACTATCGGAGATTTGGGTATCTTTAATATCGCCTCGAATTGAGTGTATATTTGAGTGTTTCGTGAAAAGAGGCTTGTATTGAATTTGAGTGATTAAAGTAACTTCGTTGCAAGTAATTTACGTCAATTTGTATAGTGATAGGGTTTTGAAGTGCAGTTGCAATCTTTGATTTGCGTGAGTGGCCTGTTAATATCATACGAAAGAATCTTTGGAACTTTGTGACCCTAGAGAAGGTCGCGTTCGGTTCTAGAAATAATTTGTTGCTGAGTGAAAACGGAAGTGAACTTTGATAAACCGTTCATTAGTCGTTCCGTGTGTTACGTTTTTGATTACGATTAACGGGGATTTAATTAAATTTGAAGTTAATTAAATGTGCGATGGAGTTGATGGATTGAAATAGTGTAAAATAAAGTTGATAAACTGAAATAGTGAAGTGAAAGCTACCATTGTCAATTTGTGACGTCCGCTGGAGGGATACCACATCGTGGGGAAGCATCGGACCAGGCCGCTGCCCAATCACCTCAGTTAGGTCAGGTCACACATACACACCTCCTAACACACTAATTACATGCACCTACCTACCGCCTGACCGAGCCTTGGGGTCAATCTTAGCTTCGGAACCAGGTACGTTCTTATTAATTACCTAGCCGTATATCTATTGTGTAGAATAATAAGTCTCCATAGGCCGTTGGGCCCCACTCTTAGTTGTCCGTCGAATCTACACCTGTATGGGCCCCTGTATGGTCGACCTTTGTCCGGGCAGCTAGGGGCGTGTACAATATATATATTGTATGTGTTAGTTATAATAATTATACTCTTCAGAGCGAATTTGGTCATGGCGGCAGGTTTCGACGGAGCCTAGCCATCTGCACAGAACAGGATTATAGTGCCCAAGTTTATGCGCAAGCACAGCTGAACTTTCTATTCCTTCACCCTTACAGTCCGATAGGACGGTAAACCGACACGAACGGAGCGAGATCAGGGGCAGGACTAACGGCTTTACGTCTTTTCCGAGGCACGGGGGTGAGAAACCGTTAACTTCCTGACTCCAGGCAGCTACTGAGAATTTCGTGACGGATTCGAACCCAGGATCTCGTGATCAGCTGTCACGTTTATAACCACTAGACCAACGAGACAGTCATTCTCATAGTAAACTTGTAGCAGCGGTGTAAAAATACTAATAATATCCACTACCCCATATCATCCTGCTGGTTTCGTAAAAGGCGACAGAAGGAAGCTGTATCGGGAGATGGGAAGCAGCATTTTCCTGATAACAATTATTTTTTTAACTTTATAAAAGCCACTTTACGCTGGTATTCTGTAAGAGCGTGGTCCTTCCCCAGTCCAGCAAACCCATTTGTGCTACAACTATACTACTAATATAGCTGCAGAATGGCTCTACCACGTATGAAAAAGTTCACAGTCTTAGCGTAACAAAAGCCTTTTCACTCTTGCCTTGAAGATGCCCAGTAGCTATTCGGACGGAAAGACAGACGTCAGCAAATTATTTCACTCCTTAAAACAATAAAATAATAAAAATTGCGGTTGCCTGCCTGCTACGTTTGGCAATATCTTCCCAATGATGCGATCTAATGAGAAGGCCTATGTTCAGTAGTGGACATTTATAGTCTATTATGGAAGGATAGATAAAATAACTCCTTCATTCATTTTTCTTTCCAAGAAGTCCACTAGAGAAGGCCTCTTCCGTAGCAAAAATTTGCCTAAATCATCTCGCTTGGCAAGTGATTTGACGGTCACAATGTTAGAAGTCTCTCGCCTTTTAGGTTGCTGCCCGTCGCTCTTCTAGGTACTTTACGTCTAACTTAATCTAGATAGTTTCACCGGCGGATGGCGATCCGGCTTAAGATTTTTCTGGCATTTTCCATACATTTGCATAATTACTCTTATAATATACAGAAATTTTTAGGTTGTCAGTTCGCTCATGGTTTTTATCATGCCCTTTTGCGTCCCATGGGTAACGGATCCCTTTTTACTGGAAACAAAGCATTCCATCTTTGTCCTCAGAGGTGATAACACAACTGCATTTTGATACCAAAATCGAGGAGAGACGTAGGCCACAGTATACAGCATTCACTTACCATCAGGTGGTCTGTGTTTTCATTTATCTTATTCGAATAAGAAACATCATTTAACTTTACAAAAACGTTTTATATTTTTGAATAATATAGTTTAGAATACCGAGAACTTTAAACAATCAAGTCATTGACCACTTAATCAAATACTCCTAAGTTATACCGAACTTCATATATTGAAGAGTGAAAATTAATCGAACTCTCCGGCCTGGACGTTAAACAAACTTCAAATGATTGAGAGACGTCGATAGCATAAATTAGTATCTAAGTGAATTCTTAGAAAATTAGAATTATATAATGAAAATTCCATCTTACTTTCAGAAAAATATATGTGGTTTATGTATTAATTTATATAAAAGTGAACTAAGCTATAGCCTAAATACTAGTCCCACTGCTGAAAATAGGCATCCTCTCATTTCTGAGAGTGTTATGAAGGTGTAAGTGCATATGGGGGCTGATTAATTAATAGTCCGTTTTCTCACACTTATATTTTTTATTGCTCTAGGCACACAGAAATAAAGTTCAATAACAGCACAATACAGAAGGTACAAATGAGTAGACAGGAATACAGTCATATATATGTACAAGGAAGAATTAAACTATACGAACTGCATAAGCTTGGGTATTAGGCAGACAATGGGTATGGGATACGTATAACGTGCAACGCGGAAGCGGACGAACTGGCGATCTGCTGTCCCGAAGGCGCGGGCTCAGCGACCGAACCAGTTTCACATACCTTCGTTATGCAGATACATAAAAATGCATGGCGCGTGTCTGCTTGTACATAATTTAATTTATTAATAGGTAATATCTTACAAAATTTACGCATATTTATTAACAATTGAAAAACCTTAATCAATAATAGAACATAGATTAATAATACTTAAAATTTATTTATAAAATATAAATATTTAAAATTTTCGACAAATAAAGTGTAAAACTCGCCACATCACCCCCCTTCCAGAGGCCTTGTTAAGGACGATAATAGTCAGGAAATTGAACCCTACGGCCTGATCGAGTACTGACAAAATTTCTTTCTGGGTGTGGAGGAGTGTGTCGGTTGTTCAAAATATGTTTACTTTGTGTGTGATTTTGTATGTGTGATTGTGTGCTTGACTGTGTTTGTTCAGGTTTGTCTGTAGGTTGCAGTACGTAGGCGGGCTTAATTCGGTCTATTGAAACCGAGATTTCATTACCATTCATTAGTAACTTAAATATTTTGTCTCCTCTTTCTACTACTTCATATGGGCCCGTGTAAGCTGGTTTTAAGGAACCACCTATGGTGTCGTCCCTAACAAAGACGTTGGTCGCCGTAGCCAGGTCTTTAAAAACGATGGGTATGGGTCGTTTTGTACTACCGTGATTTGAGGTAGGAGACGGTTGCAATTCTTTGACAAAATTGCGAAGACGCGATAAGTAGTCTTTTACGTCGATGGTGTCTTCGATCTGTGGGGCAAATAATTCGCCTGGAAGGCGTAAAGGTTGCCCATACACCAAATCCGCAGATGACGCCTTGATGTCTTCCTTAAAAGAACTTCGGATCCCTAATAGAACGAGTGGAAGGCAGTCAACCCAGTTTTCACTCGCATGACAGATGATAGCAGCCTTCAACTGCCGGTGAAATCGCTCCAATAATCCATTGCATGCAGGGTGATACGCTGTTGTTTGCCTATGCCTAAATCTTGCGATATCAGATAGGCGCTTAAAGAGAACAGATTCAAATTGTCTACCACGGTCTGAAACTATATCCATCGGGCAACCAAAGCGTGATATTAAACCACTCAGCAAAGCTTTAGCCACGGTCTCAGCTGTTATATCAGGCAGGGGTATTGCCTCGGGCCATCGCGTGTAGTGGTCAATGGCTGTAAGGCAATAGCGGTAGCCTTGGGATATAGGTAGGGGCCCGATTAAGTCAATATGCAAAAACGCGAATCTTGACTTTGGCAAGGAATAATTAGCGATGGGTGCAGATACGTGACGTGTGACTTTAGCTCGCTGGCATTGCAGGCAGGCACGTGCTTACTCTCGGCAATCTTTGCGCACTCCAGGCCAAACGTACCTTTCGGCAACGAGTTTTGCTGTGGCACTACCGCCTGGGTGGCTTAGTGAGTGCAAGTTTTCAAAAACCAGTTGACGCAAACTCTTCGAGACGAATGGTCTCAAGGTGTTGCCATCGTCGTCACAGTATATCTCCACGTCTGAGCCGGGTACTCGTACTTTTCGCAGTTGGAGGGAATTCTTGGATTCCAGCAATAGTTTTAATTCGCAATCAGCTTGCTGACATTGGGCTAACTTTTCGAGACTTATGGGTTGTGCGATTTCCTCGACTCGTGACAAGGTATCGGCGACCACATTATTTTTTCCTGCAATGTGCCATATATCGGTACTGAATTGCGAGATAAAATCTAAGTGTCGAAACTGTCTCGGTGAGCAGTTTTCTTTCCTCGTTAGGAATGCATGAGTTAGGGGCTTGTGATCCGAGTAGATCACGAAATCCCTAGCCTCAATCATATGCCGAAAGTATTTGATGCTTTTGTAAATAGCGAGCAATTCTCGGTCATAGGCTGAGTATTTCTGCTGTGCTGAGCTGAGCTTCTGAGAAAAGAATGTCAAAGGTTGCCAGTCCTTACCTTTTAGCTGCTGCAAGGTTGCGCCAATCGCTTTATCTGATGCATCGCTGACCAGCGCTAATTTTGCGTCACACTCTGGGTGCGCTAGCATGGTGGCTTGGCAGAGGCTTTCCTTACAGGCATTGAAGGCTTCATACTCTTTTTTGGTGAAATTAACCGGATATGAGCCTTTGACTGATCCCGTAAGCAACTAATTGAGGGGTGCCTGATGTTTAGCAGCTTCTGGGATGAATCTACGGTAGAAATTCACCATTCCCAGAAATCTGCGTAGCTCCTTTATTACCTTTGGCGCAGGAAAATTCATAATGGCCTCAACCTTGGAAGGGAGAGGCTTAGACCCTTCGGCAGAGATGCTATATCCAAGAAAGGTCACCTCTGGCACACCTAATACACATTTGGCTGTATTTATCACCATCCCATACTCTCTAAGCCGGTCGAACACCTGGCGGAGATGTTGTTTATGTGTCTCCTGGTCCCTAGAGAAGATCAAAAAATCATCTAAATATACATACGTGAAATCCAGTCCCCGGAGCATTTCGTCCACGAAGCGCTGGAAGGTCTGCCCAGCGTTCCGAAGGCCGTACGACATGAATGGGAACTCGTAAAGCCCGAACGGTGTCGTGATGGCAGTCTTCGGAATGTCCTCTGGACTCACAGGACTCTGGTTATAGGCTTTGACCAAATCGATTGTAGAGAACACCGTACAACGGCTAAAAGCAAAGTCCTGAATATGGCGTATCGGATACTTGTCAGGGATGGTTCGGGCATTGAGCATGCGGTAATCGCCGCATGGACGCCAACCATTCTCTTTTTTGGGAGCGAGGTGCAGTGGTGATGCCCATGCCGATTCTGAAGGTCGGCAAGTACCATTCTGCAACATTGCTTCGAATTCGGCTTTAGCGATTTTCAATTTATCTGGTGCTAACCTGCTTGGCGTGCAAGAAACTGGTGGACCTGGTGTTGTTCGTATGTGGTGTATTGTGTTGTGTGTAGGTGTACGTTGAATACCTGGTGGTCTGGTAATGTCGGGATATTCTGCGAGTATGTTGTGGTAGGCTGTATTTCCTAACATTATTTTTACCGAAGAAACATCATTAGAAAATCGAGCAAGCGAAGCCGCGGTCGCGAGGGTTGTATTACTGTCTATTAAACGTTTGATGCGTACATCAACTATAAGATTATAGTAAGACAAGAAATCTACTCCTATTATCGCCTTAGTTACATCGGCCACAACAAATTGCCAAGGAAAGTCGCGGCGTAAACCTATATTTAAAACTAAATGAGCATAACCATAGGTATTAATTGTAGAACCATTTGCTGCACATAGTTCAAAATTAGTTTTTTGGCGATATTCTTTTAGAGCAGAACGCGGAAACACACAAAGATCACTTCCGGTGTCCACTAAAAACTGCATTTTGGTGTGTTTGTCCGTAATAAATAAGCGGCCGGTGCTTGGGTAGTCAGCAGCCGCCATTAACGCCTGCCCGGTGCATTTCCCGCGTAGTCGCAAGGCTTAACACATTTATTTGCCTTTTCGCCAAATTTGTAGTAATACCAACATGTAGGGAATTTTCTATAATTCGATTGAGATCTAGTTGATGACGATCGGTTACGCTTACCTCGGCTAGAGTTGCATCTTGTCCTCGAGCGCGGCATTCTGTCTAACTTTGTTTGTAAGGCGTGAACTTGACGCGTCAGCTCGGCTATTTGATTGCACATCGTACTTGAGTCGCTTTTTGATCCGGAGGTTGCTGCTACTTGCGGGCTAGGTGCGACGACGTCGTGTATCCTGTCTGCTAACTCTGCCACCTCTTCCAACGAAGCTTTCGTTTGTGATGCAATGATGGACTGCGTGCTAGTTGGTAAGCGACTGGTCCAAATAGTCCTCATGAAGTTTTCCGGTACGTCAGGGCTTGCTAGCTGCTTCAGGTGTCTTAAAAATTGTGAAGGTGTTCTATCACCTAACTCCTCGCGGGTCAGTAGTTGCATGACTTTCTTCTCGCGTGACGCTGTTAGCCTCTTCACAAGTTCCGTCTTTATCCGCTCATATTTGTTTACAATAGATGGGTCAATAATTATATTCTCGACTTCCGCTGCGTAAACTAGGTCAAGATTGCTCATTGTGTGGTGAAATTTTGTGGTATCCGTGGTAATATTAGCCAGCCCAAATTGACTTTCAAGTTGAGCAAACCACAATGCCGGTTTTTGTGGGTAAAATGCCGGCGCGCGTACGCCCACGCGGCATAAATCACCTGACGGTCCGGCATTATTTTCGGCGCCGCTTGTGCTACTGCCTGCACCATCACTTTTTCTCTTCTCACTCATGGCGTGTACAGTTCGGGGTCACCAATGTAAGTGCTTATGGGGGCTGATTAAATAATAGTCCATCTTCTCACACTTATATTTTTTATTGCGCTAGGCACACAGAAATAAAGTTCAATAACAGCACAATACAGAAGGTATAAATGAGTAGACAGGAATACAGTAATATATATGTACAAGGAAGAATTAAACTATACGAACTGCATAAGCTTGGGTATTAGGCAGACAATGGGTATGGGATACGTATAACGTGCAACGCGGAAGCGGACGAACTGGCGATCTGCTATCCCGAAGGCGCGGGCTCAGCGACCGAACCAGTTTCACATTCCTTCGTTATGCAGATACATAAAAATGCATGGCGCGTGTCTGCTTGTACATAATTTAATTTATTAATAGGATATCTTACAAAACTTACGCATATTTATTAACAATTGAAAAACCTTAATAAATAATAGAACATAGATTAATAATACTTCAAATTTATTTATAAAATATTAATATTTAAAACTTTCAACAAATAAAGTGTAAAACTCGCTACAAAGGAATTAAATCGACGCATTGCTCCAGTGGATGTGAGCACCTCGTCTTTTTTAAATTCGATTAAAAATATATATTTAATATATACGTGGTAGAGCCACTCTGTAGCTATATTATTACCGGGATCCGAATGGGCCGGCTCGACCGGGGTAGGACTGCGCTCTCACGGAATCCCAGCGTACAATAGCAGCTCAATGCTGCTGTGTTTCGTATGGTGAGTGTAGAGAAACGGGCATATATTATGTAGATTTAGTGTAGGTGTCTATCGGCCACAGCATTCATTTATCATCAGGTGAAATGTGTACTCGTTTGTCACTTTTAATTATATAAAAAAAAACCTAACACTTCTTCTGAATCACAGTAAATGGTACATAGTAAGGATTAATAATGTTCTAAAGCCTAAGTAATATTGTGTTCAGAAAGTTGTTACAGCCAAGCCTATTTTCTATCAAGAGCATTTTTTAGGAAAGGAAGTGTAAACCGCTCTGTTCTAATGCATTTTGGTGCATTTAAATGTTTTTTTTTAATTCTTTTAGGTTTCCTTATGATATTCTCCTTTACCGCTGAGCACGTCGTAAATCAGCACTCAAAATTCTAATTAACAATTTTATTGGTGCTGGCATGGATTGAACCTGGGTTACTCGCGTACTGTAAAATGTACAGCGAGTCCGTATCTATGCCTTGATTTTTGTGTAATGCGCGTTTATACAGACAGACAACGCGATTTGTTATTAATAATAAAGAACACTCCAATTGAAATTTCATCTTCTTACAAATTTATTGTAGTGTGATTTATACGTGGTATAGCCACATCAGTAATGAAACCGTACCGTACGGAGGCAAAGTTTCATAAAGTCGCGCTATGATGAGTACACTACTACAAGCCAGACGCGAGTACGTGCGTGAGCACTGGCTGCTTGTCACGTACAGAGAGAAACTACTTTAAACCGGCTCAGCCAGTGCTCAAAGTCATGGTTGTGTAAAAAATAATAAGTATCAAATATTGTTTTTTTAAAAAATTATCTGTGTTCAGGGAAATATAAAAAAGTATAAATATGGTTTAATTTACTTGTTTGTATGAACAATAATAGAATAAATATAAATATATAATTTTAAATTATCCCAAAGATTCCACTAGTTAAGAATATATAGTTTACTATATGCTTGCCTATAATTTATTATTTTAATGTGGTATATAGATACCTCACACATATAGGTATATCTATTAACGTTGAAAGAAAACTTATTTTTATAATGTTTATAATTGAATAATTATGTTCATAAGTTAAATGCATGTCATGTTTTTTTTTAAATTATTTTAGACGACAAGTGTGGTTAAAAGCTGCCGGACGAAAAGATATCCTTTCAAAACTTTTTGATTATAATAATTTTGGGGATCACTTCGCAAAATCCTGTATTGAATTTTGAAAAAGGACCTTTAAATATTTATTTGGAAATCGCTCATCCCTCAACTTGCCGACAAATGACGGTACTTGTTCGAGTTCCAGCCAATGTAAGAATATATCTGATATAAATGTATGAATTACATGAGCAAAAATTTCGCGAATGTTTTCATCTCGAAAGAAACATTTTAAATATTGGTAATGAAATATTAAAACGTGTGCAAGATTGTATTATTATTACCTCGTGTGAGTGCTTTTCAATGGATTATTTAAAAATAAAACGAAATTCAATTTAGAATTTACCATTTAATTAAAAGGCGCAACAAATTTTTGTAGAACAAAAATTATAAAAATAAAATATTTAGAATAAAAATAGTTCGTAAAAAAAAAATACATTAATTATTATAATAAAATCTGATAAACATTTTGTTATTTAATTTTATCCTCCTGAAATATTTTAAATTTTTGAAAGCTCCTTAGAAGCTTTACCTCTGTACGGTTTCTTTACTCATCCGGTAGAGCCACGCTGCAGCTACATTATGTTTGTAGCACGAATGTCTCGGCTCTACCGGGGATGGACCGCGCTCTCACATAATACCAGCTTAAAATAGCAGCCTTTTGCTGCTGTATTACTTATGGTGAGTGTAGAGAAACTGATACCCTATTTACTAGAAACGAGGCTTTCCATCTTAGTCCTCAGGGCTTACAACGTGTCTGCGTTTTTATTCTTAATCGAGGACAAATGTAGATGTCTATGGGCCACAGCTATTACTTATCATCAGGTAGACCGTGTGCTCGTCTGGTAATCTTATTATATCTAAAAAAAAATAGATAATATGTAATAAACGTAATAAGTAGTGGTAGTAGAAACAGGTCATAGATACTTATTATGTACTAGAGTTCGGCAATTAAACGTGATTGATTTATCACTGCAGTAGATTTGTTCTCGTGAACATTATGTCCATTAAAGCAGACTATTTGTCTTGAAGGATTACGGTGAACATCGGTGCCGGTTGGCTTATTGGTGCCCAATGGTAGAACGTGTTAAATCTATTAAATTTATTGTCCACGTATAAAATTATGTTGTGTTTATTTCATTGATACATTCATAAAATAATGATTTCTTATATTTGTAGATTTGAATAGAGTATTTCCGCCCCTTAACCTCTTGTGGTGATAGTGTATAGTGATATAAAAATGACTAGTGAGGCATGCTCTACATATATGTTCCGCTTCTAGAATATTCATATTATGATGTTAATTTACATGACAATATAAATACGCTCTCACGCCTGTCATTCAGAGGGGTAGACAGACTACGGACTTGCATTTGGCACGAACTTAACACATCTCTCTTGCCTCCCTTATAATCTATATACTCATCTCGTTGGTTTAGGGTATTCTTAATTTCGCGCATTTTCAACATATCGCCAAATTGGTCGATAGACTTCTGTTTACTTTTACATTTATTTTAGGGCGTCCTTTGACGATTCTGCCGTTTACGTCTGCACATAAATTTGCTTTGGCAATCTCTCCTCATTCATTATGACCAAACCACCTAAGCGTTACTTATTATACTATTAATTACTCACTATACTGTTACACTTGCAAACTAAGTTTTTCTAATCACACAATTTCTCACCCCACTCCTTAATGACCGAGTTTCTACAGCATTTGCTATATCCTCGTGCTTCTTCTGTTACACCTAACTTTCACTATCGTGCATTAAGGTAATAACTAACTCAGAATTATGGATCAACATACGTTGCTGAATTATCCTCTTTGGCCCGCAAACTACGCGGAGCCACAGGATAAGCTCAACGCCACGATTGAGTACATAGGGCTAATTGACGCAAACTGTTATTTTACAGTGCGCTTAAATACCTTAATTAAAAATCAAAATGACAGTACAACCTTTAGGTCGAAATAAACCACGCTCTCTAACTGTCGCTCTCGTTAAATCTCTAGTTAAATCTGACATTGGAAACTTAAACCTAGGCTCTAGTGTCTTAACAGCTGAAGACCTCGACAGTAAGCATTCCTCCTGAAGCTCGCTTACAAGCAATCCCAATGGTAGTGCATTGTTCGATCTCACGGGGCGTTTAAACTTCGATGTTATCCCGCCTGAGACTCCAACCCGCTACTCATTCGCTACCAGTCACTAACCGGACGTCTTTGACGTAACGATACTCAAAGACATCCGTTTGTCGATATCATCAATTAAAACAATATTAGTATTCGACTCGGACCATAAACCTGTCCTATTACAACTGGTCCAGCCCGCAGGTGAGGTCTTTCAGACCAAAACCATCGTGTACTGGCGTAAACTCGAGATCAAACTTGAGTCTACAACCTCCCAGCACTTAGACAAAATCCCGAACAAGATAGACTTGCCGAAGGTGATTAGCGGCCTTTCGTCCAACCTCACCATTACTGTTGAGGAATACTCTCGTAAGGTTCGTGTGTCGAGCAATCAATACATGAAGATTCCGATATGATATTCGACAGCTGATTGGAGCAAAAAACGCGGTCCTAAGACAATACGATCAATATCGTACTTTAGATAACAAATTCCGACTGTGCAACCTCCAAAACAAGGTGAAACAGCGCGTTTAGACAGGATAATTGGGATAATCTGCTGGCTGACATCAAGCCATCACAAATTGCCTACTGGCAGTTGACGCGAGCTCTGAAAGCAGAACAATCCTCACCTATAACGCCTCTCATCAGTCCAGGAAACCCCGATCTCACCTTTGACGACTCCGAAAAGGCCGAATGCCTCGCTGACAGTTTAGAGAGCCAATGTACTCCCCTTAGCGAACCTACAGATCCCGCTCACCTTGCAGAGGTCGAAGCGGAGGTCGAGCATACTTACTGCACTACAACCTGCGTGCGACCCTCTAGAACCTGTGACTGTCGACGAAGTCACAGATGTTATTAAAAGCCTTAAAAGGAAATCAGCACCCGGACTCGATTGCACCAACAACAGGGTACTGAAATTTTACGTCGCTAATTTGCCTCTTAGTAGGCATAGGAATCCCGAAACCGTGGAACCGGCTTCAGACCTGAACATTGACCTGAATATGCGTGGACTGACATTTGATGACATGACTGAAATTTGTCACTAGTCGCCTCCACCCGCTAGTGAACAGCAGAAGCAAACTGTTCTTAAGTCACAAACTCCATTTTTATAAATCGTGAGTAAAACCTATCATGTCTTACGCAAGCGTAGTTTGTAGAAACGTGTTTCATTATAGTTTCATTATAGTTTTAGGCATGTTACTACACATTCTTCTTCATGTTGATGTGGCATCTCTTTGCATTTTCTTTCGCATTTACCACGGGGAGTGCGCTGAGGAATTGTTCGGATTAACCCCAGCCGCCAAATTTCACGAACGCACATTGCGACAGAACTCCCGATACCATCCACAGCATCTGGGTGATTAGCGGTCCACCACTGTGTCATTTAGAAGAAGTTTTCTTCCTCGCACAACTTCCTTGTGGAATAGTTTACCACCAGCGGTTTTTACGGACCGATACGACTTAGGGACCTTCAACAAAAGAGCCTACTCCTTTTTAAAAGACCGGCAACGCATCTGCTAGTCCCCTGGTTCCCCTGGTGTTGCGGTTGTTCATGGGCGGCGGTAGTCACTTACCATCAGGTGAGCCGCATGCTCGTTTGCCCCCTCACCACAAACACAGTTAGGACAACAACGGATGGGACGCAGCGAGTCCGCAGACGGGCGCGCCGCACTACCCTCCACACTGCGTACACAGCGAACAGCCGCGTCCCTGGGCGGTTCTGACCGCCCAGAACATCGTACGATACGTGTCAGGCGTGAGAGCCCCCGGCTCCTTTGTTCGCACGGTGGTTAGGCAACTCACCAATAACATGTTGCGGCTGTCGGCGACATAAACGAGTATTTGATGATGTGATCGCTGAACACAATATTATCCCACTCCCTCGAGATTATAGATTTTAGTGCAACTTTGCGATCGCGTCGTTGCACTAAAATAAATAATCTCTCCCCCCCCACTTTTTTATAGCTTACGGCCTTTAAGGCCGCGAGCTCTGAGTGCAATGAATTGTAAGAGACGCATAGACTGACAGCATAAAAATCATCACAGAAACTAGACTGAATTTTTTGACATATTCTGCCTTCCCACAATAGAGTGAAGAACCCTATTTACTCTGTGCCCTGCGTATCCTCGTCGCTCTATATTCTTGTTATATCTATCATCCCTGCTAAACGCCGTTACTTTTACTTCCTTTGTTTAAATAGCAGCGGACACCATATTTACCAATAACTGCACTAGAGAGCGAATTCAACAAAATTAATATACGCTTTTAAAAGATAACTATTGAATGTATTTATTTATTTATTTATTTATTTACTCTTTATTGTACACCAAAATACAAAATAACGGGTACTGTTAAATCTAAAGTAGAATATGTACAACAAGCCGTCTTATCACTCTGAAAGTGATCTCTTCCAGACCTTAGTTATAGTTATAATTAAAAATAGAGGATGCGTTCGAAATAAAAATAAAAATATGAAAAGACATATTAATAAAGATAAGTGAAGTTTATGATATATAATATCATATAATATATTAAATGAAAAGAGTACATACGAAAAAGGAAAAGTAATTTATCTAACAGCGTTCTAAGTAAGAAGAATTTAAGAATTTAAGAAGACTTTTGAAAGATTGAAAAGATTTAGCACAACGAACGTGGAGATGTAAAGAGTTACACAAATGTACAGCAGTTACAGTAAAGGATTTCTTAAAAAAGGAGGAAGGTTGCAAAGGAGTATAGAGAGAAAGATTGACAGAGGATCGAAGGAACCGATTATGGGTAAAGGAAATATACTAGAAACGGTATTTTAAATAATTAGGAATGGAAGGATTAAACAGCACCCGATACAAAGCGGAGAGAATGTGAGTATTACTACGAAGGCGGATCGGGAGCCATTTGAGCTGTTTGCGAAATTCAGAGATATGATCATATTGGCGAAGCCCAAATATAAATCTAATACATAAATTTTGAATGCGCTCAACCTTATTAAGCTGCTCCTCAGTAATGTCAAGATAGTAAATATCAGCATAGTCAAGGATAGGCAGAAGTAAAGACTGGGCGAGCGTAACTTTAGTTACTGTGGGAAAAAAATTATGTAATTTACGTAAAGAGCTTGACACAGCAAACATTTTTCTACTAACCTCATTAACCTGTGAGGTCCAAGACATACAAGGGTCGAGATACAACCCCAGGTTTTTAACCTTGAGTGCAGTCTAGTAAAATGGGAGGTAGGGAAGACCAGTAAATTTTTCCAATTAATCTAGAACTACCGATGACGATGGCCTGAGTTTTCTTAGGATTAATCGTTAAACCATAACGTTTACTCCAGTTCGAAATACAAGTCAGATCAGCGTTAATAGTGTCAACTGCTTTAGACAAATCTTCAAGAAAGCGCTGAATATAGATTTGGAGATCATCGGCATACAAATGGTATTAAGAGGACAAAATATGACTTATAGAATTAATGAAAATTGCAGACAGGAGAGGAGACAACATTTCACCTTGTGGTCCACCAGCCGCTGTAATAGTGCAGGTAAAAAAAACATCTTGCACCTGAATGCGCTATCGGCGATCAAACTCAATTACGAATTAAAATGGAGATGCGTTGTTACCCGTAGGGACTAAGATGGAATGCCTCCTTTCCAGTAAAAGGGGTCTCCGGTTCTCTACACTTACCATACGAAACACAGCAGTGTTAAGCTGCTATTTTACGCTGGTATTCTGTTAGAGCGTGATCCTTCACCGGTCGAGCCGGCCCATTTGTGCTACAATTATACTACTAATATAGCTGCAGCATGACTCTTTATGTGTGATTTTTATACAATCTTGGGTTAAGAATCAAGGCCTATTAAAGCTGCTGAAGCAGTGGACTTTAATACTCTATAAGGAATGAATGAAACACCGGAAATGTGTAACAGTGTCTAGGAACGACATAGACATATTGTGTTGCGTTCTCTAATTTTTCTATTCTATTTTTATTGGCAGGGTGCGGAATATAAACTCAAACGGTCGTGGGTTCGAATCCACCATTGGACTACTATCGTAAATCACTGGTAATACAAGCATTTTAAGCTTTCCAGGAGTGCTTAGAGGGAATATAAGTAATATTAATAGCATTGTTATGATTTTTATTTAAAAAAAATCCATTATTGAACTGTCACGGATATCAACTGTGACGAAAAATTGTGTTTTTTTAATAAAACTTATGTATGTAACAAACAAACTTGCAGTCAACCTGATTGTAAGTGGCTACTGCAGTCCATGAAAATTGTTATAAGTAAAGATTAGCTATTATAGTCTGTGGTCCTACAATAATTGTCTGTCACATTTTACATACTCTGTGCCGTGCTCAATCAATAAAATGTGTTCCGTCTGATTGTGTCGTGTGGTTTATTTAATTAATCCTTTCAATCTTTACAATCACCCACATAAATTATTAAACAGAAACCTCCAACCAATTACAAGCAAAGAAGGCAACAAATACATGGTGACTTTTGAGGACCAAGGTGACATACCTCAAAGCCTGTTATAATTCTGGATCTCTATACCCTTCAGAACGGATCACAGCTGTGCAAACACTGCTATTAAATGGCAGAAATAGATAACAGATTGGTACCTACCTAGGCAGACTTAGGCCAAAAAGAAGTCCTACGTAAAGTCATATATCTAGTCGTTTGTAAATTGTAATTAAAGTGCGGTGAAGTTCCTAAAAGAACTCCATCCGCGGCTGGTCGTTGCTGCTGGTGATAAGAGGGCTGGTTCTTTTCTCGCTCAAAGGCTAAGTATTACCATTCAGCTGGGAAACGCAGCCAGCGTTCTTGGCACGATGAATGGACTCCACTGAAAACGGTTTTTTTAACTCGAGCTGAAAGGTTTCGGGACTTTCAATTATTCGGGAATGCCAATTAAAACCAAGTCCAACCTTTAAATAAATAAAAAATATATATGTTTTTTTGTATCACATTTACAAAAATATGTTGTTCCCGAAAACACAGACGAAGGTCGATCCTGCGCCATTTCATTGTCATTCATTATTTATCGCCTATATATTACTGAGCTTCTTTATACGACGGCCCTTTTATAATAGAAGATGAATGGTATAAGTTACTGGCCCGTAACTTCTTTCAAGAGCATCGAATAGAAAATAAATACAAATAAACTTTGTATACAAACCATTGTAACTCAAGAGGAAAAGCGCTCCAGTTAGTCCTGCGATAGTCGGCCATTTTTTGTATTAACCTGTTAAACTAAGAATAATATCGATTTGTATCATCGTTATAATATAAGTTTTAACTTAACATTAGTATTTAACCGTAATTTTAACATAACTTTGAACGTTAATAAATAAACGGAAGTTTTCATTTTTAGTTCGTATTTATTTACCGTGTACTAGCGGTGTAAGAATATCCACTACTTCCATATCATGCCGTGGGTGTGTTTAAGAGGCGACAAAGGGAAACAAATCAGACGTTGGGGAGCAGCGTCTCCTAAAAATAAATAAAAAACCGCGGTTGTCAACCCGCTTGCCAAGCGTGGCAACTATTGTGGCAGTTATTCGCTTTATAGGGCAATATTTGGGGGAGCAGTGGACGGATATAACGATAACGGACTAAAAGTTCAAATTTATTAAAAATATTTATTCAAAAGATAAAATTACGTAACTTTGAAAACATACATTTAACCGGTTTTTCATAAAAACCCTAGTTCCAAAGATCTGTTCATAAATTTTCCGCGCTCGTTTTTAGCACAAATCTTTGTGCACATTATAAAAATATAACGTACTAGAGTTTGTGCGCGCCTACCAGCTTCTTACTGCTCTTCACTGAGTCTGTTCCTTTTCATGGAATTCTAGGTGAGCACGCATTTCAGCAATGAATCACCGATAAGTTCGAGCTGTCAACTAGAGCAGCCTTGAAAGTTCATCCTCGTCGATATCGATGAAATTATTCACTAGGTGGTAGGACGGTTTTTCTGACAAGGAATCCGTCAGAGTAAGTATCATATCAGAAATTTATGTTATTAAAAATGTGAGATGCGAAATGGAATAAAAGTTAATGACTAAAACTATTGCTTTTATTTCTAGATTTTACTTATTTTTTACGGGCCTTAATTTTTCTTTACGGGACTTTATTTTAGCACTGACTTCAGAATGCGATTATTGTATTCTTTTTAGTACTTTGCAATCGGAAAAAACGTCTCTGGTTCTCTACACTAACTATACGAAACACAGCAGTAAGAAATTCTATGCGAGCGTGGTCCTTCCCCGGTCGATCCGACCCATTCATACTGCAACCATAATATAGCAGTAGCGTGACTCTACCTTATAAAACTGTTTTAACCTTAAAATATTTTAAAGACTTTATGGTGGTATAACACGCGATTGATATTTATTAAAATAAATCATTTATTTACATTATATTAAAATATACAAAATTTATTACCGTAATAACAAAATTAAAACTTTAAATATCATACATTTTACATTTTTTTAAAGAATAACAGTGACAAGCAAGCATACACTCTACCCGTAGAGCCATGCTGCAGCTTTATTAGTAGTATAGTTGTAGCACGAATTGGTCCGCTCGACCGGGGAAGGACCACGCTCTCACAGAATACCAGCGTCAAATAGCAGCTTAACACTGCTGTGTTTTGTATGGTGAGTGTAGAGAACCGGAGACCCTTTTTACTGGAAACGAGGCATTCCATCTTAGCCCTTACGGGTGACAACGCATCTGCATTTTGATTCGAAAACGAGGATAAATGTAGATGTCTATGGACCACAGCAACCACTTACCATCAGGTGGACTGTGTGCTCGTTTGTCACCCTATCCTATTCAAAAAAAAAACCTGATGATAAGTGGATGCTGTGGCCTATAGACATCTACATCTATCCTCGTCCTCGATTAAGAATCAAAATATAAATTATTTGTCACCCCTGCGGACTAAGGTGGATTGCTTCGTTTCCAGTAAAAAAGGTTTCCGATTCCCAATGAAGCAGAATTCAGCTGTTATTTTACGCTGGTATTCTTAGAGAGCGTGATCTTTGCCAGCTAGAGTCGACCCATTCGTGCTACAACAATAATATTGCGGCATTCTCGTAGTAACAACCTGTAACATATTGCATTTAGCATTAACTTAACAAACTTACTAACAAGTAAACCGAGCGAGACTGGAACTTCAACTAACTGTTGTTGGCTTTCAACGGATATTAACGTTTACGATAAGGATTAAGCGCAGTGAGCAGAGACAGAAACTGGCTAAGTTCAACCCCAACTGCAAGTGTTGCATTTGTTTATGGTGTGATTTTTATATAAGTGCAGATAAATTAAATAAAGTTAAGATAAATTACACAAGTAAATGAAATTGTATACTTGGGGAGTGCTTTTAGCCGGGATGGAAGATGTGATTTAGATGTGGACAGGCGTGTCGCTGCCAGGAACAAAGTCAATGGTGCCCTGACTGCGTTAGTCAAAAGGCAAGACGTAGTGAAGAGTGCACGCCTTGCAATACATAACGCAGTGTTGGTACCGACTTTGTTATATGGCAGCGAAACTTGGGTATGCCAGAAGAAGCATAAAAGCAAGTTGAATGCAGTGGAGATGCGATCTCTTCGTAAAATGTGCGGCGTTACCATGGCCGACCGAAAGCGAAACGAAGAGATTCGCAATATGGCAGGTTTGAAAGATGACCTTATCACAAAAATTGATAAGGGCGTGCTTCGGTGGTTTGGGCACGTTGAGCGAATGAGTGAAGACCGAATGGTGAAGAAAATATATAGCGCGAAAGTTAATATTAAAAGGTGTCGAGGTAGACCGAGACTAACTTTCGAAGACCATGTGAGCAAATTTCTCGAAGAGGGTAGTGTCAAGAGTACTCGGATACCTAGACGTGCATGTATGAAGAAGATAATGAATCTGAAAGAAGCGAAAGAGGTATGTAAGGATCGTGACACTTGGCGATCTGATCTCTCTGGCTACCCCGTCAGGGATTGTGCGTGAAGATAAGTAAGTGAATAAATTAAAAAAAGGTATTGTAGCTCAATAACTTTATTTCGTTTAATTCGGAAAATTATGTACTGGTGTGGCTACATTAATAATTCATTGTTTATATAAATATGGTTAACACTACTTATTTCATACAACACAACCTGTACAATTTTTAACTATAAAATATATGTATTATAAATATATACATTTTATTTAAAACTATGTCACAGCTTTGTAATATAAAAAATACGATACTTGACACTCTTCTTGCACTAAGTGCATATATTTTTCATTTTGCTACTAGCTTTTGCTGGCGACTTCCTCCGCGTAGATATTATGCTTTAAACCATAGGTGATCCATCAATAATCGCACTTTCATAGTAAATTCCATCTCCCTCTTTAGGGATGATTTCCGTAATCAAAGCTATCCTATTTCCTTTCCCGGGACCTAAATTATCTCGATACCAAATTTCATCTAAATCGGTTCAGCGGTTTAAGCGTGAAGAGGTAGGTACATTTGCTCACGCGGCGATAAGCGATGTTTTACACCACCTCGCCCTGCACGCTCTGGACCGCACAATTTTATATGTTCATTACTTATAAAATATTTGACCAAATTACGTGTTTAAAAATAAAGTTTATCTACTTTGAATATCAGAAGTGATTAAAGTGTCTCTTTTGATAAATTCCATTTGTTACTGCAGAATGTGCATTGGAAATAAAGTATCAAAGAATAAGAAAATAAGAAAATAAGTTTTATGAAAATAGTGATATACATTCTTTATGTACTAAGAACAAACACGCTAGTTATACTAATTTCTCAACTACAAATAGTCGGTAATTCGTACATTTTGAAAGGTACACGCTTCAATAATAAAGTCCCAGGAAATATGTAGAACTTATCTATCAAACAGTTAATTTTTTTTAATCAATTAGAGTTTTTCAATAAATGTTATTATACTACTTAAAGTACATGATCGCTAACATACAGTTTCTAAATGTTTTCATATTTAATTGTACTACTTTTATTTAATTTTACTAATATTATTTTGTAAATTATTGTTTAAATTGTTACGCTTGGTTTCTTGCTGGTTCTTCCCAGGACAGAGGGTTTTTTCCGAGCCAATGGTAAAAACATAAATTACTGTTAATAATTATTCTTGTAATCTATATATTGAACAAAAATATAAAATTCTATTCTATTATTTTTTGAGCAACATTTTTGTACTAAAGTTTATTCCTTCGAGTTATTAGTTATTTCATACACAATATGTATATTCAATCATATCTTTTATTATTCCTATATAACCTTAAAATATATTAAAAACTAAAATAAAATACATAAAACTAGAAACTTAAAGTATCATAAAGTCCTACTCCCCGTGGTATCGTGCTAAGAAAACTCGTTGTGTTTCCTTGTTGAATGGTAGCAATACTTAGCCTTTGAGCGAGAAAATAACCAGTCCTCTTATCACCATCAACGATGACTAGTTACGGATACAGTTACTTTAGGTACTTCACCGCACGTGGACCCCACGGACCGAAAAGTCTCTACAGCACAAGGCAGAAATTTAAATAAAAAAATTAAAAAGATGACTTTTAAATACAATTTTCTAAAATTAACAAATTATAATACTACCGCTCACGCCCATTGCGATTCCCGTAAGTCACGATTAACTTTCATGCTTTTTTAGTTTAACTTTTATACAATTTTTAAAACTTGTGCCAACAAAACGAAACATTTCTTGAACAATCGGTCCATAAAAAGGAAATGTTCCGCGAAGCATTTATTTTCAAGTGTAAAACAGTACTGCAGGAGATCTGAGTTATCACTTGGCAAGTGCAACTTTATCTAAAGTAAGAAACTAGTACGTTATAAAGAAAACGGGAAAGATTTTGAAGAGATTTTAAATGAAATATTTTGACGGCAGACAGATTGCAGCTGCTGAAGTATTAGCTATGGGGACTTCACTCAGATAATCTAACTCCCCAAAGATTAAATACTTGATGTTTGGAGAGTAATTCGCGTACGCTGGGTCCTTCAGCACAATTCTAACTATTACCGATCTATATACGTCCCACAGCTAGGCGTAGGCCTCCTCTCATTTCTGAGATGATTTTATAAGCAAGAAATTGAAACTACATACGTCCTCGAATTAATTTCAATTTCTCCAGGTTTCTCCAGGTAATTCTCTTCACTGTTGAGAAGGTAGTTAATCAGCACTTCAAAGTGCAGATAATATTCTCAATGATGCCGACGGTTGTCGAACCCTGGTTGCTCGTGCAATATGATATCTACGTCGAAAGCTCAGTCCCTTAATATTAACATTTTATCTATCTCATGTTGAACAGGGGCTCAGCCAAGCAATTGCCAACACCAAATTAATAAAATCTATCGCATATCAACGCAGATTCGATCAGCATGAGTGCACTGGTACTGTTTGTGTACCAAATTGTCCCAGTCTATTCAATATAATATTTACTAAAATATACAAAGTTTGTCAATCAACAAATTTTAAAATTGTTATTATAGAAAGACTATACAAAAAGGGTTATTATATTATTAAGGAATACATGAATAAAAATTGCCCCTTGAAATGAAGAGTTCGCTGCCATGCTGGTTATATTATAATTCATTTATATAATTGTACAAAATTATTGTAAAATTAAATATGTCTAAAAATCCCGCTACGTTTCTAACTGGTTCTATCCGGGACAGAGGTATTTTCCGACCTAGTGGTAAATCAAATAAATACTTTCAATGCATAATCTATTTTGAATCAAAAATATTGTAAACGCGTTTAAATATATTTTAAGTAATTTTCTTTTTGTGTATTTAAGTAGATTCCTGGTGGTTTAGATTCACAATTCAACCCGGAAGGTGACGCTGTTTTCGAGATTTAAAATCACCCGTGCAAAGCCGGGGATGCTCGTAATTAGAAGTGTCTAAGATTACTTTGTGATAGACACTCATAGTCTGCCTAGCCCTCTGTCTAAGTAGGTACTGCTCTCTACTACATATTAATTCTGGATTTAAAATACCTGATATATAAAACACTAATAGTTGGAGATATCTAGCATTGCAATCACCAGTTCGCGACGAAAAGCTCGAGGCGAAGTGTTTTGTTAGAAGAAAAATAAGAAATAGTTCATACGTGGTAGAGCCACACTGCAACTCTGCTATGGTTGAAGCACGAGATGGTCAGCTCGACCGGAACAGTACCGTGCTCTCACAGAATACCAATGTAAGAATAGGGAGATCCTTTTTACTAGTAATGAGACATGCTGTCATATCGAGGGTAAATGTGGATATATTTGTGCCACAGTATCCACTTACAATCTGGTAGACTGTGTGTGCGCTTGTCGTACTCATTTTATAAATCAAAAGAAATTCGTTATTAATTTTGTTTGTTTTTCGTTTACGCGATATACGGTACTCCAACTTTACTCGTAACGAATAGAACTCGAGGAAATAAATTTTATTTTTCATGTAAGAAGTTGGACAAGTAGTTCATTAGTCTGCTCAAGCAGGTGATTTGAACAGGGAAACAAAGTTTTTACGTGAAGTTCCAGCGAACTGGACGAGTTCAAGTCGGATGCAAAAGTGAAGCGAGATAGAAACATTTTGAAACTTTAGCCGGAAATGTTCACTTTAATAATGGGGTTTACAATTCGTCTGTTTGTTTTTTGTTTGTACGTTACGTGTTATCTCCGTCAATTATGTACAGATTTTGATGATTCTTTGTTTTATAAAATAAATACTTCGAGGTGCTGCCATATAAATTTGGAGAAAAACTTCACTTCTAATCTTTTAATGTAACTATTTAAACAACATTGAGATTGTATTATTCCTTCATTTACTCAAAAGTGTAAAAAACCTTTTATTAATAACTAAAGGGCTTTAATTCTTCGGTATAATATGTCTTAGCACCGACTTCAGAATGTGAAATAATTTAATCAGTTTTTGGTAATATTGGCTTTCATTTTAAATAAAAGTAAATTTCTAATGATTCGTTATTTATTGAATGAAACTATAGCTCAAAGGAGGTCAGTTATGGATTGATAATTATATGATTATATTCATAATATAATTAGTAACTACAGATAATATAAATATAATATATTATCTGTGTTTTCCTTTGCTTCAATTGCGAGACCTAGTTTTTCTGTCTAAGAATGTTTTATACCCACCGACAGCGTCGTGAACCGACCCGTTTTTGTGATTTAAGGCTTTAACTAGCCTGAATGACCTTGACGAAACGGCGATCGCAGAGATTTTAGCCGATATCAACATCGTCTAGCAACTACGTTCTGTATTACTTAAAAAAGTGCAAAGATTAATAGACTGCAGAGATGACATTTATATAAGTGACATACTGCCTGTTATGCTTGCGCATCACTGAGAATTATGTCGCGGTTACGCATCTTCAATTACATTGTGCTGTGGCTTTCTCCGGTAGGCGTCACGAGCTATCAAGTGTTCAAGTTTCAAGTACGTAAGAGTTTTTTATTATATATGTTAAATCGTATTTATTTGTATCGTGTTAATAGATCTGGGTCAAAGCGTTCGCTGTAAATTTTCCCGGGTTTAATCCCCGACAGCACGAATGAAATTTGTAATTGCAATTTTCGTCAACACGCATTGGGGAAGCACGGCGGGCATTTCCTTGCCCTAAAACCCTCTCAGAAATAAAAAAAAGAGTCCTGTGCCCAGTAGAGGGACTTGTATAGCCTATTACTTTATTTTGTAGCAATATTTATATTCGTTTCAGATATAGAAGGGTACCGTATGCTGACAAAAATATCATGTGGAGGCGAAGAAAACGTAATACATCTTTGTACCTAGATAAAACGTTCGAAAGATTGTCAGTCATGTCATACGCCACATTTTCCATAGAGCGTAGAACATTGCAGATAGGGCAAAATAAAAAATAATCCAAAATATTATGGGAACTATTTATTAATAATATATACATTTTAAGGTATTTATAATAAAAATAATGAACAAGCTGCAAGGTTCAACTAATAATGTTTTTTGTAAACACAATCGTAAAATTCCTGTTTTAATTTTTACCAATGGTTAATTGATGAAACGTAGTCAAGATCACTTCATATAATATATATTTAATTAAAATTGACACGTGACCTATTTGGCCTTCTACTTACAACTCGGCGGAAGTTTGAAAAGAAGATTTTGTCTTTTCACACAAGTGTTGTTTACAACTGGCGTGGTTTCGAAAAGCGTGATTAAGTGTCAGCGGTATATAATCAATTAAATACTGAACTTTTATGAAATTTATTTTTTTGTTTATTTTTGTTACATCTTCTTAAAAACTGACGCCATCTCACTATTTTATTATTTGTTTTTTTTTGTAACGCATAAGGATAAGTTAGACTAAGTTGGATTAACTTGGATAAGTTTATAATTTTTTTAATTTTATCACAAAATTTCCGCAATAAATTATTACCATTTCTACAGTGATTCTCTCCTCTTAGTTTCGGCGTGACTGTAGGATGTTATAGTGAGTCACCGTCAGTTACTAAGCGGCCATAAATCATTATATGTATGTATAGACATACATATATACATTTTTTGATTTTAATATTTATGTTTTTTTTTTGAATTTTGATTGATTTTTTGAAACCTGGTAAAATTATTTTATTCCATACCAATTGATGGGCCTGAGTATAATGCCAGTTATGCTCTTTGGCTGAAGTTATTTTTTATTTTATGCTCAATTCCAGACAAAACAATATTGATTGCGCATTTCTAAAAAAAAATTTACCTCTTCTCCTTCTAATAATAGCTCCTGCACCTAACACGGCGGAATAGTTATTATTATCTATAAAACTATTTGCGGAAACAGTTTTTGTTAACAGCTATGAGTGTAACATTTTATCAGCTGCTTTGTTTATAGTGACTTGAGCAACACTTTGCCGGTTTCTGTACAGAAAATGATGCTGGCTTTGCAAATATGGATGGCTGCTACCATTTAATATAATACCCGCTATGTTACACTTATTTACTTAGAAACTTTAATTATCATTTGCATAAAATTCTAAACAGCACTTTTTACACAAGAAAGTAAACTTTTAGATCAGTCCATCTTGTTTTTCACTTATTAAGTAAAATAAACCAATAGGGCCGTGATTTAAAATTTCTTGCAACTTTTTATAGAAAAGCATGACCTTATCATAATATAAAAGTCAATCATTTAGCCATGTGATAAAACTTTAAAGTGTGCCAGTCAAACATTAATGATGATATTCGGGTCATTATACTGGAAATAGTCTTTTAAATATTTTGTAGTACAATTGATAATCTTCAGTGTGATTGACCGTGTATATGACTTTTATAATTCTATGTTATTTTTGATGAAAATTATTATTGCAGATAAAAGCCTTTTCACATTTATTTTAGTCTCGAATTAAATTAATCAAAATGAAAATAATAACTTTGGCTCTTAACTGATCTTTAAATGTAAAACACTGACTTAAATTTATATAATTATTGGATTTTTTTTAATTCATTGAACTTTTTTAAGATTTTGTTGAAACTCTACTGGTAAAAAAAATATATTATAGTTCCTGATGAAAATAATGTATGCGCGTTACATCGCATCCCATCAAGAATTTCTAATGTAATTCTTGGTGTAAAGCTAAGACGTGATAATAACTGTAAACAATAGAATAACAAAATAATGAAAACATTTATATTTACATACAAAACATTTACAAAAATACTTACTTTATAACCTAATAAATATTATTTGACCGTAATAAAATAAAACAAGGTAGTCTTCGGCATGAAAGTAAAAATAAATATTTTCGATTATTTTTGCAATAATTAACAGCCGGATCAGCGCGCGATTCTGATCCATCTAAAGATGCTAAATTTCAGCAAGCACTGTCAAATTCAATAGGAGTGACAGAAAAACGGTTCTTGATATAGAAAGGTAAATAAATTATTTAACCTATAAAGTAAAATCACTTTATTACAAATCAAAATAGCCCAATAGCTTTATTAACATGAGATATAATTGTACGAGTGCTTACAATACTTAACATTATTTTACTGAAATCTCAGAAAGTTTTTTTTTTAATAGAATAAGGGTGACAAACGAGCACACAGTCTACCTGATGGTAAGTGGTTGCTACGGCCCATACACATCTACATCTATTCTCGATTACGTATCAAAATGTAGATGCGTTGTCACCCGTGAGGACTAAGGTGTAATGCCTCGTTTCCAGTAAAACGGTTCTCCGGTTCTCTACACTCACCATACGAAACACAGCAGGGTTAAACTGCAATTTTACATGTTATTCCGTGAGAGCGTGGCCCTTCCCCGGTCGAGCCGACAGGTGCATTTCAACGTGGCTCTATTCAGCCTCTTAATATGAACATACCTCGGGATTCAGAGATTTTAAAAGTTTTCATGCGTAGATGATGGGAGATATAATATTATATTATTACTGTCCCGTGTGAGGAAACCTTTATACTTATAAACATATTCTCATCATATTTTTATGGTTGGTTAGAAAAATTATATCTTAATGCAAAGTTTCACAGGGTAAATTTTTTTTTACTATTTTTACCCAGCAAGTAGTAAAGCAACTACAATCCCATCGGTAAGTGGTTATGTAGTCGAAGATGGTGAATTACACTGACTTAACAAAAACCTATTCACTCTTGCCTAATAGTACTAGGTAAGTATTATTTGCGACCTATTTGTGTGTGTGTGTGTGTGTGTGCGTGCGTGCGTGCGTGCGTGCGTGCGTGCGTGCGTGCGTGCGTGCGTGCGTGCGTGCGTGCGTGTGTGTGTGTGTGAAGAAAAGCGTATGAGAATACGTGAAGAGGAATAAATTGTTAGGTTGAGTACTAATTCGCTTACCTGTACGAGGTTGGCACTCGAGGACCTTTCTTCCTATTTTTTATCTGTTTTCCAAGTTATATAGCTAGCCCATTGCCATTTCATTGTAATATTCCGTTGGGCTATGTCAGTTACTCTGGTTCTAATGCAAATATCTTCATTTCTAACATTATCACGTAGAGAAACCCCTCTCCAATTTAAAATTTTTACATTTTTTAGATGATAGTTTGTCTAACATAAAAAAAACCATAAACCCAAGAATGACTTTATATAGTTATTTATACTTAGGTAAGCACCATTCTTTTGTTTATTAAAATTGTTTGATTTAATTTGATAACAGTGTACCTAAATGTAAGTATCTGTATCTTTATTTCCCTCCCCAATAATATTTTATAAAGTCATACACATAAAAACAGCGTTTTATTGTAATACATAATTATAAAATTCAGTATTAACTAATTAATAAAAATATGCAACAAAAAATACATAGGTATTAAAAACTATCGAAATCTAAGTAACGAGAGCATGTTCGTCGTTCCACATCTAAATTATATAAAAATGCATTTTTCAGTTTCACTAATCAAAGTCGCCGCGAAAATTTCTTCTTCGTTGGGCACTTTAAAAATTCATTTATTTAGAAAATAATATTTACAGTTACCAGTGTACAGCTATTAACAAAATTAAGTATTTCTAGTCATAAAAATATTTATAATTGAGTATAAACTTTTAAAAAACTAATATATATTTGAACGAAGTCGCTCCAACACCGACGTGCGGTCCACCCTCGACGATGTCCGAAAACGGACTGTGACCGAGCTTACATGGCGACGGAGCATGCGCGCTCGCGTAATTATATTCAATTTCAGGGAAAAATGATATATTCTCTTATAAAACGGGTAATAAAAATAAAACTCTCAATTAAAAATATTAATATTTTTAAGACCTTTTTTTTTAGTGTAAGAACTATTTAAAAAGCTTGTGCCGTTTTGGAGAAATTTTGCAAAATATGACAAAGATAGGTACTCTTTGGAGATTTTTTTTCTAATAAGGGGTTGACAAAAATACAATTTTGTTAAATTAAAAACATTTACCAAATCTTCTTCAAAAAGAAAAAATACAGGGTAACAGTATTTTTTCTTTGTGGATTAAATGAACAGTTATTGAGATTTTTTTACTTAAATATCCTAGATTTAGGCATTTCAACCACTGTTAAGGCCTGAAGCTAACTTTCTAAAATGAATAATTGACAAACTAAATACTTACATATGTATGCAAATAAAAACTGTTTTTATTATTATCTAGCGACTCGCCCCAACTTCACCTGCATATGATCTATTAATGTGGCGTTGATTTGAGATAATCAAAGATCATTTTTTTTAATAATGTGGCAACATATAACGCACGCATCCTGAGGACTGAAGAAGATTCTGAAGCTGGAAGAAGAGATGTACAAGTTGCGCTGGAATATTTTAGGATTATTCGAGGTCCGAAGATAAGGGGGGACACGGTAATCCACAAATCCGGTAACTTCTATCTATCCAAGGAGGTGTCGGATTTATCGTTCACAAGTCTCTCGTTAACAACATTGTAAGGATTAGGAGTGTGTCAACCAGGGTTGCGTACCTTATACTCAGAATAACCAAACGATATTCGCTGAAGGTCATACAGGTTTACGCAACAACTTCGGCAAATCCCGATGAGCAGGTGGAGGAAATGTGTGAGGATATATCTAGAGACATGCATTCCTCCAAAACTCAATATACAGTGTTAATGGGAGACTTCAACGCAAGACTTCAAGGGCACAAGAGAGAATGGTGAGATAAAGGAAGCGAAATTTGGAATAGGGCAACGGAACCCAAAAGGCCTTCAGCTGGCCGACTTCATGGAGAAAGAGGGACTCTTTATGATGAACTCTTTCTTCCAGAAGAAAGTTGGTCGAGCGCCAATGGTTCGACAAAAATGAGATTGACTTCTTTATGACGACCAGACGACAACTGTTCAGTGATGAATCAGAAATCGCAAGAGTGAAAACCGGCAGCAATCACTGAAGTTTTGTAAGACCCGCCGCAGAAGAACACAAAAACTCTCCGATCACACTTTCAGTCTCATGGCTGTTAGACGAGAATTGAAGCTGCGGTCTTCAGCAGATTTGACAGCGTATAGGCAACTCAACAGAAAGATCTGTTCAGTTGCCTATACGCTGTCAAACTGAGAACTGTCGAAGCTGAAGTTCGAGTGTGGGAGCATCGTTTCCTGGAGAGTTTGAGTGAGATTGAGAGGTTCTATGGGCAGCTGTACGTTGTCGCTGTCGTTAGAGTCACACGCAAGTGTGAATAGTCAAGAACCAAGATCAAGTCTTATCCGACACTATTCCGATGATATTCCAGACGTCATTCTGAGCGAGAGTACTATAGCTCTCCACACCTTAAAAACGGCAAGTTCCCGGGCGAGGATGGAATTACAGCGGAGCTACTGATAGTACTTGAAGTCGTTTAGAAGCTCTTTAATTCCGTCCTCCATGGTAACAACTTCACCGGAGGCGGGGGGCAGAGGTGCGGTGTTCTTATTTTTCAAGAAAGGCGACAGCGCTCTCTTGAAGAACTACACACAGATAAAATTTCTGAGCCGCGTCCACGTACTGTTTTCGAGAGTCATTACGAATTGTCTCGCACGCAGACTCGACGACTTCCAGACTCCCGAACAAGGCTGTTTCTGAAAAGGCTTTAGCGCCGTAGACCACATCATACATACTCTTCGGCAAATTATACAGAATATACAAGAGTACAATCTGCCCATTTGTCTTGCGTATGTGGATTATTAGAAAGCCTTTTATTTCGTATAAATTTGGGCAGTACTGCAGTCCCTTCAGTGGTGTCAAGTTGACTGTTGGTACACCGAAATGCTCAAGTGTTTGTATGGTAGAGCTAAGATAGCTATCCAAGTACAGAACCAGTGTACGAAACCAATCCAACTGCAGAGAGGTGTAAGACAGGGTGACGTTATATCCCCGAAACACTTCAACGCTGCATTGGAAGACGTTTTCAAGCTACTGGACTGGAAAGAATGCAGTATTAACGTCAATGGCGGGTACATCATTTACCTTCGATTTGCCGACGATATATTTCTTATGGCAAAATCTCTGGAGGACCTAAGCACTATGCTCAATGACCTCAATAGTGCCTTTCAACGGATAGGTCTTAAGATGAACATGGACAAAACAAAGATAATGTGTAACGTCCATGTCACACCTATGCCGATAGTAGTTAGAAGAGATAAGCTCAAAATTGATGACTAGTATGCTTACCTGGACCGAGTAGTCTCACTAGCTAAGGCCAACTTCGACCGACATTCCAATCGACGAATTCAAGTCGCCTGGGCAACGATCTTCTCGTCAGGTATACCTCAAAACTTGTAAACGAGATTGTATAACCAGTGCGTGTTGCCAGTGATAACTTATGGATCTGAGACTTGGTCCTTCACTGGTAGCCGTATAAGGACGCTCAAGGTCGCTCAGCGAGCTATGGAGAGGGCTATGCTCGGAATTTCTCTGCGTGATAAACTTAGAAATGAGGATATCCGCAGTAGAACCAGAGTGACCGACATAGCCCAACGGATTAGTAAGCTGAAGTGGCAATGGGCCGGCCATATAGCTCGAAGAAACGACAACCTATGGAGAAGAAAGGTTCTTGAGTGGCACCTTCGTACCTGTACGCGAAGTGTAGGGTGACCCCCCACTAGATGGAGTAATGACCTGGTAAGACATGCAGGAAGTCAATGGGTGCAGGTAGCTGAAGACCGTGCATTGTGGCATTCCTTGGGGGAGGCCTATGTTCAGTAGTGTAATTGTGAAGGGCTGTAATTATGATGATTTTAATATTCATGATATCTCATTACCCGCGACGGAACGGAGAAGGTGTATAACGGAGGGTGAGAGGTTGTTTGTTTGTGTGTGCAAACGAATGTTCCCATTTATCTCTAAAACTGCTTAACCTATTCTAGTACGGTTTTTGGCAAAGGGTTTGCGACTCATCAGCAATGGTTCTTAGGCAAATTTTATGGTGATAGCTCGCCAATCTAAACAGTCAAATCAATTTAATCACACACACAAAATTTCATCAAAATCCGTCCAACCGTTTAGGTGGAGTTCAGTTACATACACACGAACAGAAGAATTATATATATATATATATATATATATATATATATATATATATATATATATATATATATATATATATATATATATATATATATATATATATAAATATATATCTTTCTCTTAAATCATTCTGTCTATTGATAAAAACACATTAAAATCCATTACGTAGTTTAAAAGATCTAGGCGTACAGACGGCGGAAAGCGACATTAAAAGTCTAATTCTGGCCTAGTTTATATACCTATAAGAGCTATAGTTTAAAAATTAGCTTTTTTACCACAACTTCTTCTTTCTTCTTAGCTGACCTCTACTCGGTGAAAGGAATATCCTTTCCCTACCCTGAAATGAATTAAAATTGTACATTTTTATGAGTTTGTGACTTACAGAAATGACGGCGAGTACGTAAATAAATGTAGTCTTTAATTGATATAAATGGCTGCATTTCTTAACTTTTCTTCTAAATTGAAATAGGGAACAAAGATGGCAATAGCAGCCCCGACGGTTTTTCTTTGATTTATAAGTATATTACTTAATAGGTTGGTGAATAGGTGTAGTACCTATATTTTATATTATTGCTGTGTCTGTCGCTACAACAAACTAATAGGTACACAAAGGTAGGAAGGACTAAGGAAAGACATAATTAGTTGTTTATAATGACAGACCTCGAGGTAAATCAACCCTTTTAAAAACTCTTTTTATTTTTATCTTTCGTGTCTTACTTCCTTTTAGTCAGGGGTTTAACAATATGTTTATTTAATCCTTTTTCGATTACAATTTTTACATCCGTCGTGGGTTTTTTCAAAATTTTTAATTTTGCTTTTTATTTTATATACAATTTTTATGCGTTCCTTTAAATTTGTACATGAGTATACATTTAAAAAAAACTTTACCTCTGATGTAGACTGTTACGGCCCGCAGCTGCCCCTGCAAAGATTAAATATCCCGGGGCCCATGAGCGGAACATTCAACGGGCAGCCGCGGGTTCGAGCCCGAATGGCCATATGGAAGAATGTCCTATCATACTAAACTGAAGGGAGAAGACTAGAAAAATATAGTACGTACCTGTATCCGAAGCTAAGATCGCCCCAAGGCTCGGTCAGGCCGTAGGTGGGTGTAAGGTGCATGGAAAGTAGTGTTTATTGATGTGTATGTGTCTGAGACCTGGACCAGCCGAGGTGACCTGCAGCGGCCGATTTCCAGGCTGCCCCACAATGCTGCATCACTCCAGTAGGCTTCCCCGCTGGACCATTTCTTTCTTCATGGCACTATTTCAGTGTATTAACTTCATTGTACATTTAAATAACGTAAACTCGCCTAATTCCACATTCGTCGTAGAATCGAACCCGTGACACTCGACATTACGGACAGTAATTCAAAGTTCAACATTCAATGTCCCGGATTCATTATCACCAAATGACGAATAGTGGACTAACGCGATCTCTTGGTAAGTCACCCGGTTCAGCGTTACAACCACAACTAAATTCGATATCCAATACTACGCCGCGATAAGAATTCAAAATACGCCTTGTTGACACGTAAAACTAACCAAACAGTCAACACACAAAAAAGGGCACTTAACGCGGCGACACAATTACTTTCAAAGAAGTTACTTTAATCAGTTAAACACAATACAAGCCTCTTGTCCAGAACTTAAACCCTAGACAACCTAAAACGAGGCGGTTTTCAGGAAACACAATTAGGTAGCGAAGTCACGCGCACAAAAATCTCATAATCTAGACCGCATTCCGGTCACGCGAAACCTCTGCAGCGATAACCGAGATACGCGGATTATCCGCACCGCCGTCAGCGAGCTACTGCCACCTACTGTCTTCAGCTCCCGCGTTGAGCGACTGCTCGCGGCACGTGGCCGCCTCCCCCCGCCGTCGGTATTACCTCACCTCGACACCATCGGGTGACGCGACAGCACGAATGCAATTGGATGGCGTTCAAAATGACCAATTTTGGGCATAAGCAGTGACAAAATAGGGTGAAGTTTTAATCTAACTATTAAGATAATTTTACAATCTAGTTATTACCTTGGACTTATGATATTGTTTAGTCTAGGTAAAATGGTAAAATACATAGTTAAATATTCATGAAATGTAAAAACCGACTACAAGTCCAAATAATAGCTTCAAATTTAAAACCCCGTTTAATTCTTAGCACTGACTTCAGAAGCTATAACGTGTTTTTGTTTTTAGTTTTTGAAGAACAATAATAATTATTGCTTATTAAATTAAATAAACATAAACAGTTTCGATATTACATTTATATTATGTACAATTTATTAATTGTATATTTACCTCTTAAAACTTCATCAACATAACTCTACTAAAAAGGATTTTACTCAAGGTTGTGTGCGATTTAAATTAAACTTTTAATGAAATGTACCTTACTGTACTTAAAGCAAATCTCGGTGTATGCCGCAACAAATTGAAATCATTCCTTACTGTTCTCTAACAGACCGGTTGTTTCTTGAATTAATAAATATTTATTTTAAACTAAAAAGAATTTAATAATGTATGACAGTATTTCATGCCGGCACATCGCTTGCAACTTTACAAAGCGCAAGTTTGGCCCCACATGGAATACTGTTCTCATCTCTGGGCCGGGGCACCCCAGTGCCAGCTCCTTCCACTTGACCGCATCCAGCGCAGAGCGATTCGAATCGTCGACGACCGAGTTCTTTCCGATCAGCTCGATACACTGGCACTGCGTAGAGATGTTGCACCTCTTTGCGTATTTTATCGCATCTATCACGGGGAGTGCTCTGAGGAATTGTTCGGACTAATTCCATACATACATACATACATATAATCACGCCTCTTTCCCGTAGGGGTAGGCAGAGACCAGTTCTTTCCACTTGCTACGATCCTTACATACTTGTTTTGTTTCGTCCACTTTCATTATTCCCTTCATACATGCTCTACGGTTTAGGGTACTCTTGACCTGGCCTTTTTTCAAGACGTCCCTGATTTGGTCTAGAAATGTCCGCCTAGGTCTACCCCTTCCAACACTTTCATTCACACTCGCCTTATACACTTTTTTCGTCAATCGTTCTTCATTCATTCTCTCGACATGGCCAAACCATCTCAGCATACCTTTCTCAATTTTTGTCACTACATCTTCTTTCAGACCACAACGTTTCCTTACCTCACTATTTCTTAGCCTGTCACTCAGTTTAACTCCTATCATACTTCTTAATGCTCTCATCTCAACTGCATTTATTCTGCTTTCATGTTTCTTCTGCCATACCCAAGTTTCACTTCCGTACATGAGTGTCGGAACCAACACCCCCTCATGCACAGCCAAACGAGCCTTGTTAGACACCTTCCGACTGCTCATAAAGGAGTGCAAAGCTCCATTCACCATGTTTCCTGCATTCACTCTTCTTTCGATATCACTCTCACACTTTCCATCTCTTGTAAACTTTGAACCCAGATACACAAACTCTTTCATCTGTTCAATTTGTTCATCTTCAATCACAATGTTGCAGTCTGTCACTGCCTCATCTTTTTCAAACACCATCACTTTCGTCTTCCTTACATTCATCTTCATTCCCTTTCTAACAAAAGCTCCACTCATAGCAGTTACCATCTCCTGCAACTCCTCGGCCGAAGACGCAAGTAATACTTGGTCATCAGCATAGAGAAAACATTTGACGAGTAACTCATTCATTCTCAACCCACTTTCATTCTCTTTTAAATCTGTCAAACAATTGTCCATGAACAGATTAAACAGCCACGGTGACGCTACACATCCCTGTCTAACACCTTTTTCGATATTAAACCATTCAGTGTATGCCCCGTTTGTCCTTACACAAGCACTAGAATCCCTATAAAGAGATTGCATTGCTCGTATGAGGATACTGCTCACACCGTTCACGGACAGTGCTGACCACAATTCATTCCTCACCACTCTATCATAGGCCTTTTCTAGATCTACGAACGCGCAGTAGACTTTCTTGTTTTTAGCCAAATACTTTTCGGCTATGCACCGCAAGGAAAAGACCTGATCCGTACATCCTATTCCCTTTCTAAATCCCGCTTGTGCATCCCATACTTTCTTGTCTGTTTCATTCACAATCCTTTCAATCAACACTTTCGCATACAATTTACCGACTACGCTGAGAAGGCTTATACCGCGGTAATTTATGCAGTCCTGCCGTGACCCTTTTCCCTTATACAATGGCACGATTACGGCTTTGCACCAGTCTCCCGGTACTTGCCCATTTCGCCAGCACAGATTGAAAAGGCGGTACAGCTGACTAGCCACCAGGCCCTGTCCAGCCCTCAGCATCTCGACGGTAATCCTGTCATACCCTGCAGCCTTACCTAATCTTTTTTTTTTTTTTTATAGAATAGGGGGCAAACGAGCATGCGGCTCACCTGATGTTAAGTGACTACCGCCGCCCATGAACAACCGCAACACCAGGGGAATTGCAGATGCGTTGCCGGCCTTTTAGAAAGGTGTAAGCTCTTTTCTTGAAGGTTCCTAAGTCGTATCGATTCGGAAAATTCGCTGGTGGTAATTGATTCCACAAAGAAGTTGTGCGAGGGAGAAAACTTCTTCTAAATCGCACAGTGGTGGACCGCCAATCATCCAGATGGTATGGATGGTAACGCGAGTTTTGTCGCGACGTGCGATGGTGAAATTGAGCGGCTGGAATTAGTCCGAACAATTCCTCAGAGCACTCCCCGTGATAGATGCGATAAAATACGCAAAGAGATGCAACATCTCTACGCAGTGCCAGTGTATCGAGCCGATCGGAAAGAACTCGGTCGTTGACGATTCGAATCGCTCTGCGCTGGATGCGGTCAAGTGGAAGGAGCTGGCACTGGGGTGCCCCGGCCCAGAGATGAGAACAGTATTCCATGTGGGGCCGAACTTGCGCTTTGTAAAGTTGCAAGCGATGTGCCGGCATGAAATACTGTCTCGTTCTGCTGAGCACGCCAAGCTTTTTAGAGGCCAATTTGGCCTTCCCTTCCAAGTGACCACGAAACTGCACGCTATTCGATATGTCGACGCCAAGGATTCCGATACTGGCTGAGGCAGCAAGGGGAGTGCCTTGAAACTGAGGAGATACGACAAAGGGGTTCTTTTTAGCGGTAAACGCGCAAACTTGTGTCTTCTGGGGATTGAATTGGACTAGATTTAGTCGGCCCCAATCCGAGACTTTGTTAAGCAAAGACTCGACTTCAGACACAAGTTTGTCCCGGTACTCTGCGACGTTTTCCCGAGAAATATTGGCACGGCCGGTATATAAGGCATCCCCAGTGCTGTCGTCTGCATAGCAATGAATGCTACCAGTTAGCAACATATCATTGATATGCAGGAGAAACAGCGTTGGTGATAGCACGCAGCCTTGTGGAACACCAGCGTTGATAGGCTTGTAATCAGAGCATGCACCGTCTACTACGACCTTGATGCTCCGATCAGCAAGGAAACTGGTGATCCATTTGCACAATTTCTCGGGAAGCCCATAGGAAGGAAGCTTCGAAAGAAGCGCCTTGTGCCAGACCCGATCGAAGGCCTTCGCTATGTCCAAACTAACGGCCAATGCCTCCCCCTTGGACTCTACTGCCTCCGCCCATCTATGAGTTAAGTAAACTAAAAGATCACCTGCTGATCGACCCCGACGAAAACCGTACTGACGGTCACTGATCAGCTGGTGATCCTCAAGGTACCTCATGAGCTGGCAGTTTATAATGGATTCCATTATTTTGGAGAACAAGGAGGTGATGGCGATAGGCCTGTAGTTGGACGGGTCTGAGCGGTCGCCTTTTTTAGGGATCGGGTGGACCAAAGCTGTCTTCCATGAATTCGGGACTACGCCTTGGGAGTAGGAGTACCGGAAAAGACGCGTTAAAACCGGTGCCAACTCCGGAGCACACGTCTTCAGCACAATGGGAGGGACTCCATCGGGCCCACTCGACTTGCTGACGTCCAGGGAGAAGAGTGCTTTGCGAACCGAGCGCTGTGTAAATCGCACATCCGGCATGGAGCACTCACATCGCGGAATGGTCGGCGGTGTGTTCCCCCCGTCATCTAGAGTCGAGTTGGACGCAAAAAGAGAGCACAACAGATCGGCTTTCTCTTTTGCGGCATGGGCCAGTGAGTCGTCCTCTCTGTGCAGAGATGGGAGGGATGGCTGACAGAAGTTCCCTTGGACAGCCTTGGCGAGAGACCAGAATGCACGGGTTCCCGAAGGAAGGCGAACTAGCTTCTCGCCAATTCTGCCGATGTGCTCAGACCTTGCCTTGGCAATGACGCTTTTGAAGGACCTGGAGGCGGAATTATACTTCTTTTTAAGTGCGCTGGTGTTTAAATCCCGAGACGTTGATGCGTCAGCCCAGGCCCGGTAGCACTCCTGCTTATAGCGTGATGCTATTTTACAGGAGCGACCAAACCATGGCTGGGATCTGCCTCCGATGGGCACCACAGAGGATGGAATAAAAAGTTCCATACCCTGAAGTACCACATCAGCAACAGAATCGGCAACAACGCTGGGATCTTCCAGCGAGAAGCAAACCCGCCCCCAAGGGTAGGATGCAAAAAAAGACCGCATCCCGTCCCAATCAGCTGACCTATAGTGCCAAACACGGCGGCAAGCTGTAGATCGCAACTGCGATTGGAGCGTGAGTGGCACTGTGCTCCGGATCAGACAATGGTCCGAAGAGCCCAGAGGGGCATCGACGGAGACCTGATATCCGTCCGGATGAGAGGTCAGCAGAAGGTCCAACAGGGAAGGTACATGGTCTTCCACATCTGGGATCCGCGTAGGCGAAGTAACCAGTTGTGTTAGACCATATGCCAAAGCAAAGTCGTAGACAGATCTACCCGCATGATCGGTTGAACGAGAACCAAGCCATTCAGCGTGGTGGGCGTTGAAATCACCGAGTATCACGATCTCTGCGGATGGGACCTGTTGTAGCACGGAGTCTGCAGCCATTTGGACGTGGTCGATGAGTCGGTCTGTGTCGGCATTACCGCTATGGGACCTATAGAGGCACCCGTAGACGCGGGGATGGTCGTCGCTGTCTACGCGCAGCCATAGGATGGACAGGTCCGTACCTTCAAGGCTGCCGAGGCGTCGAAAACAGATGTCCTCTCTGACGTATACACAAACTCCAGCCCGGGACACAAAGGAGTGTTCCAATTTGTACCCCGGGTAGGAGAGATATGAAGTATCAGCCGGAGAGGACACCTGAGTCTCGGTTAAAAAGAGCAAGGCCGGTTTCGCCGTCTCTAGATGGTAATGGACAGCGTTAAGGTTGGAATGAAGTCCCCTGATGTTGCAAAAATTCACGGATAGCGTGACAGGGGTCGCCTTGGTTGTATTGCTCCACTTGCCCCGAGCAGCATTAGTCACGAGCGGAATTTTGCCCCCCCAGAATACGCGGGGAAGCCTGAGCACCCACGCTCAGGAGTGAAGTAGTTTGTTCGTGGATGCTCAGCGAGGGATTCTCCAGGGGTGCTGGTACCCTCCTGGGGTAGTCTTGTATTTAATTCCACTACCATGTTGATGGGGGGGGGGGGGAATTGGGCCTCCGGCCACCTGCACTCACCAAACGCAACGCAGAGGTAAACCTCTACTTCACGCTGGTATTCTGTGAGGTCGTGGTACCACCCCGGTTCGAGCTGGCCCATCCGTGCGACAGCAAAAGCTACCGCTTGGCTCTACCACTGTTAATCTCATACTTTTCATACTATATACTTTTCATACTTTTCAACGCTTTCACTATTTCATCCATGCTTATCTCATTTTCATCAACATTTATATTAGTTTCCGTGGAAGGTGGCAGATGCTGTACCTGCACTTCCTCTCTTTCAAACAGACTTTCAAAATACTCTTTCCATCTCTTTAACACACATTCTTCTCCTTTTATAATGCTCCCATCTTGACTCCTGATTGTACTCAGCTCAGAGATAGAAGTTTTTCCTCTGGCTGTTTTGATGGTTTTCATGTTTTACTAATTCCAGCCGCTCAATTTCACCATCGCACGTCGCGACAAAACTCGCGTTACCATCCGTACCATCTGGATGATTGGCGGTCCACCACTGTGCGATTTAGAAGAAGTTTTCTCCCTCGCACAACTTCTTTGTGGAATCAATTACCACCAGCGAATTTTCCGAACCGATACGACTTAGGAACCTTCAAGAAAAGAGCTTACACCTTTCCAAAAGGCCGGCAACGCATCTGCAATTCCCCTGGTGTTGCGGTTGTTTATGGGCGGCGGTAGTCACTTACCATCAGGTGAGCCGCAAGCTCGTTTGCCCCCTATTCTATAAATGTACACCTTGTAGATCGAAAAATGACAGCCCTAACTTCGGAAGTTATTATGTGGAAATATTATAATCTTTCTAGTTTTTGAAATCGGTCCTTATTTTTCCTGAAGTTTATTTTATAATGATAAGAATGTATTTTGCTAATGACAGGAAAGGAAAGACATGCCGAACAGTCAAGGAATCCACCGGACGTGTAAGTTTATGTATGAGTTTGAAGAAGACGAAAGATCAGTATAAAAAAAAACTTGTTTTACATGTTTCATCATTCAATCATTCATTACAATCCGTCAAAAGTCTACTGCATGAGCATGCTGTAGGTCTACTCGGCTGATTGCCTCATATTTGTGATATTTCTTGACAACATTATTGGCAACTGCTGGGAGAGATTAGCTCGTGAACTACATTAAGAGTCAATATTTTCAATATATGTTGTTTTAAATACAGTGTTTCATACATAAAATTTTCGATGTTAGGTCAAAACTAAATATTGAAATTTCAGGTTTGTAACTCATTCCGTCTGCGAGCTTGAGAACCGTGACTTACGGACAGACAGACTGCAGAGTGATATTAATAAGTTTCCACTTTACGATTTGGGTACGGAACCTTAAATAATTATAGAAAATATACCTATCAATAACTATAATTTTATCAAAAATTTCAAAAAGATATGGCTTAAATTGTACCTCAACTCAAAAATGGCAGGCCCCTCACAACTGACAGGTAACACCTAATTAACAAGTATGACTCAGGAATTTCGGTAGGAACTAGACCATCGATGGATTTTTACTCTTATTTTATCGTTTCAATATTAGTTTGAAGTGGATTTTAATACGTAAAGTGACTTTACGATTATGTTTTTGTCTACGCATGTGAGATATTAATGGAAACGACGAAACAAGTGCACGTATAGTGATGTAAACCTTAAGTTACTTTATCTCCTTAGGTTCCCTGGAGCTATTATAGTCATGGACTGTCGTCAAAATTTCAAAAACTTTGCAATTTGGTGCATTAATATATTGTAAAGAAGTTTTAAACGAATGATTATATAGAATAATATCTTATTACTGGACACATAAAATTACAACTGTACAAGTCCATAAACAAAGAAAGAAGTATGACTCGATAAATCTTAAACGTGTATTGAAAAAACACATGAAACACAAAAAAGCGAACATGCAATTAATTTTACGTAACAGGGTTACAAGTGCTCCGCCATTGCGACAAGTGTTTCAATTAAAATTGATAAATTGTATATTTATATGCTAGCAAGAGAATTTACGCTTTTAATTAGTGAACCTATTGTTTCCAATTGATGCAGCTGTTCATTTGATTTTTAAAACAATAGTTATTGAAGGTTTGAAAGACTATAGTAATATAATATTATAAAATTACATTTTCAGGTGGAATGACTCCCTTTCTGCCAAGGAATCCTTCTGCATAGTGCAAGCACTGCCGTATCTGAAGTGTATAGAGAACCAGTACAATAACAGGACGCAAGTCATTCCTCTAGGTTCTCGGAAGTGACATAATAATATGAAGTTTATTGCATCCACGTGCCGCAGTCAGTGGCCTCATAATATCAAATGAACGGTAAGATGGTTTTTCAATTCAATTTTATGAAAAAATAACAAATTATGAACTGTGCTTTTATTTTAATTCTTATTTCTTCTTCTGTTATTCAAGCAATAAAAATAAATAAATAACAAACTTATATTCGAACGTTATAACTTCCCCTACAAAATAAATTAAATCTAAAATTCACTGAAAACTTCTATAAAATTTACAGATCTACAAGTGCGATAAAGTAGAACACAATAGCAACCTAAACGTAATTGGATGCTGTGGCCTTATTTCTGATTTTTTTATAGTATAGGTGTAACAAACGAGCACACAGTCCATCTGATGGTAGGTAGTTGCTGTGGCCCATAGACATCTACATCTATCCTCAATTACGAATCAAAATGCAGATGCGTTGTCACCCGTGAGGACTAAGATGGAATGCCTCGTTTCCAGTAAAAAGGGTCTCCGGTTCTCTACACTCACCATACAAAACTCAGCAGTGTTAAGCTGCTATTTTACACTGGTATTCTGTGAGAGTGTGGTCCTTCCCGGGTTGAGCCGACCCGTTCGTGCTACAACTATACCAGCAATATCGCTGCAGCATGGCTCTACCACGTAAAAAAACGTGAAATGAAAATGATTAACACTGGAGCAAAATTTATTAACATTGCGGTATGCTACAGCGTCGCATATTTTTTTTTTTGTAAAAGCTTGGTGACAAACGAGCACACGTACATTTATCCTCATCTATCACTTATTAGTGACGCATGTTGTCACAAGGGTCATATGACAAAGCAACACCGATCACCATGTGGAACACTGCCGTGGCTTCTAAAGGAACGTCAATGATTCTATTACATTGATATAATTTCATCAACTGCATACGTAAGACAATGGTGGTGATGGGCGACTACGAATGATCCGGTCATTTGAATACACGGCGATTAATAATATACATTACTCGAATAAAAAAATAAATATGAGTAATAACTAAACTTTATAATCAAATAATAACTACTAATGTTGATAATCACTAATCATATCAAATGTTTCAATTTTCACTAGTTTATTGTTAACTAGCTGTGCCCGCGGCGTAGCTCGCGTATATAGGTTTGACGTTTAGGGTAAGAGAATATTAAACGATTTATATCATTACTGTATCAATAAGTGGTAACAAAATAAACCTATATGCTCAAAGTTCTAAGTCGTTTATAATAGAGCTTCTGTGTAAACGACGTTAGAAATAGACTTAGCCGACACGTGCAGAAAAAGGTTACGGGGACTACTAACGCGGGAAAAAGCAATATATAGTTGGCCATGTGCAAAACAATCAGTTCTGAGGTCCACTCCTGCAACGCGTAAAGTTTGACCTTGCGCTTTATTTACGATCATCGCATAACACACGCTGAGTGGAAAACACTCTTAAACATCCCTATTTTAAGCGTCTTTCCCACTCAGCTATTCGATGATCATCAATGCTAAAAATTATACATGACACATGTTAAACATGGAAACAGCGATGTCAATGAACCCATAATCGATAATTGGGAACTTGCAAACAATGCGAACCCGCGAAATCAATATCAAATAAATCTTGCATCTGCTCTGAAGATTAAAAATGTTGAATAATTCAGAATTCCTGAAGGCATTGTTAACCTAAAAAAATGTCATTTATGGTGTGTCAAACTTAATCGTCAAGTGTCACCTGTAATGTCACAATGGTCACTACTTTCGCTTTATTTTGTAGTGTCGTTGTCGGTTGTTGCATAATAACTATTCTACGTAAATTGATATCCAAGTTAATTGTTACTTTTCCCCTGCTGTGTATACCCACATAATTTTGAAACAATGTGTAAGTATCTACACATATACAAAAAACATCGATAATGGTCAACATCAATGTTTTGTTGAGCTATCGATGCCAACATCGATGTTTCTGCAACATCGATGTTTCTGCATCTGCAACATCGATCATCCCTATCTTAAAACTGAAAGGAAAGTTATTTGCTATTAGAGGGATTCTGGGTATAAAATAACATCACCACACAATGCAATTTTGCTACTTTACTTTTAGTCGGGTTTTGTTGCATAACTTGGGCGTACGTGGTATTTTTTCTTTCTGATTTTTGTTGCTGTTGATGTTTGTGATGTTAGCCTACACGGCTCTTACAGCTTTATCGGACTCATGGACATAAATTTCTTCAGTGAGTCTCAATACGATTCACCGGCGAAAACTCTTAACACCGCAATTCAGAAAAGGTTGCAATTTGTACAACGCCATCTATTACGTTCTTTGTGAGAAAAGATCCTTTTTTTAATTTAAGGAAAACATATTTCTTTTTACTGTGTTTTAAGTATAAATATATTATAATAGAACGTTTTTTTTTACACACGAATCTTTTTATTACTATTTCTGAGATTTTATGGCGCCATTAAACAAATTCGAACCTACATTTCAAAATAATAATCATAACTTTCGATAGAATTAACCAATTTTAATAAAACAAAGATTAAATGAACTTGATGATACGCTTTATGATTTTCTTAAGGATTTCATTTAAAATAATATATTTACCAAAAACGTCATGGGTTCATAAACAAACAGACAGACCGTCAGACAGTACAATTCTAAAAATTATAAAAATGTACTTATTTAATGATTTTCAGTCCCCATAATGATTTTAGTCACAAATTAATATACTATAGAATGTATAGTAACATACACAACATGTTGTTATCACCATTTTTATTATATGTATAGATTTAAAGAGAGATGGCGCTGTAAACATAAACATTCTAAAAATAAGAGATTAGTTGACGCGATTGATACAAAAAACACATAAAAGAACTGATAACGGGGTTATATTATATAATATTAATTAGGCACTGATGCCTAATTAATATAATATAATAAAAGCTATTAACAATTTCGTTAAAAGAGCTATTAACGAAATTGTTAATAGCTCTTTTGAAATTTGATTTACCACATAGAGTACTTGGCGGTAAAAAAATAAATGAGATTATCAACACGCAGTAGGGCAGCGTGTAATATAAAGATTAGAAGCAAATGTGAAACACATCTACAGGAAAAAACCTTAACCAGCCTTTTTGTATCACATTTGTGTAACATCACCATCTATCGATGAAATTGTTTAACTATTGTACTATAGATTTAGATTAAGGTTAATATATTTTTGTATATATTTATGACGTTCTTTATGTAATAATTTTCTTTACTGTGTTTTAGGTATAATTAAAGCATTATAAAACATTATTTTACATCATTTAAATATGATTTATAATATGATATTAGTTTAAAATGTACTTGATGACTCAACGAACGCCACCATTAAACAAATTCGTACCTATACTTCGTAGCCACACTTCAGAATATTTATCATTACTTTTGATGGAATGAACAAATTTTAATGAAATAAAGATTAAATGTAACCTGAAGATACACTTTATAATTTCTTTAACAATTCTTGTGATATAAATTGGTACTTTATACGTGATACGTTAACAAACAAACAGACAGACAGACAGACAGAAAATTCTAAAAATGGAAGAAATGTATTTAGTTACTTATTTTAGTACCTCTTAATCACTTTTATTATATAAATCTAAAATATACAGACATCAGCTATTTACATTTTTATTATTTAATATTTCTTTCATAGATAATATAAAGTGAAAGGGAGGAGGATATTATTCCATCTCACTTCCTTATTTCGCCGCCAAGGCCGTCTGCACTATGACACAAGAGGTAGTGACGAAAAAATCTTACACTTTTTGTCGCCTAGCTTTCATCCGCCAAACCCATACCATCCGATAAAGAACTTCGTTACAATAATATCCTACAGACCAAAATTTGATCACGGCGGCCAGTCTCAATGGAGAGTTACTGTGCAGATGGCACAGGACAGGATTATTATAGTGCCCGAGTGTATGCACAAGAAGAGGTGTACTCTCTATTCCCTCACTCTCCTTAGCCTGTCTCATAGTATGACTGGACCAACGAATCAGTCAAGTGTTTATTGTTACCATTATTACTACTTTATGTATTAATAATATAATTATTCCAACAGTTCGATCTCTATGTAACACGATAGTGAAAGTCCCATCCAAATCGGTTAGCAGGATTTTCCGTGATACGTGTTCAGACAGACAGGCAACGTTTCCAAAAAAAAATGTTTTGGCATCTGTTTCGATAATAGAGTATACCCCAATTCATATTTCAAAAAAATATTCAATGTACAGAAATCGTAGCGTTAGAGTTTTATTATAGTAAATGTATATTTTTATATAGGATAGGGTGACAAACGAGCACACAGTCCACCTGATGGTAAGTAGTTGCTGTGACCCATAGACATCTACATCTATCCTCAATAAAGACTCAAAATGTAGATGCGTTGTCACCCGTGAGGACTAAGATGGAATGCCTCTTTGCCAGTAAAAAGAGTCTCCGATTCTTTACACTCACCATACGAAACACAGGAGCGTTAAGCTGCTATTTTAGGTTGGTTTTCTGTGAGAGCGTGGTCCTTCCCCAGTCGAGCTGACCCATTCGTGCTACAACTATACTACTAATATAGCTGCAGCATGGCTCTACCACTTAAAAAATATATATTAATAACTAAAGTCTACGCGATAGTCCTTCCGTCATTCGAATGAGTCAAATGATTTATGTAGTTGCAGTCCAATGGAATTATTCAAAGTCGCCAACTACCAGGCCATAGTGAAATGAGACAAAAAAGAACGTCAAATTACTTAACCCTGTAACCCTCAAACTTATACTTGGCAATAAAAATATTTTAGAAATATTGAAAAAAATATCTAAAATATGTTCTTGGGTGGTTATTGAAGGGAGAAAAAATAAAAAAAAATATATAATATAAGTAATTCAACATTTATTGAGCGTATCATATTAGATACATTGCCAGGCCCTTGATAATCAACGCTATGAAATCTACGTATCTAATTTGCTACACTGCCAGTCTTCGAGTGAAGTTAATAAATGAGTTTTAAATATAATTGTAACAAAACAAAAACTAAAATGTCAACATTCTCAGTGATATAAGAAAAAAAATATAAAACATAATTATTTTGCACTTCTACATACGTATAAAAATTAACGTAAAAAACAGCCTTTAAATCTTAATCTAAATTATTGGTAAATTGAGATCAATCATAAAAATCAAGTCAACAAAATGTCGTCTCACAATTAAAAATAAAATGTAAATAAATAAATAAATAATTACTATTTTTCTATGGAACTTAGACGTGGTCCTTCACTGTTGGTCGGATGAGGCAGCTCAAGGTCACTCAGCGAGCTATGGAGAGGTCTATGCTCAGAGTTTCTCTGCATGATAAACTTCGAAATGAGGACATCCGCAGCAGAACCATAGTGACCGACATAGCCCAACGGATTAGTAAGCTGAAGTGACAATAGCCGGCCATATAGCTCGAAGAACCGACAACCGATGGGGAAAAAAGGTTCTCGAGTGGCGGTCTTGTACCGGCGGACGAAGTGTAGGGCGTCCCTTTACTAGATGGGAGTGACGACCTGGTAAGATATCCAGGAAGTGGATGGATGCAGGTGGCTCAGGACCGTGCTTTGTGGTATTCCTTGGGGGAGGCCTATTTTCAGCAGTGGACTTGTGAAGGGCTGTAATGATAATGATGATGAATAAGCACAACCTTAAATTACATTTTCGACAAAAAAAAATTAGTCAGTTCTTTAAATATTATAGTTTTATAATGAAGCAACTTGATCATATCAAACTGCATCTGGTGGTCTTTCAGCTGCTGGCTTCTGTATAGTATTTGTTGATTTCATGCCAGGCCTGCTGATATCGCTCATATCAGTTCTTTAATAACTCCGTAGGCTTTAAAAAATTCCATCCTAAAGTTTTTTAGTGAATTTTTTTTTGATATCCATTCAGGCTTTTCTTTCACGGCGGTATTGAAGCGAGAAATTGTTCATATTAAGTAATAAATAAGTAAAATAAGTAAATACCAATGATGAATTCGGAATGGTGTACGATATAGAGCGACCAGCATGTCGGCGAGATCAACACCGCCCCTGTTAGTGCTATATTCCTTTATTAAATTGGGGGCAAGTCACTGGCACTTTTCTACTCGTACCTTCTTATTTCCTGTCACGAACCACAGTCTGGGTAATTCTACAAGAGCAAGTACTTTTGTGGATGCGTATTCACGCATCCATAAAAGTATTTGCAGCAATAACACATTTGTTGTCAAACCATTTGACAACGCAATCTTGTTTATTGCATTCGACTTGAGCATGACCCTTGTTTTAGATTTTTATCCGTGGGTAGTTTTTTTCCGCTCCTCGGAGATTGTTTGCTCGGATTGTACCTGTTGCGAAAATGCCGCATTCATTGCGTGAATATTGTATCAACTCAATAGATGTTAAAAAGTTATCCAAATACAGGATTTTACTCTGCGCTTTACTGTGACAAGTCTAGGTCTCTTTGAACGAGTAGCTGTTGAAGGAGAAGGAGCAAACAACGGCGACGGCGGCGGTAACTGATTCCGCCGCTTGAAGTTACTAACCCTTGGTGAAGGTATTTGTGAGGGAGTAGCCAGTATACATGGTGACAATGGTAACGGTATCGGACACCAAGAACTAGTCGCAGTTGCTGATGGATTGGGCGATAAAATTGATGGCGAACAAGGATTGATTGATGGTAATGAATAAAACTAATTTTTACGGATTTTATCGCGTTTGATTAACTTATTTTATATTCCCGACGTTTCGGTTGCTTTCCAGCAACCATGGTCACGGGGGACCATGACCGGTGACAAGCATGCACTTAAATAGTATTTTTAAATAGTATTTTTACTAATATTATATAATATATATTTATAACTGCTTTGATTGATTAACACATACTATATTTTTGATTAATAATAATTAAAATGCTGATACATTGTTACTCTTAAGGACTGAGATTGAATAATTCAATACGCTCTTCGGTTCTGATCACCACCATATCAAACTAGCTGCATTATGCTGCTACGTTGGTAGTATTAGGACTTGGTTCTTCCAGTTCGAGGCTATTAATTCATATTACTATCATAATATAGCTGCAACACATTTATTGAAACAAAAAGCGAAGTGAATTGACATAAGAACTTGCTGTACAGTGTAAACCTGATAGTAAGTGGCTATAGCAGTCTGTCCATAGACTGCAGCCAACTTTATACAGAGAAGGCTATAGGTGCGTTATCATCACTAAGTACTAATAAACTAATAAATTCCTTACAGCCTCTGGCTTTATATTCAATACAGAACTTTAGTTTTCATGTTAAAAAGCTGCAGTGTGGCTTTTTTATATTTAAATAATTTTCCTATCCAAAAAACAACACTCAAGACAATATATATATATATATATATAATCCGTTCATTTTCCATGGCGGCCACGTTACAGCTATATTATGAGTTACAGTAAATTTGGAAGGATAGTAGGATCTCCAGAATAATGCTGCTGTGTATCATATGGTGAGTGACAAGAACCGGAGTTGCTTTTTACTGGAAACGTGTCCATTCCACCTTGCGCCTCGTCGACGACAACACATCTGCATTTTGATTCATAATCGAGGATAGATGTATAGGTATCTATTGGCCAAGGCATCACCATACCATCAGGTGGACTGTGTAGGTACACGTTAGTCGCCGTTATTCTATAAAAAAAACACGTATGCACACGTGCGTATAACTGGAAATTTAAGCACTACAGCGTATTTTAAAATGAAATACTAACCAATAAATAAGCTCAAATGTGCAAGAGGGCACTTTGGATATTTTTTAATGTTCATACGGTGAATTATGCCCGTTAAATCGCGTTATAAATGGAAGTTTGGAAGAGGTTTCAACGTCTCGTTCCCTGTTAAAACTCTTAACGAAGGATCGTTTGTGAATGTGACAGGTAGGGACAATTTTTCATACATTAACGTTAAAAGTACGGGAGACTTATTCTCGATTGACATTAATAGATTTTATGCGAGATAATTCAACTTAAAAGTAGTTGGTTCGAATGAATTATTCTTTTTAAGTATTTCAGGTATTTATTAGCCGACTTCAAATAAAGAACAAATAGGTCCTTGGCTCGGCTGGATGTTCTTTTTTTCTATCAATATTACGCGATAACTTCTTATTTAGAATTTTTACTTTTTACAATTTTAAAATTCTTCTTATTGGATGCAGACAAAAAATTAAATTTTATTTATATGTATAGATAATGAAAGACTTTATTTTAACAATTTATCGTTTTTTCTCAAAAAATCTAAAAATTTTCGGATAAAATATAACCTTGATCACTTCCGATATTAAGGTTTCATTACAATTGATTCAGTCATTCCGAAAATTATTCCGGACAGACAGACTGACAATTTTTTAATCAGTATTAAAAAAATTGTCTGTCTGTCACCTTACACCTTAGTGAATATAAAATGTCTTAATGAAAAAAACCCATGAGTTCAATAACATCAAAGGTCACCGAGTGCAACGAACACCCATAGGAGAATTTGGCATTTTGAAACGAAGCGCCGTTGTGATAGGTTATTTTCATTGGCTCTGCCACGTATACAGAAAATATTTATTCGTCCTTGATAGGACAGTGAAACGCCTCAAGATGAAATTTTGAGTGAACCATAAACAAAAACACGGGTCTTTTGTAAAACATGTAAGCAAATTATAGCCAATGTCCATCAGTTTTGTGTTCAAATGAATGTTTCCGCACCATAAGCGTTGAATCAATATTAAAAAAGAGTAACGTCAAAAAAAGTAAAAACTGAAAAATCTCGCTATCGAAAATGGACGGCTTTAAATGCAATATAGTTCGTTGATCAACATACAGATTTTATGCTATATTCTATTTTACTCTTAGAATAGAAAAATATTTATTTAACAAACACAGTAAAAACTACTACTATCCGAAGTCCGAAGAGAGGGGGAGGACACGGTAATCCTCGAATTCGGAAACTTGCTCTATCACCGGGAGGGCGACCATCTGTCCCAAGAAGGTGTCGAATTTATCGTCCACAAGTCTCTCGTTAACAACGTTGTAAAGATTAAGAGTGTGTCGACGAGCGTTGCGTACCTTATACTCAGAATCACCAAACTGTATTCGCTGAAGGTGATACAGGTTTACGCACCAACATGCATTCCTCCAAAACCCAATATACGGTGTTGATGAGAGACTTCAATGCAAAACTAGGCAAAACCGTGAGCTGAAGGTAGGGAAATTTGGAATAGGGCAACGGAACCCAAGGGGCCAGCAACTGGCCGACTTCATGGAAAAAGAGTGACTCTTTATGATGAACTCTTTCTTCCAGAAGCGGCCCCACAAGAAGTAGACCTGGTCGAGCCCCAAAGGTTCCACAAAAAATGAGATTGACTTCATTATGACGACCAGCAGACAACTGTTCAGTGATGTATCCGTGATCGCGAGGGTGAAAACTGGTAGCGATCACCGAATGGTTAGAGGCACACTGAACCTAAACGTTAAGTTGGAGAGGTCTCGTCTAATGAAGTCAACGCTCCGTCCCCCTCGTGCTCTGTTCAAGATTCCCGAAACCTTTCAGCTCGAGTTACAAAACCGTTTTCAGTGCCTAGAAGACTGCAAGGAAGTGGACTATATGAATGACAAGCTCGTGGAAACTGTCCATGCGGTCGGAGTTAAGTTCTGCAAGACCCGCCTCAGAAGAACATAAAAACTCTCCGATCACACTCTCAATCTCATGGTTGTTAGACGGGAGATGAAGCTACATTCTTCAACAGATTTGACAGAATACAGACAACTGAAAAGACAGATCTCCAAATGCATGAGGCGGGACTTACGCAACTTCAATACAGCTCGTATTGAAGAAGCGATCGAGCGGAACCAAGGATCCAAAGTCTTTGCCAGAGATCTGTCTGCCAGAAAGAGCAAACTGTCAAAGCTGAAGACAGAATGCGGCAGCATCGTTTCCGGGACACCTGAGATTTTGAGTGAGATTGAGAGGTTCTATGGGCAGCTGTACACGTCATCATTAGAGCCACACGCAAGTGTGAGTAACGATCCAAGAGCAAGTCTAATCCGACACTATTCCTAAGATATCCCGGACGTCAGTCTGAGCGAGATTAAAATGGCTCTCCAGCACCTTAAAAACGGCAAGGCCCCAGGCGGGGAAGGAATTATAGCGGAGTTTCTGAAAGCGGGTGGAAGACCGGTACTTGAAGTCCATCAGAAGCTCTTTAATTACGTCCTCCATGGTGGCATTACACCGGAGGTGTGGAGCAGAAGTGCGGTGGTCTTGCTATTTAAGAAAGGTGACAACTGTCTCTTGAAAAACTACACACCGATTTCCCTTCTGAGCCGCGTCTACGTGCTGGTTTCGATAGTCATTACGAATCGTCTTGCGTGCAGACTTGACGACTTCCAGCCTCCCGAACAAGTCGGTTTCCGAAAGGGCTTTAGCACCATAGACCACATACATACCCATCGGCAAATTTTATAGAAATCCGAAGAGTACAATTTGCCACTATGTCTGGCGTATGTGGACTATGAGAAAGTCTTTGATTCCGACGAAATTTGGGCGATGCTGCAGTCCCTTCAGCGGTGCCAAGTTGACTGCCGGTATATCGAAGCGCTGAAGTGTTAGAGCTACGATGGCTATCCGAGTAAACTACGATGGCTATCCGAGTACAGAACCAGAGTACGAAACCTATCCAATTGCAGAGAGGTGTAAGACAGGGTGATGTTATTTCCCCGAAACTCTTCACCGCTGCATTCGAAGACGTTTTCAAGCTTCTGGGCTGGAAAGGATACGGTATTAACATCAATGGCGAGTACATCACTGACCTTCAATTTGCCGACGTATAGTCCTTATGGCAGAATCGCTGTAGGACCTAAGCACCATGCTCAATGACCTCAATAGTGTCTCCCTACGAATAGGTCTTAGGATGAACATGGACAAAACAAAGATCATGTTTAATGTCCATGTCATAGGTATGACATGGACATTACGTATAACATACGTATCCACGGCATAGGTATGCCGGTAGTTATTGGGAGCACTTAGCTCGAAGTTGTTGACGAAGTCGATGCTTTAATTTTTCTATACAGTATGTTTTAGCACCGACTTCTGAAGCTCTAATGTGGAACAATGAAACAATTGGGTTTTAATATTTTCAATTAGTAATATCACCTATGTATATTATCAAGACTTTTAAAATATAATAAAAAATTAACTTTTTTTAAATAAAATAAATTTATTTACACCGTAAGTCGGTTGCTTTCGGCCCTCAAAATTTGCTGCTAAGCAAAGGCGCTTCCAGTTGTAGATTTGTCTTAATCGTGACGCTTGGCATGTAGATTGACGACCGTACTACCAGATTTTTTATGTGGCAGAGTCAAGCTGCAAACAGGTCAGCTTGAACAGGGTAGGACCACATTTTCACAGAACACAAGCGTATAATAGCAGCTCAATGCTGCTGTGTTTCACGGGACATTCCATCTTAGTCTTCAGGGGTGACAACGCATCTGCATTTTGATTCTTAATCGAAGATTAATGTAGATTTCTATGGATCACAACTTTACATCGTAGAGCTATGCTGCAGCTATATTGCTGGCATAGTTTTAGCTCAAATGGGGCAGCCCGACTGGGGAAGGACCACGCTGTGACAAAATATCAGCGTAAAATATCAACTTAACGCTGCTATGTTTCGTATGATGAGTATAGAGAACCGGAGAGCCTTTTTACTGGAAACGAGGCATTCTATCTTAGTCCTAACGGGTGACAACGCATCCATCCACTTACCATCAAGTGGAC